>JBAMMX010000004.1:27259475-27576975 GCA_037126225.1 Dillenia turbinata
ATTTTTATTTTTCCTATAAAACTTTGTGTTTTGAAAAGTTTGTAGTTATATATGGTCATAAATTGTATAGGCCAGTCGAATCGCCAAAGACATCGCCACGAGTCTTGCATTGGATTTACAAAGTAATCATAGACTAATATTTAGATGCAACAGAATCTAAAGGATCTCTGGGTCAATTTCTTTTCACTAAATTCTGGTTTAAATTCGTTAGGTGAATCCTTAATAAATTAATATTAAAATTAATTTTTTTTTTTAAATTAAGTGATCGAGACACTCTATTCTCTTAATCGGATCTTTAAATTTGAACCCTAAGAATGATAAAAAGTATTTGAAAGAACTAACTCTCTAATGGGTCTCATAATATTCAATCGGATTAATCAAACGAAACTTAGATATCGATTGATAAAAAAAAAAATTTATATTAAAGTTAATACAATGTGGAAAAGAATTACCTGAAAGAGGGTATTTGGTGCTTAATAAGGTCAAGAGTAAAATGTTGTGTAATGAAGAAATGATTATTTGATATTCTGAAGAGTTTAGAGTGTTAAAAGTTTCATATTAAAGTCACAAAAAATTTATAAAATAATACTTGTTCTTTAATTGATAGATCAAATTTTTGAATTAAATTTTTCTATTAGATTTGGGTTCATCCGTAAATCTATAATACACGCCCTGGCCCCGATTTAACCAACTTTTTAAACGAGTAGACCGGTCTTTGGTATAAGTGGATCTAGCGAGAACAACTGGAAGTCGGTCCATATTCGGTTTTCACCGCCAAAGAATGAACTGAAGCTGATGATTTGAGACTGTAAGATATTGTCCCAAACGACACCGCATTGTCTGATTATTACTTATCGTTGCTGTATTACTTTCTTGAGTGCCACGGCAACGGCCGCCATTTCCTTGCGACATCGGCTGCTTCGTTTAAACAATTGAAAAACCTTTTGACCCATGTTTGTAAATGTCCTCCTTTTTATTTTGTTTTCATTTTCTGAGGCTTATGTTCCAAGAAATCTAATTCCCCTTTTTTTCTTTACCTAAGCAGTTTTCAGATTTTGCGGTGTTTGATTTTCATTCTCAAATTTCATAACCGAAGCACCAAAAGGCAGTAGCCTACGAAACCAACAAGAATCTTAGGAATCTGAAACCCTAAACCTGATTTTTTTTTTTAAATATGGTAAGTCCCACATCCTTCCTATAGAATTGTTTTATTGATTTGGCTTGGTCTTTGTTGAGGGTTTTGTTTATTAACCAGAACACACATCTGTATATTTGTGTTATAGATTGCAGATCAATTTTTCTTTGATATTGTTTATTAGGGTGTTGTGTTGAATTCTTGGATAAAACACAGTGCAACAAGTGAATGCTAATATTTTATAAGAAATCACGGTCTTGGTGTTGGATTGTGGGTTATTGTATCTTGGAATTGAGCATGCGGTAGTGGACGGAATGGTGCAACTGAGTACTGGTTGTCGGAAGAATTTATAATGATTTAAACCCCTATGTTTCGTTTCACTTACTGGTTATCATGAAGGGTTAAGGTCACAAACTCGAGCAGATGTGTGTTTAATCATACACTAAACAAATACCATAATGAATCTTGAGAAGGAAGGGAGACATGGATGGAGACTAAATTGAGGTCATAACTCCCAAATTTCAACTATCTTTGGCTTAACGATGACCCTTCTTAGTTTTAGGTGGCATATTACTTGGTAGTGATGTGGTCATATTTTGGTGTTGTGTGCTAGGCATGGTTTTTGGGTGCAAACTTGAGCAATAGCTTTTATGAGTTGCTTCCTTTGAGGTTTTGAATGGTCAGGAAATAGAGATCAGGACCGCTGAAGAATGAGGTTTTGTATTTATTGTTCTTTGCTTGTTTTGTTCATGAGCCAAGTGTCAAGTGTTTATCTTCATTGATTTGGCATATAATGTCTTGGTAAAGTGGGTGTACCTATCTCTGTCTTTGTTTTCTCACAATTTCATGCCAGAAAGATTTCATCATGCATTTGTATTTAGTATCTGTTTTTCATGGGCTTGGTTACGAGTGTTGGTTGGCATTTGCAGGACAAATTTTCGACTAAAATAACTTGTCTTACAGACATACCCATATCCATGCACTCTTCTTTTTCTTCTTTGTCAAACTATTGACTTCCCGAAACTGCACTTCCATAACTAGATGCAACCTTCTGAGCTGTATTTTGGTAGAGCCTATAACTTCAATCCAAGAATTAAGAAATTACTTGTGTCCCACATACTTAAATATCGCGCTTCATGTAAATAGCTATTTGTCGGGTTAGGACTGGTACTATAAAAGAAAACTATTAAGCTTGAGATTTTCAATCAACTGCAACACAGATGTTTTTATTTTCCATACCTGCAGGATGATGTTGACATGTATTAGAAAAGAAATCTAGGTTATTGCTCATCATTCTCTGATATGATGTGCTGTAATATGTTTAAATACATTGTGTTTCAGGCGGCACCACTTTTAACAGGAATTGCAGTGGCTGCTGCTGCGTATGCTGGTAAATTTGGCATCCAGGCTTGGCAAACCTTCAAGGCAAGACCTCCTCGAATCCGCAAATTCTATGAAGGTGGTTTTCAACCTACAATGACTAGGAGGGAAGCAGCACTTATTCTTGGCGTCAGGTATAAACAGCTTGGTGTTGATTGAAGTATCTTCTTCTCAGGAAGATCACTTTATACTTCAAGTGTAACATCTTGTGTTCTTTCTCAAGTTCATGATGATGTTTAACATATTTATTGGTTTCCTTATTTATTTCCCTTTTATAATCACTCTCTTGACAATTTATTATTTCGTGTCCTTATGGAATCACTTTAACCATGTTCCATATGGATTTTTGTTGAACATCAGGTCTGTAACACTGTTAATGTTGCCTTGGTGCTTTTTTTTATGTGGTGATATTTGTGGTAGTTTGGTTATCTGTTAATTTGCCACTATAGGCCCCAAGCTCAAACCTACCGGCATGCATTGTGATGGTCTGCCATAGTGCTCGCTTTCAAATGGCAACTTTTCCACCAGAACTCAATAACCCTTTGTTTAGTCCTAAGACCTGTAGTTCTCTTGGTTACTTTACTTCCTTTGATTATTAAACCTGTATACTAGTGTAGTCAAGTTTTCTGGGCTTGAAGGTTGAGTCGAATAACTGTTGAACGAATAACTGTTGAACCAATTAGAACAACTTTTACAGGAGTTGGTTTAAATTCAAGTATTATTTTCACAAGTCCTGCAAGATCTTCTATAGTCTTGACATCTGGTTTCGTAACTTCTAACAGGGAAGGCACAAAGATTGAGCAGATTAAAGAAGCACACAGAAAAGTGATGATGACAAATCATCCAGACTCTGGTGGCAGTCATTATCTGGCTTACAAAATTAATGAAGCAAAGGATGTTATGCTTGGAAAGATCAAGAATGGTGGGTCTGCATTTTGATGGAAATACTTCTCATACTTCCGTGGCCATTTGCGGGTTGGAACTTTGATGAGCTAGGTTACCTAGTTATAATGTTGTATCTTCATTAAGTTCCCATTGCTCAAAATAATCTTACTGCTTTCTGAGTATTACAATGTACTGTAATGAACGGCTATGGTATTTGTTCTTTTGGGCCTAACAGTAAGATATGATCATTTGGTCCTGGTGAATCTAATGCTTCGTTTTCATATGTTGATGGTTTGTACTCAAAAAGTTCTATTAAATTTTGAAATGGATGGCTGAATTTGATGAATATTTTGGAGATGCATACATGAATACTGACCCATTGTGAATTATCTTACCATGCTTCAATAGATGCAGATATGAATTTGATTAAGAATATGGAGCATCTAGAAATAGGGCATGACTTGGTAGCCAACCACGCCCTCAGTCCAGTCGGTCAGTCACTAATGTGCGAGCTGAAGGCGTCATATGGGTGCAACATGAAAATGTTCTTGCACTTTGGAGGGCCCCTGGGTGCCGATCTCCAGCCGCCACATTGGCAGACCGGATATGACCTGACCGAGACAAAGGTGTGTCTAAGCACTGTCACATCCTTGGAAATGTGTTTTTCAGCTTCGCACTTTATGAACTTAAAACTGTTGACTGGTCGTAGTTTGTATCACTGTGCATCCACGACTGCAAACATGAAGCGAAAGGTGTTTGCTTATATTGCCAGCAATGACACGTACAGACATATCATTTACACATCCTAAAGGGTGTTGACAGCCATGGTGGAACCCTGCTTCTTTTCTATTTTCGCATTTTCTCAGCTAAATAAACGAGGAGAACTAACAGACAAAACTGAACATGAGAACAATCTAATATGCTAAAGGATCCGCCACCTCACAAGGAGGAACTGAGAAGGCCAAACATGTTTGCGAAGCAGCTTCCGTTGTCTATTTCGTGCGTTCAAACATGGTAGACTAGAGAAGCCTGTCTTAGTAAGAATCACATGTGAACCACATAATTTTGGACAATTAAAGCGATTTAAAGCATAAAACTGCGGAGGTTGATCGTGTCAACCCCTTCTGGTACTACATTAAAACAAACAACTGGAAGCAAATACCCAATGCCAAACAAAACGAAAGCCAGTTTTTCAGGGTGAGTAGAGTAGAATAAGAATATGCCATAAGGAGAAAGCAGACTGCTACAAGTCAAGGATATGAAAAAGCAAACACAAGTGAACCATAAAAAAAAAAAAAATGCTTTTAATTGCTTCCTTCTTGTTTTACGGTGTCTTCATCAAAATAAGTGTGAGTAGCCATCCCGGATTTTTTGAGAAAGATGATAATGATTCATCGGATTTCACAGTCCATCAAGCAATGAAGCAAACCTGTAATATGTACAGCTGAAAATTCTAAACCTTACAAAAAGTTAATGTCGTTACAATCGGAGAACTCAAAGCAACATAATCTCTTCCACATTCCTTGCAATCAGAGTCAATACAGTTTGCCTTGTCTTGTTTAGCGGACATTGTGGCTTACCAAAAAGAATAGACAATATTTCTCTGTGACATTCATGGCAGAAATAAAAGTAAGAGAAATGGCCTTCATCAGGAAGCTTGTGCAAAATTGCTCCCAGAAGAATCCTACCCACAAACTGGGTCATAGATGGTGGATTGACCTGATCATCAAGTCCATATCAAGCATTAACAAAAAACATGATTAGTGGATAAAAATCACTATGCATATGCATGCATCTAAAGTACTTGATCTCTCTCTCTACAAAAATTTGCACACATGACGTAGGTTTTGGGGAGCAGGGACTGGGGGCTGGGAGCTTGGGTGGGGTGAGGGGGAGGTACATAAATATTGTTTTGTAGAGTGTTGAAACAGCTGAAGAGGAATTTCTCATGCCAGATTTTAAGGTTAGACGGTTGAAGAGATTTAGCAGCAAACCTGCCATATATGTATTGGTCCTGAAAACCCCATCAGTTTACAATCCCCCCGAGTGTACGGAGACTTTAGCCATGGTAGAATGACTTTTCCATGGCATTTCTTCTGCACCTGAAGATCAGCCAGGCTAAAGCCCCATTTGGTTACCTGTAGTGCAGCTTCCTCTACAAATGGTTTAGTATTCCATTGACGAACTGATTCCTCCGCATCACGATGCCAGAATTCTTCAAATACTGGCTTTTGGATTAGAGCTTTGTCCTGTACATTTTAGAATACTTTCTACAAGTAGTCATGTGTCATAAATGATTTGTAGCAGCTTGCTATAGTCTTTATTGCAATTGGATTCAAAATCTCCACTTTAAGTAGGGCTATCAGAGAAATGACATCAGAAGGGGAAAAAAATTAATAAAAATAAAATAAAACCAACTACAAATGAGCACAAATACATATCAAAAACACATCAAGGAAATTCTTGTTAAGCCAAATTTTGCGTAAAAGATGACATCAAACTGTAAAATAAAAAAGACACGAGAAAAGAAGCCGCACACCTAATCAAGTAACTTTCTCCAAATCTGATGCCTATTCAATAAAGCTTGCACCTAAAAGCTTCTAGAATGACCCATTTTACCCTAAGCCAATAACTTTCCTAATCGCACATCATTTCTCATTATCATAATGCCCAAAATCCCGTTTTGACAAAGCAATTCATACATCCACCATCATCCATATAGATGAAATTTTGTATCCAAATTATAACTAGAGACATCTTGCCAATAAGAGCAGCCTTGAGGCTTTTGCCAGTGTGTAAAGCCTCACCCCTACAGGCAGAGTTTTTTTTTTTTTTTTTTTTTAATGGTTAACCTGTGATCTCAATGTCATCTTACCATTGAGAATAGAGTCTGTCCTGGTCAGTCCAATATAAACTTGAGACTGATAACTATGCATCAGCAAAGCGAAAAATTAATTAATAAGCGAAATGATCAATTGCAAATCCATGTTAATGTTATCCATGGTTTACAAAATTAAATCAAAGTGGCTGTATGGTTGACACTAAAATTGGAGACCAATCTGCAGTGAATGGTGATACATGGAAGAAATCTACTCACCCTGCTTCCTAGAGACAAGGAGAACCAGCTATCAATTTGGCCATGTTGTCCAGATAAAAAGCTTTGGCAGTAGAAATAAGAAAGTAATTTAGGAAACCTTCTAGCTAAAAAGAACATCAGTTTCCTTCTCAAATTCCACTTTTCCCAAGTACTGGACCTCTCCTCCTTAGTCAAACTTGATTCGTATGGATTAATCAGTGGGGCAAAAAGAGCTGCACCTGCAATTTTATTTAAATGCATCACAATATATATACCTGCAACTGCAAATTGTTGAATATTTTGGCTTATATAGACTAACTAAAAAATTTCTCATTAACTTTTTGGGCAAAAGAGTGTCAAATGGCAAAAACATCAGAAATAGCATTCATTAGAGTATCCAATCATAAACATCTATTAGCTGATGATAATTGTATACTAGCATAGATCAAATCACAATTCGAAGACATTTAACCGAATTAAGTGCATTAACAGTCCATTAAGTGCTAGAAACCATATTCATAGGAGCATTTAGTCCATAAACCTTGATGATTCCAATAAAAAGAATTTTATAATTCATTTTAATTCAAAATATAGAGAATCAAGAATATCGCTTTCACCACTCAATCGCCAAGGCCAAAGCATAAACCTCACTCCTTTTTGCAGTTAACCTTCAATATCTCTCTCAATATTCCTTTCAGGTTTACATTCAAAATTTGTTGCACCGACTACATGAAAAATAACCAAAAAAATTGCAATGCAAGGCCAGCTGGAATAACGGTTTTTTTTTTTGGGGGGGGGGGAGTCAAAAATAAATTTCATTTTTCCCAGGACTTTCAAAAGTTGTACTTGTACCATAATTTTGACCTCATAATCATTAGATCTGAGAACCAAAATTGTATGAAATATTAAACAAACCTGCAATTCTATCAGGAATATATATGAGTGCAGCCCAAGCATGCATGCTTCCAACTGAGAAACCCAATACCCAGAATTTGTCATTAGTGTCAACAGCATTAGCAAAGAACAACATGTCTAGCGCTGATGAGTTAAGGTCTCTATTTGGATGAGGATCACTTTCCCCAAAACCAGGACGATCATATGTTATCAAATGAACACCAAAATCTTCCAGAAGGGATATTTTAATGCCTGGAATACCTGTTGAAAGAAAATTTGTTTGAAAAACCTATAATTATCCTCTCTCACTTACACTTCAATATTACCTTATAATAACTTCTTCATAACTGCAAGTCGGGAAGAAAGAAAAGAATGTGGAGCAATTAGTGAATATCTAGCTTTATCAGCTGAAACACCTAGCTCATGATATGCCATGCGTCGACCATCTGGAAGTTGTTTACGGGTATCACTAGGAGGGTGTATGTACACTTTTTTCACCACTGGAAGAGAACTACCCCGTCTGGTATTCACATTCGTCACTGCAATAATTTTAAAAAGGAAATAAACGTAAAACAAGCTGTGGATAAATTTCTCAGCTAGAATTCCATAGAGAATCAATCCAGAGAAAATATCAGCGCCCATGGATTAATATCTGAAGCAACACCAGCAAGCTGTAGACTTATTTTCACCTAATAATCAAGATCAATGTGACTGTTGGGGAAGGGGAAGATGATTCACATTTTCACTTTCTCTGACACTAATACAAGTTATAAATCATCTTTTTGAAGATTTGTTAAGCAGCATCATTAATAAAACATGGTGGAATTGGGCCTAATCTGGTGGTCATGCATCCAGTTTCATTCCTCCTCTGGCATAATATCCAACTCAAATATACCTTCCAAAGCAGTAGCACTGAGAGCATTCAGAGTATCAAACCATCAAAATGTTGCATGTTTCCTGTTTCCCAGCCTATTGTAGTTCCAAGAAGCATTGCAAATGTGTTTCCTTACAAATAAAACAGTTTTCAACACGGTGGAAAATGATACTTTAGTCCTTAAATAAATAATAATAAAAAAAGGGGAAAAGTTCTGCAGTTCACACAGCATCCAAGAAGGATGGCTAATTGGCCTATGACTTAATTAATGTTTCACAGCAAGTGGTTTCTAAAATATCTGATCTTTATAGGACGTGCGTTTCAATAACATCTATCCAATACATATGACATCTCATTCAGAGAGACGCACAAGATCTCTTCCAACCTTTAAAAAAGCAAAATTTCCCATTCTCCATAAGAATCAGATAAACCGTAAATACTGAATTTGTAAACAAAATAAACCACCCTGATCTACAACACTAAGACTATGGTTCAACAAATCCAATTTCAAGTGAAATTGATCAACTACTTTTAGCACCTGTTGATAACAAGTCATTTTCACGACTTCAATAATCAAATTCACGTGGTGGAGAAACTCATCAACAATATAGAATTGAGCAACACAAAACAATTATCTAGCAGAAATTTATGCAATTCAAACGAAACAGCTTAAATGATCAAACCCCTCGTGAATCAAACATCCCCAAGGCTTCACAGGACCAAAGCATCAAACTTTATAATGATTCACAAACCCCAAAATTACCTGCAAGTGCAAGGAAGAACACAAAGAGTATCACAGTCCAAACATGAACCGGATCCTTATTCTCAGGCAAGTACTCATTCAGAAACCTTAATCTCCGTTGAGCCTTTGAACATGGGCCTCAAAGCTTTTGCACAACAGATGACTCCTCGTTCACAATGTTCTGCTGCACAATGTCCCTACAACCTTTCCCCAATTCGACAAGCAATTCACCCCACGCCTTCATAAACCCTTTGATTTGATCCTTCAAGCTCTCAGACACTATTCCCTCTTCTTGTTCAAATGAATTGAATTGTAACTTTCTTGTCTCGATTATTGGATCTGTTACTCCAATTTGATTGCTTGGGTATGTAATCCCTGTATCTTCTACTAGACTTGCTAGCTCCTCTGACCTCAGACATTGCACTCTAACACCGAGCAACGTAAGGATTTGACCTATTCTTTTAAAAAAATTTCTAAAAATAAATTCACTAAATAATATACTTTTCAACCTACAATATATCACAACCTGCATTATATCATATTGCGGGTTGAATATACGACGTAAAAATGACTTTGTTGTATGTTCAAAATATAACATTACATTTGCTGCATGATAAATGCGTGGTTTGGTTAAGACTCGTATTCTCTTCTCTCACTCATATGACAAGCTTAAGTGCGACAAAAATAAATTTTTTTCATAAATTTTTTTCTAATTGTTTTAGAATTAAAAAAAAAAAAACAAAGTGGATCAAATTCGTACGTTACTCCTCTAAAACCTCTCTCTCTATATATATAATATATTTTTTTGAAAAAAAGGCCTAAAATTTATTTGGATCAAAGCACAAAATCTTCACTTCTTCATTTGAATTCACAAAACCCACTAAAATTATTGAATGGAAGCACAAAATTTTCCCCCTCCATTAGAAACTGACTAAACCCACAAAATTTTCTAGCTCAAACAAGCTCCGTTGAGAGAAAAAAGGAGAGAGAGAGAGAGAGAGAGACCAGCCTCAGCATTTCTCTCCAGTCTCTGCAGACACCTAATTATGAAATAAAAGCATAAAATTTAGATTGCATCATTGGATTATAAAAAACCCAAAAAAATAGTTCAAAATTTTCCCCGTAGAGAGAGACAGAGGGAGAGAGGCAATGGATTCAAATCTTCGAAGCTCTCGAAACCTCGATTCTGATTGCAAATAATAGAATTGAAGAGAAGAGAGAGAAAGATAGAGTCATGGGGATTGCTTTAACCAGAAGATTCAAACGAGTTATGTCAAACCAGAATTATTATTATTTAAAAAAAAAAAGGAAGAAAAAGTCAGAACCGAAAACCGACACTTTACAAGCGTGATCTTCAGAATCTCTTTTCTTTATTCTCATCCATCACACTTAAAACCTAACCGACCATCTCTCTCTCTAGTTTTTTTTCTTTTCCGATACGCAGAGATAGAGAGAGATGGAGAGTACACCGAGACACTTGCCTCAATCGATTCCTCTTTGCCTAATCAAAACCCTTAAAAGATCCTATTTGCATTAACAGTTGCTCGTTGAAAATTGAGAGTTATGTGCAGAAATGAATTTTTTTAATATAATAATAATAAAAAATTAAAATACATCAAAAAATTAATTCAACTCTTATTTATTATATATTTATAATACGACATATGTTTAAAGAAAAGAAGATAAAAAAAGAGAAGAAAAGAAAAAATTATGTTGAATATACGGCAAATAAAGATTATTTTGTGAATTAATTTTTTTTATAGTGTTTAATTTTATTTTTGTTGAAAAAAAAGTCAACTCCTCACGTAGCTCTAAAAATCGAACTTTAATGATAAGATTAACGACAGTTTACTGGTTTATCTGGTTAATGAAGCGGTTGATTACCTGATATAGCCGGCTGGAGTTTTATACTTTTTGGCCGGTAATATTCTGCGGGTGCATGTAACTGGGAATGTTCTTTACAGCTTTAATTCTAATTCCCCATCCCCTGTAAGTTTTTATTTCCTGTTGCCGTTAGGATTTTGACACTCAAATTCGGACCCTTTTGATGGTCATCGGATATTCAAGATCAAGTTGTTTCTCTCTCTTTTCCGACTGACAAGATGTTTCTAGGGTTATTATTTACTCACTTGTAATTATTAGATTATTATTTAGTAATTATAATTTTTAATAAAATAAAATAGTAAAAATAAATAGTAAATTTTATTGAACATTAGTATTTATAGAAATTGTAGATTAACTCGCAGCAAAATAATTTATTATTAGGACATGTACTATTTATCAATCTCAGTTGACAAAAATGAAATTAAAATTAAATAAAACTTTTAATATAAAATTTTATTAATATAATTACAGCTCTATTGAAATATTAATTACCTTGTTGGAAAATGAGAACTCAAGACCTATCATTTGGTCAAATTTGAATTCTACCGGTCGGATTGTGTCAATTCTGGACCCAGTGTATGGATCTGTTCACGACCGCATAAGCAACAAACCAGAAAAAACCCGCGGGTCACTGCGGTTCAACCCGCAACCCTAGTGACCTGCGGTTTTGACAAAACCCGTAGGGTTTTGTTTTAAAAGTTAAAAGAGTAAGAAAAATATCTCACTTCCATCTCCCGTTGACCCGATCTCTGCTCCTTTCCTCTTCTTCGCTCAGCTCTTCGTCTTCGCTCGTGACCTCTCTCTCTCTCCGTCCGACTGATGATTGACGATTGAAATTGTGAAGCCTAAGGTAAGCCCCTTCACCTTATTCTCTCTCTGACTTTCTCTCTCGTGCGATTCTTATACTTAGGGTTTTGATTTTACATTTTCAGATTTCTCCGATTTCTTTCTCTTTGGATTTGGATAGTTTTAGGGTTTTGAACTTATATTCTCATCATGGTGGATTTAGAGTTTTATAATGTTCATTCTCTGTCTTCATCTCTGAATTTTGACACAATGGATTTAGAGTTTTATAATGTTCATTCTCTGTATCTATCTCTGAATTTTGTCACGGTGGATAATGAACATTCTGAATTATTTTTTTTTCATTTTTCATCACGGTGGGTTCATTCTCTGTGTCTGAAAACTGAAGGCATTGCTATCTAACGTTTATTATGATGGATGCCTTTTAAAAGACTTGCTTTCTCTGTCTCTGAAGTCTGTAGGCGTTGCTTTCATTTTTTTCTAATGTCCATTTTTTTCATCACGGTGGATTCATTCTCTGGGCTTTTAAAAGAATTGAGGAATTTTTCTCTGTCTCTGAAGTTTTAATTTCTCTTGATTGGATTCATTCTCTGGGGTTAAATGAATTGAGGAACTTTTGGTTGTAAGGAGTTGAGGAATTTTAGTCTGGATTCATTTTTTTTTTCTAATTTGTAAGGAACTTTTAAAAGAATAGAGGAATTTTAGTTTTAATGTTTTAGGTTTTAATTTCTCTTGATTGGATTCATTCTCTGGAGTTGGGTAACTTTATTGCATGTCTATTATTTATATTTGATTTACGTTTTCTTCTTATTTGCCAATTTAAGATGATGAAAATGTGAATTTATGAATTTTTAATTTTTATTACATGATTATATTACGTTTTGTAAATATTGTGATTGATATTTTATATTTACAAAATATAATTATATATATTTTTATACTTTAAAATAATAAAAAAGAATCGGTAGTTGAACTAGTGACCCAACGTACCATAAATTTGAAGATGCATGGGTCAATGTGTGAGTCAGGTTTAATAACTATTATAATTCCAATAATATATAGTAAAATAATTTAATCAATTTTTATCATTTATGTCAGTTACAAATGCTCTTATGATAACTATTAAAAAAAGGGAACAAAATCATTTTAAAGGAGATTGAGCATTTATCTCAGGAAACAAATTTTCAACAGATTTTAGAAAAAACCGGTCCAATGAAAAGCAATTAATATTAAAATTATGAGAAAAAGATATGAAAGGCTTTGATTGGGTCTGCAAAACCAGACGAATTTCAGTTTTATCCTCTCTCTTTTTTCAAGTTTGTAGTCTGACATTCTCTCATCTCGCAATCAAAGAAAAACATTAAACATTCAAAATGAAAAAAAAAAAAAAAAAAAGATATCGTCGAAATCCTAGCTAACCTACCTCTCTCTCTCTCTTTTTGCTGTCTCACTCTCCTCTTCCTTTGCCGCCTCAGCTTCACCTCCTCCCTATCGTAGTTGCAGCAGCTGTCTCCTTCCTCTCTCCTCCCCCTCCTATCTGCACAGTGGTCTCCTCCTCTTCCTCTCTTAGAGTTAGACAACCCTAATTTCTGGATTTGTCATTTTCCAAGATTAAACATTTTCTGGATTTGTCATTTGTCAAAATGAAAAAAAAAAAAAAAAAAAGTTGTGCAGCATATGAAATTCGGTTTGAACCCAACTAAACCAAATTATATTTGGTTTGGTTTTCGGTCTAGATTTGTAGACAACCCTAAGTATTCTCTGTCTCTCGCGCCATCTGTAAGAACGATTATTCTTCTTTTCACACCAGAAAGTCAGGGATATTCTCGTACTCAATGTTCAGAAATCTCTAGGTATCCTATTGCTCGCTGAACTTAAAATTTCATATTCTTAATGATTTTGGGTGTTTTTGAAAATTTTATTTTGAAGGCATAATCGATGCTTGGTTGTACAATTTGTATTGCTAAGAATTGGGGGGAGAGAGAGAGAGTCCAAACTAGAGTGCACAAGCCCTATTTTATTTACTAATGATTTTTTTTTTTTAATTGCTTGTGAAGCAATTTTGTTAAGATTTGGTTCAACTCTTTTGATTTTAAGAGTAAAATGGCAGAATCATGGTCATATTATTGGTAAAATTTGGATTTTGGGGACAGCGTTCTTAACAGGCTTGGCATTGGCAGCTATTTGAAGAGCAAGTCTGAGCAATTTTTGGGCACCATGGCTATTGATTCAACTGTTGACAATCAAAGGAAGCGCACTTTGGAGGCATTGGAGAGAAGGTTAGCTGCTGCAAAAGCTGAGCTTGATCAACAACAGCAATTCAAGAACAAAACTGAAGTTCACAAGGATGAAAAAGCTACTAACTCTTCTGGGTCTTTCTCAGCACAAAAGAACGCTGCTACTTACATCACACAACCTACAATTGCCTCATCTAGAAAGGGTATTTTCCAACTCGTGCAATGAAAAATCTTTACCTTGTTATTTAGATGAAGAAGCTCTTCTATGGAATGCATATTCCGACATGTAACCACATATTGGGTCCGGCTTATTCTCCATGTCTAGTTTCTTAGCTGGTACTATGCTGTTAAAGTTATTGTAGATTTGTTGTATTCATTTTACTGCTTTATCAATGTTTCTTGGTCATGTTTTCCCCATTTTCCACTGCTATCATTATTATGCTAATGATGGAAGTCAAAACATCATAATTCTGTTTTTCTGTTTGAAAAGAAATGTATATATGCTTAGAGTCTTTGGGTTCTGTGTCACAGAGGCACACCTAATTATTTGTTGTGCACTAAAACCACGGAAAAAATTGTGGTGTCAAAAGAATATGAATGAAGATGCAACGTGAATGGTTTTGTGCTTTTGGTATCTCTAAATGCATTTGATTTAAGCTTGCAGTGAACATACATACTTGACAGGCTATGGCAGATTTAGTCCATTTTATTCATGTGTAGTTTCCTACCTAATAATATGCCTTGAAGTTGATGGGTTTTGTCAGTGACTTACTTCATCACCTTATAATCATTTCCTGGATATGTTTTCCTTGATTTTCTTTTGCCCTCATTACCATGTTGACCACAGTTTATTTGAGGGCCATGGTCGCTGCACCTGGATATGCATAGATTCCTAACCTTGCTATTAGGCTAAAAGGATGGGAACCTTTATTATTTTGACTGTTTGTTTTGCTTTTCCTATTTCTTAAAGAGAAGACGTAACAAATTATTGGGTACAGATGTGGAAGCAGATGGATTGGCATATTCTCTGCTCTCTCAGCCTGTACATGAGAATCTGCTAAAAACCAGTGTCAAGGTACCTCTGGAATAAACAAGAACTTGGTTCCTTCCGCTTCTAATTGTGTTTTCTTATTTTTGTTCATCTGGGTTTATACTAGTCATGACGAAGCATCTTAGTTTTCTTTCGGAATTATGCAGGCTTCCAGTAAGAGAGGAAGCACGGCTGATAAGATTCTACACAATCTACTTCAAACAGGTGATGTGGCCCAGAAATACATGCAGGGATCTAGAAGCATGAAATATGACAATTGGATCCTTCTTGATAACCTTGTGCAACGACGTGGTACATCTAATTCTGCTCGTGTCAAGGCACTACAGCACCATTCAAAGCGTTCCAAAAGGCACATGTCCATGAAACAGCACAAAAAATGTGGTTCCCTTTCTTTGCCCCGCGAGTATCATAAGTGAGTTTATGCATCTTTGTGAAGCACATAGAAGTGATTTGAGGCTGAGCATGCAGTCTCTTTTTTAAGCTATGTGCATGTCCATTTCACTAGAAACTTGAGATTCTATTGATTATTTCTGTTCCTTAGATTTTAAGGTATTTGTTAATGTGCAATCAAGGAGAAAGGTCTTATTCTTACTTATGTAAGTCTCTCAATTTGATATCATGCAAGCAGTATAAACAAGATGAAATTGTGTGACTGCAAGGGGAATGTGAACTGATAGATAGGCCCAGGGTGTTTCTTGGATTCTTGAACTAAGACCTACACATATTAGCATTAAAAATTTGTTTCCTCTATATTATTGTCAGGTCAATTAGAGAAACTTGACTTATTGTTGTTATATGTTCCCTTTGTAAGGTCTTGTATTGGATTAGTAATCCTGGCCATGGCTAGAATTTTTAAATTGGACTGAAGACAGCTGATCTAACTAATCAACTGTAGTAACCCCATAGTTTGATTTTATCAATTAGTTGTGGGACTGAATGATTTGAGAATTAGCTTACTGTTGCATCGGCAGAGCATGTACATGTTACCATTTTGAGTTTTAGTTGCTTAGTTCATCCTGTGTGTTCTGTGTCTTGAGTTTGGATTTTTTATTTAAATTTTTTTTTTGGTAGGTTCGAATTCTTCAAGCCGATGCATGAAATGTGGGAGAGTTATGTAAATCAACTAATAAAGAATATGGGGTGAGATAATTTCCTCTGTCAGGCTGCTAGCACATCAAAAATGTTTTCTTTATGCATCGTCATTCATCATTTCATTATCTATCCTATATGAAAAATCTATGTTTTCTTTATGCATCGCCATTCATCATTTCATTATCTATCCTACATGAAAAAACTTTACTTTGTGTTCTGATTGTCTGGCCATTTTGCTACTGATTTGCAGGAAAAAACAGCTTTGTCAGAGTCTTCTTACAGCAGATCTACATGGTGCCTATGTTCAAGGTTAGAGTTTGCAATTCTTTTATCATCACCCTGTAGCTTGTCTTGAGAAGCTGTATGTCCAGCAATTGGATGCAGATCCAATACTTATCAATGATTTCTTGCCTGCTTTCTCTCTCTAGCCAACCTTAGAATTTGCTGGGGGTCACTGGAATGCACTGCATGATAAATCATCATGTTTCTTGTAAAGTTCTCAGACTTCTTGTTGCAATGCCCGGAAGGAATAGGATAATGAGTTTCGACCTTCCTTATCTGTATCTTCTTTGAGAAAACCTTGAACATTTTGTTTCAAACCGATTTAGTATTTGCCTGCATATGTTATTCGTATGTGAAATTGTGAAATTCATTAATTGAATTCCATGACTGAACTATAAGGAAATACATCTTTATTATAGATGAGTTTTTCTTTTAGCATGGGACTTTTTTAGCCTTTTTATTTATGAATGAAGACATGGTGTTGATCTTCTAGGTCACTTTGCTCGTCATAATCATCATTGGTCTAAAAAGTTATCTAAGATTGAGCTCTGAACTTTTGTATATACTTGAACTTTTTATTGTGCATTTGAGAAGTTTATGAACTACAATGGTTGAAATTCTGTCAATGCTTTCTGGTTGCAGTTGTTGACTGCAAGATAGCCACATTTGCTGGGGTGAGTGGTATTATGATTCGTGAAACTGCAGAAACATTTGGGTTCATCACCCCAGATGACAAATTTCGAGGTAAGCATGAATTGTACAAACTTTCACTTGTTCACAATCAGAAAGACTCCCAAGGTCTCCTGTCCTATGCAGTAATACATGTATATAATAAGCGCACATTTGATCACTTGTTAAAACCTTGTGTCATTGATTTGATTTTTTTTTTTTTTGGTGGGCCCTTCTTTAATATTCTTCGCAGTTGTTCCCAAGAAGGCTTCTGTTTTTATGTTTCAAGCAGAAAGTTGGAAAATCACATTGCATGGAGACAAATTGGCATCAAGAAATTTGGGTGTTCAGTCACATACAATTGACCAATGAATCCTGAGTGTGAAATCTTTGACTGCACCTTTCAAAGTTACTTCAGACTGGGTGAATTGAAGAGGCCAAATTCCTGCAAAGGAGAAGCAGGGTCAAAGTGTGATGGTTAGGATGGATGTGTTTTGAAATATTGCATGCCCGATTCATCATTCTTTGTTTTGCTTGCTCTTTCTTACTTCTTAAGAAAGCTGTGCGAAACAATGTCCAACGTGTACGGGCAATTGCTTCTTTTCTATTAAAACTTGTTCAACTGTTTATCCCTTGTTGTTCATCGTTTTCGTAAAGGCTTAGTCCATGTCCTTGCTCTTGCTTGATCCATTTTTCTTGAACAGAAGTAATATATTTTGGCCAAGATTGCAGCCTCAGTTCCCATGTTGGTGTTGAAATCACAGAGCGTCATGCTTACACTGGACAGGGTTGTGCTCCTAGTGTCAATTTGGTCTCTCTACTTCCTCTTTTTGCAACTGACTTTATCTATTGAGTTGAGATGGACTTTTTAAAACAAATGGGGTTTCCTTTTGTTACTTCTTCCTTTTCTAATTACGACCCATCTTATAATTGAGCTAATTTAAGGAAATTTCTCTTCAATTTTTAAATAAGCTGAGTTAAGTTCAAATTAAATATATTGAGTTATTTAATTAAGTTAAATTTTGAATTGTACATTTATATAAAAAAGTGAAAAAAAAATATATATATCAAACTGTGCTCTGAACTGATTTTCAGGCCCTGCCGTAGTCACATGCACTTAAATATGCGAAGTAGACAAGCCCCAGCAAGAAATGATCCATACAGAGTACTGAAGGATGGGCCACGCAGCTAACCTTAAGTACCCATCTAGCATTTATTAGCAACATGAGCGTAGAAGAGTGTCTGTCAAGTGTCCCAGCCACTCCATTTACGTGTCAATCTCTTTCTTACATTTCTTTTTAAGCCAACATCATTTTCTTGGTTGCGACTGCTCGATTTTCTGCATCGGTGTCTGCAACTTATCTTATCCAAATTGGCAAACCCTCCTCACTATTCAGTTGCTCTGTTAATCTCCAAGCCTCACGATGGTTTCAACGATCCTTCGAATCCTACTTGCCTTGCTACCACCTCCTCTTGGCTCCCTATGGCTGTGGGGTACCCAATATATTTGGTGATGGGTATGAAATATAAATGAATTTATTGCCGGTGGAATTTTGGGTCGATTTGTTTTGGGTTACGTGCCTGGATTTACATATGCATTTGGGTGATCCTTTTCGAGCTGAAAATCTTTTATTATGCATTTGATACTGCTTTTTCTCATTGTTATATTATGATGACCCAAATAGCTATTTGGAGTATATTTTTATGCTAATTTATTACTTGGTTGTATATATTGAAAGAAAAATTGTTAAAATGTTCAAAATTGACACATTAGACAATTTTGTTTAATCATATTTTTAATTGAGTGAGATTTGGGCAGTCACATGTTTCCTGTCTACTCGATTCCTCTTCCATGGGAGCTTGATGGAGTAATTGAAAAAAAAAAGGAAAATTATTAAGATTTCTCAATCGATTAATAATCACGCATTGTTGCTTTCTTTCCAATCAAAGCAAAGCATAAAACATTTTCAAGTGCCATTCTCTTTACCTTTTATCTTCTTTTATTCGGCTTTATCTCTCTTGGAATGATCATGGTTGTGGGTATTTATCATATGGTGTGGTGTAAGACCGTACACGGTTCCTTTTTCTTTCCCCATATGATGGCCTTGGCCCCACGTTACCCTGCCCTGGAGGGTAATTCATCGTACAGTGAAAAACCACGAGCCCATTGTCATGTAGTTTTCGACTTGGTCTATGGTCCATCAAGAACGGTGGCGGTCCATTGACTATGATAAACTTGCACAGTAAGTACTTGAACAATCATACTCACCTTATTTATGATGAAAGATATGAATCTTGTTTTATGCAATTATATTTTTAGGCTATATAGATATCATGATTAAATTGCATAAGATATAACTTAGCAATTTTGTACTTGGATGGTTCTTTTTATGGGAAATAGATTTAAATTCTTACTGATTGTGATTTATTTGTTGATTGTATAGTATATATAATTATCTTTATTGTAAAGTCATAGTGTCATAAGTCTCCTAATAAATTAAAAAATAACAAATTTTCTCTCTTTACTCTGTTATTAAACTTTGTTGCTGATAAAATTCAATAAACTCTCTGATATTATTATTTAAAATTTTTTAAAACTTAAAAATTGTTATTATTGTCGTTGTATATGTATGGCATTGCACTACTGAGAGTCACAAATGCATTACCATAAACTCGAAAGGGAAAAATAGTAAGGCTATAAGATAAATATTCAAGTTTAACCCGAACTCAAAGAAAGAAAAATCTTGTTAATGTTGGCTTATAATGCTAAAACGACACAAAATTGAACTCTAACTTTAAGTTCTTCTTTTTTATTTTATTTTTTAATAAAAAAGCTCAAAATGTTTAAATTTTAAACTTGTTCGACCAAATAAGTTGAGTTAAAATATTTTACGAAATTGCACTTGACTCATTTTGCTATCTAATAAATAAAAGATTTTATGATAAAAATACAAAGTGAAAAAATTATGTCACATTATTTTTTTTTCTTAGTATAAGAAAATACAATCAAATAAGATCAAATCAATAAAGTAATAATAGAAGTGAAAAAATTCTATCATTAAAATGCCAATGAAACTATGCCACATTATTCTTAAACATGGTAAAACATGTGACTAACACAAAAAGGGTTAAAGGGAAAAGGCATCCATGTTAAAGTGGCTGACACAAATAGGGCTAAAGGGAAAAGGCCTCACGAGGCTTCCTACACAAGTGTCTGCGGGTCCTCCTCATGCGTCGAGCCATCCCCATAACCAGACCTGTTTATTTATTTATTTATTTATTTTTATTATACGATATTTGAAATTTAAATCATGAATTAAAAAAAAATATCGAGATCACTAAGACTAGAATAGTTTAATTTAGATATGATATTTTGCTTGTAAATCAATTTGGGACTCTAGTTTTATACCAAGCAGGACAAACTCACACAATATGTGGACCTTATTCCTCATATGGTGGGCGACGTTTTCACTTTAGAACACCCAAAAAAGAAAAAGGAATGAGGGACCCCTGCCCCCAACAAAAGGTTTTGTTAATAAAGCTGTAGGCTCCCACGAATCTGAGCAACAAAAAAACAAAGGACTTGTTTGGCATCTAAGTAAACGTAGGATTATGTTCATGACCCCATCAATGGCTTTTCCTTCTCGTCTTATCTGTTCACGATATTTTAGCACTCCCCACATTAATTTTGTAACCCGAGTACCAAACAGTACACATGGTCCTTAACATGTCTCTCCATGGAAGTGTAGGATCTGCAATGGATGATATATGGAGAATCTCTCACTAAAGAGAAAATAAAATAGAAACTGTGGAATATCGCAAGAGTTGAAGGACACAGATGCAATTATCCGAAGATCAGGTGTACGTAAGCAAAGGGGCTCGTGTACTTAAAAAATGTTTAAAGATTCACATTCACGAGACAAATTTGAAAATTTTCAGATTAAGGAAGTCATAGAGAGGACGAGGTTGTAAAATTAGAGCTGAACAGCACACGGTAACTCGCCACTCTGTCTCTCTTGCACTCCTCACTGACAAGACCAAAAACTTAAGAGAGAGATGGAGAGAAGAGAGAGAGAAACACTTGGGAAGTGAGCAGAGAGAGAAAGAGAGAGAGACGCTAGGAGGGAGTCTACGAATGCTCACTATCTAGGGTTCTTTTATTTTCTGGGGCTTCGAAAAATTTTGGAAAACAGGGTTTCATTCAAAAATTATAAAAAACCAGAGCCAAAGCGAATCTCCTACTTCAAACAGATCTTGTGGGTAAGGCCAAATCGCCTTTTTGATTGTTTCGACTTCGTAGACATTGTCTCTAGCTGTTTGTTCTATCCGGGTTTTCCTGCATATTCTCCGGTTTCTTTTCTGTCTTTTTTTCTTTTTTGTTTTTTTTTTTTTTGAAATTTGATTTTGGAGAGAGACTGTGTGTTTTATGCTTTTAAATTGAAATGTTGGTCTCTGGTTGTGGTTTACAAGCTCTATTAGTTTCTTATTCTTCTTCTTCTTCCCTTCTCTCTCTCTCTCTCTCTCTCTGTGCTGCTTCTACAGTAGATCTTTGTTGTTTCATCTCTGGCATTTGGCCAGCATTTTGAAAACTCTATCTCTCTTTCAGCGGCGTGGATTCTGTGGTTCTTCAACTACTTTTCTTTTTCGTGCATTTTTACATTTTTTTTTCCTTTTTCCACTTTGGAGCATGGAACAAAATCTGAGATCTTTTTTTTTTTTAAAATATGAATAGTGTTTTTTTGGTTCCTGTCTTTGGAACACAGAAAGATGAGACAACTCTAGGGTTTTCTTGTTCAATATGTTTAAATATATATATATAAAAAAAAAAGAAAATCACTAGTTTCTAATTTACCCATTAAAGAATATAAAAAGGGCTCCCTTTTTTCCCAGCATTTCGCTCTACGAAAGTAATATTTTACAAATGAAGCACAAACATATGATAAACTACGTTGGTTGACCTTTTTATGGCATCGGCTATGTGTTTTGGAGGAATTTATTGAAGTAGCTGGCGTAAAAAAATGGGGAAAAGAAATTGGGAAAAAAGGTAATATCATAGTTTGTTCGCCTGGAAACACAAGAGAATTAATTTTTTCCTACTATTTGGTTCTCTGAAGCACAAACATATGATAAATTATTTTGGGTGTCTTTTTTGGGCATCAATAGTATGTTTTCAGTGTGTTTTGTTGAAGTTGGAGTAAAAAGCAGGAAAAGAAATGGGGAAAAAGTGGTATGATGGTATTATGCAATGATAGTAAAATTTTCTTTTGATTGCAACTTTTTTCCTTTTCGTGACATTGGTTGGTGGGAGTGGTGGTGGTTTCTTTGGAGTTTCTTTGAAGGGACTGTGCTATTTGGTCGTATTGGATGCAGATTAGAAGTAGCTGTCTTTAATATGGAATAATTAATTTGTTTGTTCTGCATATATTTAGGGTGCATTTTCTATTTCTTTCTTAGCGAAGGAACTCTTTAAACTGGTGCAGGTCTTGTGGGTCAGGGGACTTTGGAGGGCGGAGATAGAGAGAAGCTTTACTTTAGTTTGCCCACTTTCTACTTTATAACTGCGAGGGTCTTAAAATATGCAAACTCCAAAAGGAAGGTAAATTTCTCATTCTCTTGGTGTTACGTTGTGTTTCTAATTATATAATTGTTTCTAAGAAATTTGGTTTGCCATTTTTAGCTGCTCTGGTCCTTTGCATTATAAGATACGGAGAAGATTTGTTAGTTATGTAGTGAAAACTTTTTAAGTTCGCGCCTGTGAAGACCCATGATCCATGTGGGTATTGTCCCCATAGTTCAAAATTCCACAACAGATCCACTCTTAAATGGCCCACCATTTCTGATGGGATAAATTTTTATTTATGTCCAAATTCACTTCTTTCCTCGTTGCCTAAGATTGATGTTTATGATGACCATTCTGGCCAATCTAGAAGAGTTTAGTATAACTGCAGATGTGACACATGTCATTTGCTGTGT
This sequence comes from Dillenia turbinata, assembly GCA_037126225.1. Classification (NCBI taxonomy): domain Eukaryota; kingdom Viridiplantae; phylum Streptophyta; class Magnoliopsida; order Dilleniales; family Dilleniaceae; genus Dillenia; species Dillenia turbinata. The sequence goes on from JBAMMX010000004.1 coordinate 27,282,454, forward strand.
ACAGTATGATATCCTTAAAGAGCGCATGTCCCGTCTCTAGTTTGACGTTGTCAACTTGATAGCATCTGCTCATCGGTTATAGGATGTGCTGGAATGCAATATTTTTCCAGCACTTATTTGATTTTATGGTATTGTGTTATCATATCACCCATTGCTATATTAGCATTTTTTTTTTGTTACAATAGGAATCGAATGCTGAATCACGGGGTTGGGGGGGGCTGTTGCCATTGGGCTGTTCCCTTGGGGATGCTATATTAGCATTTTGATTTTATGGTATTGCATTATCATATCATCCATTGCTATATTAGCTGGTGCAGTGCTATTTACCCCATTCAATTCATTGGGGAGATTTTGTGAAATTGGAACATAAGTTTGATAAATCGTAGCAATTTCGTGAAATTGGAATATAATTGAAATAGCCAAAGTTGTAAAATGAAGTATTAATTCAGGTTAAATTTCTTGAGATCAGGATTTTTTAAGAGTTGCCGATTGAAGATTGCATCCTATATTTCTATTGAAATCAAGAATTTGGTTACATATTTTCCTACTTTTATGATAATGTACAATTGATTGAGACTATGTTAAAACCTTAATGTTTTTGATTTATGAATTTCTTTGTCATCATTTCTAAACTGTTTCAACTGTTCTGCTATAAAAGTATTTTCCAAGAAATCTCCATTTTATGTTTCTCTTTTATTCAATGTAGCTTTAATGCAAAGTCATATGCACTCAGTCAATCTGTAATATTTCTAAGTCTTGAATTTTCTCTGTATTGGCTATACTTTGATTGTGTAGTGGATACGTGGATGTTGATCACCACCGCAGTTTACTCCTTTATTTCAGTGCAAACTGTCATCCATTGTCAAATCTGAGTCAACACTGTATAGTACGTCTATATTGTTGGGAATTTTCTCGATTTCTGATGATTCTGCTATCAAAATACCAGAAATGTCTCTGTTGAAGTGCCTAAAAGGGCATCTCCTTCAACTCCGAGGACTGCTCGGCAACTCAAGACAACAAGAACAGAATCTCATTCTGGTCCTTCTCCACATCCAGTGAGCAGAACACCAAAAGAGAGAAGTCCTAAGGTTGTAGAGCGAAGGTCTTCGTGTAGCCCTGTTACTGAGGTATATCATTTTTTACCCTAAATCAAAGGTTAACTTTCCTTTTCCATGAAAATGATGTATAAAAAATCTTTGTACTGCTGGTACACTCAGCAAATTATATTTTAAGGGAGTGTTATCCCAATGCTATAGAATTAATTGGCTTGTCACAGATGAATTCCTTGAAGAGATGGGTATTATACTATGAACTTTGGCTTCTAAGGTCTTCTGGTAGAACAGAGTGCAAGCCATCTTGGCGCAGTAAAAGATTGAGCAGTTTTTACTTTTTTGAGCGCCTTGCACTGGAGCAGACACTTGTAATACATGTCAAAAATTTTACTTCTACAATATTTGGAAAGAATCAGAAGTTATTCGCCTTTGCCTTTTTTTTTTTTTTTGCTTTCTTAATGGATTTGATTGTTTCTGAGTTTCAATCTTGTCAACTGACAATGAGGTGAATACCTGCTTTGCTTAGAATTAGAAAGCCTCTGTGCTGTCTAACTTACTGATGTTGAGAATGTATTTTTGCTTTGCTCAAGTTCCTGGGAACTCCTATGCAATCACTTGACTTGTGTTCATCTCTTCTGCTTGGCTGTAGCTATGTAGCTTTTAGTTAGTTGCTTGGTATCTTGTGGATGGACTTTGTAGCCTTGAATATGTTCATGATCCTAAATGTTTTCCCTATTTAATTCTGATCTCCAGAAGAAGATGTCGAAGATTGCAGAATTGGAATCCCAACTTGCTCAACTCCAGGATGATCTGAAGAAAGCAAAGGAGCAGTTGAGCGCATCTGAATCACAGAAGAAGCGAGCGCAGCAGGAGGCTGAGGAGGCCAAAAAGCAGCTCTTAGCCATGTCATCAAAACTTGAAGAGTCCCAGCAGCAATTACTGGAGCTATCTTCTTCTGAGGATGCTCGGGTGCAAGAGCTCCATAAAATTTCCAAGGATCGTGATCGAGCATGGCAGTCTGAACTTGAGGCTGTTCAAAAGCAGCACTCTATGGACTCTGCTGCTTTGCCATCTGCCATAAATGAGATCCAGAAGCTAAAGATTCAGCTGGAAATGGTTTCTAAGTCTGAAGCTGCTAAGACTAAGCATGCAGAATCTGCACATGCTGAGATTCAAAGCTTGAGGGTGGAGCTTGAGGAAACTCTGGCCCTGGTTGAAAAAATGAAATCTCAGCTCAATGATAGCAAAGAATCTGAAGCTCAGGCACTGGAAGTTGTTACTCAAACACAAGAACAATTAGAAACTGCAAAAAAAACTATGGAGACACTTAGGTCAGAATGTCTTAAAGCCATGGAAGCTCACAAAAGCTTAGCTTTGGAACTGGAGCAATCAAAAGCTCGAGTAAGCTTACTGGAGGGACATGTGAGTAACCTTCAGGCAGAGATAGTAAATGGAAGCAGGTGTTCAGTAGATTCATCTGCTGAGATTATGCATACGTCGGAGAATGGAGAAACTGAGCAGACGAATCAGCTAATTGCAGAGCTTAATTTTTTGAAATATGAGGTTGGTCAATTGAGGTCTGCATTGGAAGCATCGGAGATCAGATACCAGGAAGAATATATCCAAAGCACACTACAGATCAGAAGTGCTTATGAACAACTGGAGCATACGAAATCTGAATCTCATCACAGAGAGGCTGAACTGGAGGCGGAATTAAAGAGAGCAAAAGTCAGTATTGAAGAGCTTCAGGCTAACTTATTCCATAAAGAATCTGAGCTGATGAGTAGAAAGGAGGAGAATGTGGGGTTGAATTCAAAGATTGATTCTAGTTCTTTACCTGGGAGAGAATCTGAACTGGTATTAGAGCTGAAAAAATCAGCAGCAGATTTGGTAGATCTGCAATCACATATGCTGGATAAGGAGAGAGAATTGCGGAGTGTTAATGAAGAGAATGAGATGCTGAAGATCGAAATCAAGAAAAAAGAGATTGAGAAAAATAAGGTTAATGCAGAGGTCATTGCTTCAGCTGAAGCAGCAAGGGCTGCAGAGCGAGAGGCTCTAATGAAGCTTGGCTCTTTGACAGAGGAGGCAGATAAGAATAGCAGAAAAGCAGTGAGGGTGACTGAACAGCTTGATGCAGCACAGGCTACAAATTCTGAGATGGAGGCTGAACTAAGGAGATTGAAGGTGCAGGCCGACCAGTGGAGGAAGGCAGCTGAGGCAGCTGCTGCCATTCTTTCAACTGGAAATAATGACAATTTTCTTGACAAGAGTGGATCTCTTGATATCAACTATAATCCTGTTGGCGGGAAGATGGAATCACCTTATTCTGAAGACATTGATGATGATTCACCCAAGAAGAGAAATGGAAACATGTTGAAGAAGATTGGTGTGCTATGGAAGAAGAGCCAGAAGTAGCCAAGTGAGAGGTTGGGCACTCGTGTCTGCTGATTATTCTTTTCCCTTGGTACGAAGATATTTATTTCATTATACCATGCCTCATGACTAATGCCTCCAGACTAGCTATCTCGATCAATATGGAAAGAGCAAAATGATCCACGGGTGAAGATAATATCCATGTTAATCAAGATGGTGAGTTTGAGTATCACCCTATTGATTACTCTTCTTCTAGGAGTTAATGATTCTTGGCTCGACGCACCATGATTGCTGCAGTTTGAGTAGTGCTTTCAATATGTTGTACGAGGATGAGAAATGTTAGCTTTGGTCCATCCCCTATTTTGATTGACCCTTAATGTATGTTACCTTGAGAATATGTAGCTATGTGCCTATTGTAATCTTTTCGTAATATCGGTTTTGTTTATAGATTGAACCTGGCGGTTTGTAGACCATTGTGGCACTGGGAATCTCTCTTCATGTACTTTGGACAAATGATCTATAAATGTCATTTTGGACTTCTAATTCTTTGTTATTTGAGCCATGAGAGCATGTACGATTGGTTTGGTTGTGCCCCTTTTGTTTCTCGTGTCCTTGGAAGTTCTTGCACATGCGATGCCAGCGCCTTGGTGGACAAAGTGCGGTTGTCCAAAATGCCTGAATTTGAGTCAGTTTTCTGGAACCTGAGTTTATTATACTTTCATAAGCCAATCACTAGATTTCAACCACAATAGAGTACAGAGTGCTGGTCATGCTCCTTTCCCATCAATAAGGTAAGGACATTGGAGACAATCTTAACATGCCCCTTGTCCAAGATCTCCTTGGTATCCTCGTTCGAAGTAAAAATGACACATTATCATCCCTTTGGATCATCCAATGAGTGCGCGGGTTGAACATGCATGTGATACGGGAAGAATAATGTCAATGTCATTGTACGAGATTTTAATATTTGCGTTAGAGTAAACATCCCTCTTTATGAATGTTTTTGACCAAAATAGATACGTCAATGAATTTTAAACTTTGGTGATATAAATTTTCAAATCTAAGCGTTAAATAAAAAAAATTTAATTTTATAAACTATGTATTTATTAACAATATATGTATAAGTGTGATCGATCATTGTCAATGTGATTTTCATCATTCTCCATCGTGACATGCGGAACCCATTTGCATGAACCCGTGGCATTTTTTTTCCCTTCCCCTCTCAGACTCTCACATACTTTTTTTTTATTGAAAAATACCCATAGTCAATGAAGATATGTCTAAGTCGACTAATGCTTTTTTTTTCCTCTTCTTTAGTAGACTAAGACTTTTTTTTAATTGTAATTATTATTTTTTCATCGGTTATATTTCCCCTCAATCTCTATCTCTCGTCATTTAAAAAAAAACAATTTCTTAGTCGACTAAGGAATTCTTTCCTTTTTTATTTTTTTGCTTTTTTGCTTTTTTATTTTTATTCTCTTTCTTTCTTTTAAAAATATTAAAAACTTTTTGAAAACTATTTTTTTTAAAAAAGATCAATGATATTTTTCTTAAAATATCAAAAAAATTGAAATATTAAAAAATATTCTTTATAATTAAAAGATATCTATAATATAAAAATATAAAAAAATTAAAAATGTTCCTTAAAAACATTTTTTAAAAATATTAAAAATTTTTAGAAAATGTATTTTTAAAAATATTAAAAAAAAATTTAAAATGTTTTTTTTAATATTAAATTTTTAAAAAAAAAATATTAAAAATTTTCTTGAAGCTTAGTCGACAATGGCATTTTTTTCTTCTTTTTTATTTTTTTTTTGGATTTTTCCTCTCTCTTAGTAGACCCCAATTGTTGGGATTAAAACTTTGATTGTTGTTGCTTTTTTCCTCTCTCTTCTCTTTTTAAAAAAATAAAAAAATTTTAAAATGTTTTTTTAAAATATTAAAAAATTTTCAACTATTTTTTAAAAACAATGATGATATTTTAAAAAAAAAATCAAAAAATATAAATAAAAAAGTTTTCTAGATTCTCTCTTTAAAATATAAAAATATAAAAAAATTTAAAACGTTTTATTAAATTATTTTTAAATATTAAAAAACTATAGAAAATGTTTTTTAAAAATAAAAAAAAAAATTTAAATTTTTTTTTAAATACTAATTTTTTGTTTTCTAAACGTAGAGCACTATGGCATTTTTTTCTTTTTATTTATTTTTTCTTTTTGCTTTTTTTCCTCTCTCCTCTTTCTAAAAATATTAAAAAAAAAATTTAAACTATTTTTTAAAAACATCAATGATATTTTTAAAAAAATTATTAAAAAACATAAATAAAAATGTTTTCGAAATTCTCTCATTAAAATATTGAATTATTAAAAAATTTTCTTATAATTTAAAAATATCTATGATATAAAAATATTAAAAGAATTAAAAATGTACTTTTAAAATGTTTTTAAAAATATTAAAAAATTTTAGAAAATGTTTTTTAAAAATATTAAAAAAATTTAAACTATTTTTTAAAACATCTATGATATTTTTTTTAAGAAATCAAAAAATTTAAATAAAAACATTTTTTAAATTCTCTCATTAAAATCTTGAAATATTGAAAAATATTCTTTATAATTAAAAAGTATCTATGATATAAAAGTATCAAACAAAATTAAAAATGTTTTTCTAAACATTTTTTAAAAATTTTAAAAAATTCTAAAAGTGTTTTTTGAAAATACTAAAAAAAAATTTAAAACTATTTTTAAGCATCAATGATAACTTTTAAAAAATATCAAAAAAATATAAATAAAAATGTTTTCAAAATTCTCTCATTAAAATATTGAAGTATTAAAAGATATTTTTTATAATAAAAAGTATCTTTAATATAAATAATAATTAAAAAGTATCTTAGAATTAAAAAGATATTTGTAATATGATAAATTTTTTTTTACTACAATGTGATACTATAAAAGTATTTTGATAAATACGGAAACATGTAAATAATTTTTCTAGATTATATTAAAAATACTCAAAATATTTGAAATGGATGATCTATGATAAAAATACTATAATATTATAATACTGTAAAAAATATAATAATAAAAATATTAGGCAAAGAAAATATTTTAAAATAATTTTTTATTAAAAAAATCAAATGATAATTTCATTATAAATTTTACAATTATAGTAAAAATAATAAAAATATTTTATATGATGATTTTATTATTTGCAAGGTCATTTTCTAATATAAAAAATTTTTAAAAATGTTTTTATTTAATATTTTTATTAGCATAATTTTAATAATATTATAATATTGTGGTCTTTTTACTATATGCAGAAATTTTTTTGAGTATAAAAATTATTTTCAAAGATTTTTTTACTTGATATTTTTTGTTATTATAATTTTTAGGGTATTAGAATATTATAGCATTTTTTGGGTATTTCTAGTATAAGCATAAAATTTTTTAGCTTTTCCAAGCTATAATTTTAATTTTCAATTTATCGTTTATCAAATAAATTAATACAAGTTCACACATAGTTTTTACCCAAATGTAAATTGAACCGTTTGATAAATATAACAAATATTTCAAAATATACCATTCAACACAAGTCAAACTTTTATGTTTATTTATCGTAAATAATCATAATTTTTTTAATAAATCATAATTTTTTAATCTTATAACTTCAAATTTAATTTTTTGTTACGAGAGCATATTATCCAATATTAAATAACAAAATTCAAACTGTGTTTGCATAGTGTTTATCACCTGGTAGATACAAACGAGTAATAAAAAAAATATACATTTAACTTTCTTGTGTAAACCGATTTTTCTTACAACCAATTAGTATTTGGATTTCGTTCAACTAATTTAATCTGAGTACTATAAAAACTATTAAAAGATTGATTTTCTTAAATTTTATTTCTTTTAAATACAGACATCTATAATAGTAAGCGCCCAATATACATTTAATTCGATAAAAAACACACATTAAACCAGACATCATTTAATTTCTCTCTCCGACATCATGGAGAGATAGAACCCACCAAAAAAAAAAAAAAGACCCATCAAAAGGACCCAATCCAAATACACTAAGTAGCCCAAGTGGAAGCCCGAGGGCCCAGAACGTAACTTCAGAACCCAAACAGTCGAAAATTCGCAGGATAAATATCTCCCTAAAGTTAGGGTTTTTCTTCTCCGGCGGCCACTTCGTCTTCATCGCATCGTGAGCTTTCAAGGCTAATCCCCCAAGAAGTCAAACTCGAGGAATCCTCGCCTTCCATTCAAAATGGGGTACGCTTAATTCTCTTCACGATTTAATCGTATTTCATGTCTAGATTTCACTTTTTTTTTTGTTTTTGATTTTGGTTCCCCTATTCTCATCTTGTGGGTTTTCTCTTTTGATTTAGACTGGGTTTTCAATCTAGAGTTATGTATTTTCTGGGGTTCTGAATATGATGTCCTTTTTCACTGCTTTCAGATCTGTGTTTAGATCTTTTCTGTCTATTGGGACTTTAGTGTTTAAAGATTGAAATGATATGTAGATGGATCTTTTTTGTGTTTAGACATCAGTATGTGTTAAGAGAGTTCTTACTTTTGTGTCAGTGCTGAATAAATTGATTTTCTTGTGCCATGAAAGCACAATCAAATTTTCGTTGAGTGCCATGCCCACGTGTGACTTCGAAAATCAGTGGTTCAACTGGCTCTTTTGTTTGAATTGTGAATGATTGGGGGCAATAAGTATTCATGTCTTTTTGCCATGTTTCTGTGGTTTGTAGGTTTATAGTTTCTTTGCTCTTTACTCCCGAATTAATTATCCTTCTGACAAAACATAGAGTCCTGTCATAGTAGAAGTGATGACTGAGGTTTTATTAGAGTTGGTTGATTTCAAGTTTAGTGTTCTAATGAAAGTCTTGACTAGATTGTCAATCCAGTGATGCATAGTTACACAATAACACGGGAGAGATAGAAAAAAGATAATAGGGTTTGAAAAGAGAAAACTCTAAACTCTCGAAAGAGAAATATCACTTTCAAAGAAAAGTATTATTAATCATGAATGTCAAAGTAACGAAACACTATAGGTATTTATAGGGAATGCAAACCTTATAAATTAGGAAATTATAAAAAAAAACTTGAGAAATATAGAAATTAGAAAAATTAGAAAACTAGAGAAATTAAGAAATTTTAAATATTAAGAAATTATAAAAATTAAAAACTAACTAAATTAACGGATCCTTTTCTTTTTTCTTGAGCCACCCGAATAATTATTGAAAATTTATCCCACATCAGTACCTTCTTCCTGAAAAGAACTCGCCCTCGAATGATACTTCCAATGACTTATAATCATATCCTCAACTCTCTCATTTGGTGTTCTTACAAAAAAATATACGCTAAGTATAACAGATATTAAAACAACTGTTGTTGCAAGTTCACTCAATTTTAAAAAATTGAGTCTCTAATCATTTTAAGAAAATCTAAATATTTCTAGAATTTTGAAACTGTGACATCTTCACCATCGGTATAAATCCAATCTTGTGACTTTACTAACCCATCATTTAAATCAGTTTTATGAAATTTTTCGATGAGATTGCTTTTTTTGGCCGATCAAAAGTTTTCTCAACACTTCGAATGAATCAAACTTGTCTTCAATTTTATATATGTATCCTTTCAAATTGTTCTTTTAACTCCATAGTTCTCATTCTCTCTACATCTTTTTTGTCCGGTGCTTCCGGTTTGCCTTTTGTTTCAACAAAGGAATCATTCGAAATAGGCATTCCTGAAGCCACCGTGCGTCAGAGTTTGTATATCTTCATCTGAAAATTTATCCTCATTGGTATGAATCCTATGAGATTGTTGGGATAATATGAGATTGAAGTGAGGTCCTTGAGCCATTCTCCTGGCGTCACCTTCACCTCCTATATTACAGATTCGTATTTATCTGTTCCATTCGTGAATCTAACCGCTTTATTCGAATAGACAAAGTTTAGATTGCATCTGTTATGACTTGCAACTTTCTGAGCACGTCAGAAAGAGTACTACCTTCATTGGCTTGGTTGGCCATTGCAAGGGAAAGCCTTGACTCTGATATCACCTAACGCGGGAGAGATAGAAGAAAGACAACATGGTTTGAAAAGAAAAAACTCTAAACTCTCAAAAGAGAAATGTCACTCTAAAAAAAAAAGTATTATTAATCATGAATGTCAAAATAATGAAACACTATAGATATTTATAGAGAATGCAAATCCTATAAATTAAGAAACTATAAAAAATTAGAAAACTAGAGAAATATAAAAATTAAAAAAATTAAGAAACTAAAACTAGAAAAATTTAAAAATTAGAGAAATTAAGAAACTTTAAATATTAAGAAATTATAAAAATTAGAAACTAACTAAATTAACAGATCAATTTTTTTTTCTTGAGCCACCTGAATAATTATTGGAAATTTGTCCTAATTCAATCCTTTCTTTTTGAAAAGAACTCGCCCTCGAGTGATACCTCCAATGACTTATAACCATATTCTCAACTCTCTCCTTTGGTTTTCTTGTCAAAAAATATGCGCTAAGTATGACAGATATTAAAACAACTGTTGTTACAAGTTTACTCGATTTAAAAAAAATTGAGTCTCTAATAATTTTAAGAAAATCTAAATATTTCTGGAATTTTGAAACAGTGACATCTTCACCATTGGTATAAATCCAATCTTGTGACTTCACTAACTCATTATTTAAATTAGTTTCATCAAATCTTTCGATGAGAGATTGCTTTTTTTGGTCGGTTTTCCCAACTCTTCGAATGCATCAAACTTGTCTTCAATAGTATATATGTATCCTTTCAAATTGTTCTTTAACTCCATAGTTCTCATTCTCTCTTCACCCTTTTTGTACGGTGCTTCCGGTTTGTCCTTTGTTTCAACAAAAGAATCATTCGAAATAGGCATTCCTGAAGCCACCGTCTTCTCGGTTATCGCCAGAGTTTGTACATATTCATCTGAAAATTTATTCTCATTGGTATGAACCCTATGAGATTGTTGAGGTAATATGGGACTGAAGTGAGGTCCTTGAGCGATTCTCCTAGCGACACCTTCACCTCCTATATTAACCTGGTTTAACTGCAACATTTACAGATTCGTATTTGTCTGTTCCATTCGTGAATCTAACCGCTCCATTCAAACAAACAAAGTTTAGATTGCAGCTGTTATGGCTTGCAACTTTCTGAGCACGCCAGAAAGAGTACTACCTTCACTGGCTCCTTGCCTCTGATGCCACCTAACGCGGGAAAGACAACAGGGTTTAAAAAGAGAATATCCTAAACTCTCAAAAGAAAAATATCACTCTTAAAGAAAAGTATTATTAATAATGAATGCCAAAATAATGAAACACTATAGGTATTTATAGGGAATGCAAACCCCATAAATTAGGAAATTATAAAAAACTAGGAAACTAGAGAAATATAGAAATTAGAAAAATTAAGAAACTAAAACTAGAAAAATTAGAAAATTAGAGAAATTAAGAAACTTTAAATATTAAGAAATTATAAAATTTAGAAACTAACTAAATTAACGAATCTCTTTTCTTTTTCTTGAACCACCCGAATAATTATTGCAAATTTATCCCACATCACACAAACTTGTTAATTTCCTTTGATGCTGCTCACACTGTTTGCCAAGAATTATGACAAAGGTTGAACCAGAACAAAATGAGACATGTTGGTTGGGGGTATTTGTTTAAGATTTGATATCACCCTTTTGCTATTTCGCATCTCCCATTTATGATCGATCATCATATTGTTAAGTTTCATTGACATTGGATGCTCTTTTACAGTAAGACACGTGGAATGGGAGCTGGACGCAAGCTCAAGTCCCACCGCCGAAGGCAAAGGTGGGCTGACAAGGCCTATAAAAAGTCCCATCTTGGGAATGAGTGGAAGAAACCATTTGCAGGTTCTTCTCACGCCAAGGGGATTGTGCTTGAAAAGATGTAAGTCATTAATGATCAAGCTCTCTTCTTTCCTTGCTTCAGTACTGATTTTTCTATTATTAGAGTTTTACACATGTGCCACTTAAATTTGTCTCAATTGTTCAGAGGTATTGAAGCCAAGCAGCCAAACTCTGCTATCCGTAAATGTGCTAGGGTTCAACTCATAAAAAATGGGAAGAAGATTGCTGCATTTGTTCCCAACGATGGTTGCTTGAACTTCATCGAGGAGAATGTAAGAAGTTGATTTAGTATTGTCTTCGGTTTGTTGTACTCTCATCTAGTTCTTCTGACTGAATCATATACTTTGTGCTTGTCATAGGACGAAGTTTTGATTGCCGGATTTGGACGTAAGGGGCATGCTGTCGGTGATATTCCTGGTGTTAGATTTAAGGTGGTGAAGGTGTCTGGCGTGTCTCTTCTGGCTCTTTTCAAAGAGAAGAAGGAGAAGCCAAGATCCTAGATTATGAAAGGAGTTACTAAGCTTTTAAGTAGAAGTTGTTTTTCCTTTTGAAAATGGTGCCTTTACGTTGTTGAGTGGATTTTGTTGACAATTCTCAATCTATTCGATTTTAAAGTTTTTGTATTTGACATTTTTGGTAGTACTTACCATTGAGGAAAAGAATTCTTGGCAAATGCTTTTCTTCCTCATGCTTGGGGGTGTGCATGATGGCGTTTAATTTTGCCTGGATTTTCTTGAGGTTATGGATGTGCCTTGGAAAACCAGAGGATGAGGCACTTCTTTTGATGCTATAAAATCTTTTAGAGTGAGCAGCTATTAATCACGACTTTCATGGGCCTGGCTGAATTATGACAAGGAAGATAATTAGATAATGAACTATGCTCAGTGCTGCCATGATAGCCTTCTTAACATAGCTTTTGTTGGTTTCAGTAAGGAAGTGAGAGAGGATAGAGAACAAATGATTAAGCTGAATGTCCCTTCTGGATGAGCATTAATTTTTGTTTTATGTAGATTTTATAATGATTCTTCAATCTAACGGTACCTGTAGTTGTATCAGAGATTTATAATGAAGGTTGATCATCCTACCCTGAAAATTTAGGATTCGAGGGTACGTGAAAGGAAATTTGATTGCCCGGTCCCATATTTCATGGTGGTTATTTGTCACCTGTAAATCGCGCCCAAGCGCTATAATAAGTATCTAACCATATCAGCAGGAATTTCGGAGACCTCAGTCGTATTTGCATCCATAACTGGGGGATTACTTGGTTGTCTTCAAGTTCAAGAGGATGCTTGCAAGAAATGGTGATTCTTGCAAGAAATGGTGAAAAAGTTATACGGGTCCTTTGCCGACCTCCAATGAGTAAAGAAGTAATCTCTTGCCATCATGCAAGCATATCCTTACCTAGAAAATTCTGCATTGTGCAGATGCATATGGTGAAACTGATGGTGTTTTTTGACTTGACGTCAGAAAAACGAAAGCAAAACCGAAAAGAATTCAAATTTATCCAAGAAAAACAACCATTTCTATTAATAAACAAGATAATATTGAGAATGAGTTTTATCTTCATTTACTAGTAGAAATTATACAACTCCCAAAAGCAACAAACATAGATTTCCTCTAAAGCAGGTCCCCCTCCCCCCACCCAAAAAAAAAAAAAACTTGGTGACAATTTGCGTTACACATGCAGTGCCTAATCTGCAGCAAAGTTCATATATTTTGCTCATCCCTGTACTTTGGAAACACACTCCCCAGCATGAAGAAAAATATGGCAGAACCAACAGAAACCTGCATTGTTTAATGCTGCAAAATTGCTATTTCAGCTCTTCTCCATCCGAATGTTCTCTGTTAGTGGCAGAGCGGTCAACTTCTCTAGTTCTTCCATATCAGAAAGAGAGTTCTTAACGGCGAAAGGAATCCTCAAATTTGTGTTGTTTTCAGAGCTTGGCATTGGAGAAAAGTGTGCATTGTCATTCTTTTGACCATGGACAGGGCTCTCGGTTATGCATGACAAATCTGAGTCTCTGTCATTGTCTGAGCACTTTATAGCTGACTGAATAGGAGTTCCACCAATGACTTCTGAATGCCCTTGTATTGGGACACAAGTATCACTAGATCCATCTTTGGGGTTGGCCATGATGTCACTTGCAAGGAGGTTCTCTACAACATCTGCACTTGCTTCTGCTTTGCCACATTCAGATCTATTTAGTCCTTCAGGAGTTGCTTCTCCAGTCTTCACAAGGCCATCACCTCCCGATTTAGGTGAAAAGCTATTTTGAAGTTTAGGAGATCTGACCGGAGCACCTTTAATACTTCTAAACGCGCTGGAGACCCTTGTTGCAGCATTCAATGGTTCCTGGAGAAGATGAGATACTGGCTTGACTCTTAAAGCAGCATTCTGTGCATTGTTTATGTTTCCTGATCCTGTTACTGTTTTGATAGGCTGCTGAAGTTTTTGAGCCTTTGTGTTATTAAAGCTCCCTTTCGGACTAGAGATGGTGTATGCTGCCTTTGATGCGGTGGATAAATTCAAAAGAGATTGGACACCTCCCTTGGGTGTGCGACTGGCTCCTTTTACCTGCGTGAAGATTCCAAATGATGTTATCACTTGCTAAAAGCTAATGAAATATAATACAGCAGAATCACTAACATTAGGAAATCCCTATGGTTGGGCATGTTTGGCATGAGGGGAGATATGCAACCATGTATCATGTAAGACACTTGTTTGTCAAATGCATTAATATTGGGGGGGGGGGGAGGGATAGAAGGGGATAGTATGTTACCCTCTCTGGAGAGTACATTACCTCGTTTAATGGCATAGGGTCCCTTTGGTGCAAGAAGGATCTAATGGTGTTTCTAGCCAGAGGTCTGATGTGTGGTAAGTGCATTAGCAACAAATATTTCAGCTATATTCTACAGCAATTTCTTTCAGTTGGGTAATATTCTGACAATATTCATTATGCAGCCTTTTTATGCTAAAAGACCCATGAAAAGCATCCATGCATCCAGGGTCATATCACAGTTCATAAATCAGACAGAAATTTTTAAATCCACAGTCACCAACAGAAGAATGAAAAGACTAACAGCTATTATTAAATGATAAGACTTAACATGGTAATAGAAAAGGAATGAAGGTAGAAAAATGGATAAACTAACCCCATCAAAAAATCCTATTTTGGGTGATGGCTTTCGGAGGCCTGAGGGTCTTGCAGGAAGGGAACAAGAGCTGGTAGCATCATCTGGTAGTGCTTTCTCAACAGGTTGACTCTGCGATTCTGTCACTTGATTTTCATATCCCTGTGAGAATTTACACTCAGGAAGGTTCTTAATATATGCAGAGTGGAGATCACCATTTTCTGACTTCTCTCTCCTTGGAGAGCTGGTATCAAGCCTAGCCTTTACATTATCAGACTCAGACCACTGATTCACAGTGAAAGCTGATGAAGATGATTCAATGGACCACTCGCTGATGGAACTGTCCGGTGATATGTTAGAAGGGAGCTTAGGCATTGATGTCAAATAAGCTGACAGTTGAGAATTCCCAGTACGAGTTTTGCTTTTGCCAATCTTTGAGGGAGTTCTGATGGTTGGCCCAGAAGAATTTGGATTGTTACTTTTGGAACCAATTAATTGTCTAATGGAATTCACTGATGATCTCCCAATGCTGTCGGATGAAGAACTGCTAGAATTGTCGATTGAGGAAGATGTTGACCGCTTAGTTGAACTTGAGGAAACTGAAGAATTGCACTTTAAAGATTGTTTTGGCCTAGGTACAACTCCACGCAAGTTACCCAGACCAGGTGCTTTAGATGGCTGAGCACCTCTACCTGTAACTGTGACATCATATGGAACATGACAAATATGAAGAATTTGAGTCAGAAAAAAATGAACAACAGTGGCTAGAGACATCATATGTTAATTTACCAGATTCTCTTTTTGTATTTTTGTCATCTATAGAGACACGATGAGCACCCAAAGAAGTCCTTTTCGTTGGTGTTGCAGACATTTGATTGGCCTTGCCTAAAACCCTGGGTGGCTTGGGAAGCAATGAATTTGATACTCCACTTCGAGCAGCAGGCTTTTCATAACAGAAAAAAGGAAATGGTGTCAATTGAAAAAGGTCCCCAACCAAACATTTATATAACGCTGAACTAACCAAATCTTCAACTAATTGGTTTCCTATTATCATTAGCAACTGGAATTCCAACATCAACCGATGGAATAATTCAATGAACATCATTTGCATAGTATAACTAAGTAAATTTTGCACTTAAAGAAAGATTAACCTGGGACACTTGAGGGAATGCTGAAGCTTCATTTGGTAATTTTACTGATCCCATACCAGGCTTCTTTGAAGCAGGTTTTTGCTTCAGCTGAAAGAAGAAAGGATAGTACTTCAGATATGCAGCCTGTCACAACAAAAATGATCATTTACTACAGATCTTTCAGCATGAATTGTTCTTACCGTGCCTTGAGGAGCAAGAACTTTCTTTAAGGCTGAGGAAGACAAGCCCATTAGTCAGTGAGAAAGTTTTAACAGGTAAATAAAAGCAAAGCCTGAGTTTATTTTACCCTGAGTATAATTTTAGAGATTCTCCAAAATATATAGTAAAGTACGAGTTCCCAACTACGATCGATATTGAGGGATATTCCAATTAATGCAAATGTCCAGTTTTTATGATCCTGAGATAAAGTAAATGGCCCCAAGAATAATACTGAAAGGCCAAGGCTGAACCCTGCAAATTGCTTTGATAAAAAAGATCCTTGAGAGGAAAGTGATTATCAGATTGTCCTCACTCAAATTTTAGGATCTGTCAGATAACCCCTCAGAACCTTAATTCCGGTACATCTATTGATTTATAACAGAGAAACAAAATTGTAGAAGCATTCTTTGTGACAAACAGCTAGACAAAATAAAGTAAATGCCAAACTAAAATGTGAAAAAATAGTATAAAAATTAGGTATGATACAAACTTTGAACGGAAGGGACCAAGTGAGAGAGTGAATGCTGGTATGAATTCTAACATACAAGAATAAGCAAACAGAGATGGTGAAAAGTGGGAATGGAGAAAAACCTAGTTCAACGTGTCCTGTACAGGTAAAAGGATTAGTCATGTAAAATAAAGAGATGCACCTGCAAATACCAAAAGAATAAGTTTTTCTTCTTTTGTTTGGGGGGGTGTTTGGGTGGTAGATGGTTGAATACAAGAGAGGAGCTTTGTTTGTGACAAACAGCAGGACAAAATGAAGTAAATGAAGATCTAAATTGTGGAAAGGCAGTTAATAGCTAAGCAATGGTACAAACTTTGAACCGAATGGGACCAAATGCAAGAGTTAAGTTTTGAATTGGATTCTAACATATGGATGACAAATGGAATGGCGGACATCCCAGCTCAACCTATCCAATGCAGGTAAAAGGTAAGTCATGTTAAACAAGCAGATGAATCTTCAATGTTCTTGGAGGCAGGTTTAAAAAAGACACTTTAAACACTGCAATTCCCAATAGAATAATGTTTTTTTCCATCTCCTTTGGGGGAGGGGGGGCTTGGCAGATGAGGAAAAAGAAGAAAAAATAGTTTTTGTGTGAAATAAGACCCTATCTTCAGCCAGATTTCCATGTTTCTCTTCCTGACTTCTCTACATAACAGATATAAATAAACCATAGCCAGCATTTCCTGCTGTCCTTAATCACAGCCAATGTTATGCGTACCTCGAGTAGCATGAGATTCCTTTTCTGCCTTTCCTGCTTTGCTACTTGAGTGAGGTTCTGTTTCTCCCTTTTCTGCTTTGCTAGTTGAATGAGATTCTGTTCTCTTTCCTGCTTTGCTAGTTAAATGAGATTCTGTGTCCCTGCTTCCTGCATTGCTGGTTGTTGAACTGGCATTATATGAGTTTTTAGTCGACTTTTGAATTGAAGCTCTAACATCATCAAATAACTCAGTCTCAAAAGCATCCAGTGTCAAATTTTCACTTCCTAATGTAGAAAGTGACTCAGTAGATCCACATATATCCTCTTGAATATCAGGTAACTCTTGTTTACCATCTCTCTCAACACCTTCAATGATGCTAGACAGTTCCTCAGCATCTAAAACACCTGAACATTGGGTAAAACCTTTTGTCATATTGTGCCTATGATTATGCCAAAAAGAACTAGAACAGAGATGCAGCCATTCCTTATCAATAGAAGAAGCAGCAAATTCCTAGTTATAATACCGGGAAGGAAACATACCTGCACTCGTGAAGAATGCATTATCCCATGCTAAACTTTTGCGCAAGTTACTCTTGCCAGTTTTCCATTTTATCTCTGGTTCCAAAGTTTCAGATGGTTGAGGTAAGTGCTCCTCCTGCTTATGAATATCTGTTGAATCAACTTTACCGGCACTCATTGCCTCCAAATTTTTGGACTCTCCACAAAGGCCTGCAAGGAAAAAAAAAAAATTGGAGTCATTTCAACTCAAAAAAGCCCTGGCAACATCGAAGTACAATTACAAAAAAAAAAAAGGAAAAAAAAAGTAAGTTACATAAGCCGGAGAAAATCGTCCTTCAGAAAAAGCCATGAATATGATTCATGCTGCTCTTCATTCAAAAGCCTTCTCGAGTAAATCCAGTCATTATTATTTTATTCATTTTTTCTTGAAGAAAACCCTTATCCCCAACAAAAACACTACTCTCTTTTTCCCTTTGATTCTGACCTAGTTAACACTATGAAAAACCTTGATTTCACATCAACGATTTCTCCAACAAATTCAGTCGGAGAGAATTTGCTCGGAGAAGCCAGAAATTGGCTCCTTTGGTAACATACACACACAAATTTCTACAATTTTGACATCAAGCCTAAGGTAAAACTGAGTGTTACGACATTGGCTGCCGAGTAGACATCCTCGGACAGAACAAACAATTTAAATCGGGGCCAACGTTCAATTCCATATACGAGACAAATTTTATAAGATATCTAAACAACTGAAACAGAAAATTTTGAATCACTTAATGAATCTGATCCTTAAGTCGACAAATATGCAAATAATGTCCAGAATTTCACCCAAAAAGAAGAAAGAAAATTGGGGCAAGAAAGTACCAGAAGACGGAAGATCAGAGAGAAGAGGAGAAGCAGTAAGAAGAAGACTGTCGTCCTCGGACGAAACGTCGATGAGATGAAGACTCTCTACTTTCAGATTTTTCTCCGTCGATTGTTCTTCCATGTCTGTCTTTGTCAGATCGGAAAAGAGGAAGAGAGAGAGAGACAGAGAGGGGCGGGGTTGTTTTTGAGGTGTAGGTTTTGAATTTTGGGAGTAGCGGATTCCTATTGGAAACACGAAAAATAGATCGTCTCGACGGGACAGACGCTAGATGAGACTTACTGAGATTTAAGCAATTAAAATCTTTTTGACCGTTGGGGTTTTTGTGCGTGCTCCTCTAGTTTCTATATTTTGGACATAAAAAAAAAAAAACCCCTAGTTTCCAGTTTCTAAATTTTTTAAAAATATCTAATTAAAAATAACTTTTTTTTTAAATAATTTTGTTGCCGAACAGCCTTAAATGGAAAAGAGCCTTTTGCTATAGAAATAGGTTGGAAATTGAAACAATTACAAAGATCTTATTTTTATTTTGGATTTTTATATTAAAATTATCTTTAAATATTAATTTTTTTAAAAAAATTTAGGTGGATCGTGCATTTGTTTGTCGGTCTAAATACAAATAGAGATTAATATGTGTGGGAAATAGTGTTCGAGAAATTTTAGATTACTTTAACCACTTAAATGAGCTTTATTTTGTCTTATTTTTAATATATTATTTTTTAACTAGAGTAAGAAAAATTAAAATAAATACAGAACTTTACAAATAAAAATTGATTTTTTATAAAAATAATTTATATTATCATTATATTAATTATTTTTAATATTAAAAAATTACACCATCTCCTTACCTAGAAGAGGTCACTTCTTTTTGGGGCCGGAGGGGTTCCCTTAAAAGGCCTAAATCCGAGTGGCCCATGATTCAACCAGACAGGCCAGGAAGCCCACACAGACAGGTTACAAGGCTGCAGGACAAATTCAAGATTGGGGGGGCATCTCTCTAATTGCAAAGGCAGCCATTGATTAATCTGCAAGGAAGGAAAATGATGTTTCCCGGCACCTGGAAAATCATATAGAAAACATTGCAACAAACAGCAACCATTAAGCCAGCACGAAGCACATAAAAATTGTCCTAGAGAGGCAAGTACAAACAGCTTCTAGGCTACTATAGTATCAAAATATATAGATATATTTTTCTTTACAGTCCAATTCTAAATAAGCCCGTTAGAAAATTGACAGTTAACTTCTCTAAAATCTCCATCTTTAGGTATAACTTACACCTTCAACGTAAAACCTAGTATAGGTCAGCTAGGCAGCTAGGTGAGCAAGAATTTCTACGTACGAAAACTCAAACCGGGGGGGGGGGGGATCTAATGTCTGAATATTTAATACTGTGACCTTGCAAGAGTTTCCTGACATTAATTTGTGTTGCCCTCTGCAGCTGTTCTACTGTGTCTGCCTCTTTTGGCTGCACGGGAAGATGCTCCGCGCTGGTTAGAGAATGCAAACTTCAGGCGATAACTTACAAGTGAGGGCCCAAAAATACTGAATTTCCCAGTACTGCTGAAAGCTGTTTCTGCATCAGTTCGGCTCTTGAATATTACTTTGGCACTGCTGCTCTTCTTCAGAACTTCAGTTTCAGAGTCATTTAAAGGGCCATAGCGGCTGAATATCTGATTCAGATTCTCTATTGAAGGAACAGAATCCAAATCAGTGAAGCTCAAAATCAAAGCAGTTGGGGAGGCTGCATCTTCACAAGTCTCATCATTTTTGTTTTCTAGTTTCTCGATGTTCATCACAACATCTGCATCAGCAGTCTGGTCTTTCAAACCCAAATTCAAGTTGGACTGACCATTCATTTCAGACTCCTCAGTAAGCATACTCTTATCACCCGGAGCATCACGTTGAGAATCTCCCCCTCCATCATCAACATCAAATAAAGGCTGATTCTCAGGTGCACCTTTGACCATCATCCTACCAATCCAGTTAGAATCTTTCATATCCTCAGGCTCAGATGTTTCAGCTGATTTCTTCTCCAGTTCACTACCAGAGACTTTTTCTGGAGGCTTTCCAAGCCTCTCAATAGCAAAATCCGTGGAACTTATCGAGTTCCTGAAATTCATGAAGAACCTTTGTACAGGATTCAAGAAGTCGTAGCTTTCCATAGGATCTGTTGCAATTACACAAAGCTGCGACAACAGCTCATCAGGAGACCACTTCATAAAATTGGGCTTTCTCCCTCTTTTAGATATCCTGATAGAGCTGATTATTCTAGGCTTATTTCTCCCAATTTGGCTTTTGTCGTCATGTACATCTTTCTGTGACACCATAGCACCCTGCTTTAGTGGTGGTGGAGTCAAGGCAGTCAGTCGATTAGCAATCCTCCGTATGCTTTCTCCAATTCTAATGGCTCTCTTAGCTGAGTCAACTGATCCCAATGATGCAGAAGGTTTTCCTTTCTCCAATGTTTTATTATCGTGCATGTGATCTGCTACCTTGGCCTGCTTTCTTTCATCTTCACCTTCGGATTGACCTACACCAACCGACACATCTGAACCATTTCGCATCATCAAGTCTGATAAGGATAGGGATCTCTCCTTTTTGTTAGGAGAGGCACTGTTCCCTGAAATGTGTTTGCGTTTTCTTCCCACTTTCCTGTTTGCGGTAGGGATGGGCTCATCATTATCACAAGTTGCACACTCTACTGATTCAGTACAATCTTTCATCTCTCCCACCGCAATAACTACATCATCCTCCAATAACCCAGCAAATGATGGAAAGTAAGGCGGGTGAGGACAGCCTTTCCAACGATAGAAGCTCAGAACTTGAGCTTTTGCTACCACAAGATTCAGCGTATCACATGTACTATTTGGTGATTGTGCAAATGTCTGCACAAAATCAACAAGTTTTGCTGGTTCAAAAGAATCTGCACTAGAATATCTGTCTATACCATCTCTTCTGCTCGATTCTTTTTTGATCCCAGAATTACCAAAAGTTTGGGTCTTAATTTCAGCATAGACATCCTCGCCAATACAATGGCATGCGAGGCCGAACTCGACACGTCTAGAAATCTCATCCAGAGCACAATCCACAGCATTACAGAATGCTTCCAAGTTGGTCTGCCTTTCCATGTCAGAGAAGTGCATCCGAAATGGCTTCAACCGAGAAGCTTTGTTCCAAGCAAATGTGTGATCCCAAAAATATGCCACCAGATAGCTATCATCTTTACGGCATTTCAATGCTTTTCTTGATGCATCTGCAGGATCAATTATCTGCCCAGGCCACCAAGGATGGCTTCTCACTTTTCCCCACACCAGATCCGATACGCAAAATTCATGATCTTTTCCTAAACCCTTACTCTGACTCTTGATCCTGCCATTTTTAAACCCATTCTGATATTCATTCTCCTTATTGTACTTTCCAGCTAACGAGGGAATATTACTATTGCGAGACACATTACCAACATCCGAACCACCATTTTCTCTCTCCATCTCCCCAGATTCCAAATGACTCACAACAACACCAAACCCATCATCAGAAGACTCCATTATCATCTCCGAACTCCCCATTATACTCTCCAAACCTACAAATGATTCAAACTTTGAAGTTCAGTGAGTAATGCCATCGGTTAGGGTTTTTCTCATTGAAACCTTGACTGGATTAGGAATTGAGGGTTCTGAAACAGTGGACATGTTGATTGATTTGGGGTCTAGGGTTTTCGCTTCGGCGTCAGGTTTCAAGTCCATGTTTTCGGAACTCGTAGAAATCACTAAACCCTAATCATTTAACGAGTCAATTTTTCAGCTGTAGCGTTAAATGGAAGGAATAAAGCTGGGGAGAGAGAGAGATACCTTTCTCGGCCTTTTGGCTAAGATCGAGAGAGAGAGAGAGAGAGCGAGAGGCCTTTTGGATGTTTGGCTAGAGGGAGCGGGTTGATTCGTGACACGAGAAAAGGAAAATGAAGAACGTGTGGGGCGGGTGGGGGGGGAATCTGTAGCATTTTTCGCGATTCGATTGGACACGTGTCAGATACGGTTAACCATTATGTTGCAGTTATAGTGGCTAGCTGTCAAAGGGTAAGCAGCAGCAAACGACGTCGTTTCCGTCTACCTCCATTCCTTCCGAAAACGACGGATTTTCGCTCTGAAGGTCACTGGGGCGGGGCGGGGCGGGTTTAGTCAAGAGAAAACATTCCTCAAGAGAAAACTTTCTTTACTTGCAGTCTCTCTGTACCCTCTTTCTTTACTTGCAGTCCTCTCTACCTCTCTGTCATTTTACTCAATTTTTCATCCTCCACCACAGCACTGCGATGGTTATCGTCATTCTTGGGTTGTAAATCATTGATTTACAAAGGTGACGTGAGAATTTCAGTTTGACTATCATTTTTGGGTTCTTCCCGGCTGTGGCCGGGTTCTTCTTGGTGTAAATTGCCCATTTTTACACACAAAGATTTTAGATTGGCATCTTTTGGTGTTGATTAGACAAGGTATGCTCAAGGGTTTGGCCATTTTCCTCATCCAATATTCGTCATGATTTTCAGGCGATGTGATCTCCTTGCTTGTTTTGGCAGGTTCAGGCGGCCAGGGTGTTTTTGGTGGTTGAGGTGCAGGCTCCGTCTCCTTGCTTGTTTTGTAGTTGTGATTTTGTTAGTTGTTTTTTTTTTTCTTAGTAGATGGCTTTTTTTTTGTGTCTTACTTGGGTTTGAACTCCTTTGTACTGCTTTCTTAGTAAATCATGTAATTGTTTACCATCATCCATCCTCAAATTGCTCTCCTCATAACCACTACCTGCAGATGTGTTCTGCTGGACACCTTGGTATCTTCTAGGAGTTTCAACATGCTTGGGTTTCTCCATGAACGTAAATTTACACACTTAAAACTGTCCTTAGGAAATTATGCTTATGCAAATAATGTGACAGATATGATTGTGCGCATTGCAGCTTCATGGTGCACTTGGAGAGCATTCACCAGCAGCAAAAAAAAAAAAAAAATGGTGTAGAGGTGCTTTCTTCAGTTATTAACGAAACAAAATACCCGATACGGGTTTCTGGATAAGATATTCATGATAATTACAACTGCAGCAGTACAGGATACCAGAGAGGTAGATATGAATGTCCAAAATGGTTCTCTGGCTTCAAGGTTGATTCTTGACCCAAAGAAGGATGCTGATTTTGTACCTTTATCTGGTTCACTTATCCAGAAATACATAGCTTATGCAAGAACCTTTCTTTCCAAGGTCATTTTGCAAAAACTTATACCACGGGTTTCTTTCCCAACTAAATTAATTTCACAATAACAGCATAAAATATATATATATACATATATATATATTTATTTATTGTTGTATAGAATGTCCAAACCTGCAGCAGAAATCCTTAAGAAGTTTCATTTGCGACTTAAGAGACCGTAATACATCAGCTGATGCTATCCCAACAACAGTGAGGCAACAAGAAAGTTTAGTAAGGCTGGCAGAAGCTAGGGCCCGGCTGGATTTAAGAGAAGAAATGACAGCTCAAGATGCTATTGTAAGTATGATCACCGGTAATGTGATGAACAATAATGCTTTGGCTACATATTTGTTTGGACCAAATTTGCAAAATAATCCTTTATAAATATGGCATTGATTTGATTGGCCACATTTCCATTATGGCTTGCTATGGCATCTGGGATTTTAAACATGCGTAGATCTTATAGCATCTGTTTTGCAGGATCTCATTGAGACAATGAAAGAATCCTTGTATGGTAAGTATGTTGATGAACATGGTTTTGTTGATTTGGTCGGAGTGGGGGAATGGGTCAGCAGAAAGAAGCAAAAAGATTTCTGAGTGCCCTTAATAAGCAATCAGAGTCCCTGCAGAAAGACAGCTTCACAATTTCTGTATGCTTAATGGTTTTTTACTTTTTAATGGCTGTTTTCCAAAAGCTAAATATCTTACTATTCATTTGTCAATTCCATTTCAGGAAATATACACTTTGGCAGATAGGATGAGCCTCAGAGTTCCAGATATTGACACATTTGTTGATAACTTGAATAGCGTTGGTTATTTACTCAAAAAAGGGCTGAAGACATATCAGATATCAAATTGGGACGTTAGAAATCATATGGCATCACTACAGAAATAAGTTTCCATTAGATTTGTGATTTCCTACTTCAAATTCATCTGCTTCTGATGCCCTACTTTTGTATCTTTTCTATAGTTGTTTCTATTTCTTGGGTCATACGCACCTTTGCCAATTTTTCATCACTGTGTGAACATAACCTTGTAGTTGATTTAACAATCTTATACTTGGGATCCATTGAAACACTTTGAAGCTCTCGCAATTTGCAAGCCCACCTCACAGATGGCGAAGGTTCCATTAGATCAATTGATTCATTTATGCTACTAAAATGCACCTCCTCCATATGCTGCCCAATAGTAATTAACAGCTGTTACAAGCTTCGAGTGTAGATCAAATGCATCTATCATACCTTAGAGATCAGGAATCCACCCAATACGATTAGATTATTGATGTAAAAAGAAGTTCCATCTACTAGTTTTGGCCTTTGGTTTCTGTTACTGTTTTCCAGTAAGGTTTCTTTCTCTTCCATGCAGGTTCTTTCGTCATCTTACTCACGAAGTCAATCATCAAGTTCAAAGAGCTAGCAGACATTTTTACAGAAATGAGCAAGCAGAAATTTGTCTCGTTTTACTTTGATTATTAACTTAGTATTTGCAATATCTGCGAGCATCATGTTGTTTTCCTTGGCAAAACATTCACTTCCTAAGGTAAAATTACCAAATAGTTCCACCTGTAAATCCTGGATGTATCATCTGCATGTTTCAGGTTGAATGAAGCCATGCATAATTTTGCTGCAAATGCTTTTCAAATATTCAAGAATCTTATTGCGGCTCTATTTGTAAGTTGCTGTTGAATTTTGTAACAAGAGATTCTTTTTTAAGTATAATATTTTACATGATGAAATTTTAAATACATATTCTTCATACCACCTATTAGCAACAAATGTTCTATGCAAACACTGATTCATTGCAGTGTGGTATCAAATGTAGGGCAAACTAAGCAGAGTCCAAATCATAGCCATCTCCTTCAGCTGGTTCAAGCTGACACTCACTCCCATGGTAAGAATTGGGCAATCCAA
Organism: Dillenia turbinata; assembly: GCA_037126225.1. Lineage (NCBI taxonomy): Eukaryota > Viridiplantae > Streptophyta > Magnoliopsida > Dilleniales > Dilleniaceae > Dillenia > Dillenia turbinata. The sequence continues at coordinate 27,308,003 of JBAMMX010000004.1, forward strand.
GCCAAAACTTGAAGGCTTCCGCTGCTCTCTTCCTCTCACGCCTTCGATCCTGCCTAGCTTGTGAGGCATGCTTGCTGGTAAACATTCTCGAGTGCATGTCCACATAGATTCTAGTAAACTTGGCCTTGTTGGGTGGTATATTATTCTCTTCCATGCAAGCAACGATCTCCAAAGCCTTCTTAAAGAAAGCAGCCCTCACACAAATATCAGCCAGTGTGTCTAATAGGCCCTCATCAGGTTTCAATGGTGGTGGTGAAGTGGAAGGATTGTAAGCATCTCCCTCCTTGCTGGCTTCCCACCTTTCCTTTATCTCTTTCCAAAGAAGAAGGGCTTCTCCAGGCTTTCGAGCCAATGCAATCCCATTAGCAAGACTACCATAGGTAGCTACATTGGGGTAAAACCCATCATCTCGCATTCTTTCCACTGCTTTCTTTGCTTCTTTGACCAAACCTAATTTACAATATGCTTCAACCAACATATTCCAAGCAGCTATATCAATTTTCACTCTTGTGTCATTTTGCATTTCATCAAAAACTTTGCTTGCTAGCTTTGGTTGGCCCGACAAGGCAAAAGCCTTCATCAAAGTCGTGTAACTTATCTTGGAAGGAGCTATTCCTCTTGCTCGCATCTCATTGAAATACCCTAGAGCTCCTGCACTATCATCAACCAATATACACCCATCAATCAATATGTTGTAGGAAACAACATCAGGTTTAATGGTCGCGTCATCAGCCATCTCACGAATCAACTCCTTCGCCTTATCTATCTGCAGCTGTTGGCAATAACCCTTGAGAAGGATATTATATGTCACCCGATTTGCAGAAACTCCAACTCTTGTCATTTCTGCCAGAACTTGCCTTGCTTTATCCATTGATCCTGCTTTTACCATGGCAGAAACAACAGTTGTGTAAGTAACATGATCAGGGTGGCTCAAGCTATCTTCTTGATGCCTCATTGCCTCTAGCATTCGAACAGTATCAATCACACGGCCTGCCTTCATATATCCCTTCATCAAGGTTGTATAAAGTCTAGAATCCGGAGAGAATGATTTGGGCAACAATGGTGGCTCATCCTCATTTGGCTCAACCAAATTGGGTAACAATTTGCTAAATGCATGTCCTTCATCCTGATTTGGTGTTTCCACATTCGAGTCCCTTAGGATTTTGCAAATATCTCTCCGACCTTCCCTCATGGCTTGAACAATTTTCTCAGCAGTTTCCAGGTCACCAAAACCAACGTAGGCTGCAACAAGTGAATGGAATGTTGTCACGCACAATTTTACTCCCTTGTCAAGAACCCTCTCCAAAATAAATACAAGCAAGTCTTTTCTATCCACTCTTGCACATAGCTTAATCATGATATTATATGTCAAGGCATCAGGCTCTGCACCAAACTGAGGCATTTCATCGAACACTTGCACAAACATATCTGAATCACCCAAATTAGCACAACCATTGAGCACTGCATTGAACGCAGCCGTATCAGGCAGTGATTCCTTAATCATTGCAGCGTCCGTGAACTTCCGGATTCGCCGGACCACCGAGTTGAACAGCTTGAGTGCCTCAGCTGGGCCATCATCGCCGGAGGCGGTGAGATGACTCACCACAGCGCTCCAGGCTTTAACATGAGGAATATAACCAGACCTGAGCATTGACTTAACGATGGATGATGCATAAAAGGTATTGCCTGCTTTAGCAGAAGAGACTGCCAGGAGGCCGAGGGAGTTGGCATCGAGGCGGTGGAGCTGCCGCTCACGGTGGAGGCGTTGGATTATGGTTTGGGCTCTCGAGAGGGCTTCTTGGGAGTTCTGGTATGATAATTGGGAAACTAAGCGGCTAAGGCAAGTGGGATTTGGGAGGTGAGAGGATTGGCTGTAGAGTAGCCAAGCTTCTTCTGTTTTCCTTTGGCGGAGCAGTGTTAGGAGGGTTTGGTCTTGGTCATTGGATGTTTTTGGGGTTGTGAGAGTGACGCTGGGGGTATTTGGGGTGGTCTGAACGCGAACATAGCGAGTACGTTTGGTGGTTGCGGTGGTGGGGGTGGAGGGACTGGTGATTGATGGCGGAGAGACCCAGTAAAGAGTGAGAGAATGGGAGAAAGGGTATAGTTTGGAGGTGGTTGATGAGGAGATTGAGGATGTTGGAGGTGATGTTGGATTCATGTTTGGAGTGGGAATTGAGCTCCGTTTTGAGTCAGAGGCACAGAGGGAGAGGGAGAAAGAGTTTTTTTTGCCCCCCCGGGGGGGGGGGGGTTAATTGCTTATAATTTAATTTGAAATTTCGAGTGGAGGGTTTTTTACTAAAATTATTCAAGTAGTGTTTTTTTTTTTTTTAATTAGAGAAGTCGAGATTTTCTGAAGTTGAGATTTCTATATACATATTTTTTTGAAATTTAAAGTTCTTTTCTAAAATTTTAAAAAAAAAATCAAAAGAAATTGGGAATCACTCTTTTAATAGACGGGAGTAGCGATTCAATGTATCTCTCTCCCTTTAACCCTTTTCCACGTTCGCTCTCTTTCTCTCTCCTCTATTAACGTTTAGTTGGGGAGTTCAAAAAAAAAAAAAAAAAAAAAAAGATAATGGGATTTTTTCTATTATATTTGAGAATTTTAAAAATGAAAAAAAAATAATATAAAATTTATCCAAAATTAAAAATGATTGTATTATCTTTTTAAAAATAAATTTAGAATATTGGTAAGATAACTTTTTTTCTCTCATTTTCTTTCCACTTTTGAGAATAAAATTTTTGTTATTAAATATATTCTCATTTCTCTCCTTTTAAAACTCTCAAATGAAAGAAAGGAAGTGAATTTCTATTAAAATCATTTCTCTTCTCTCTTTTTCTCTCCATCCAAACATAGTATAAATGCCACTCTCTCTCTCTCTTCCTCTCTCTCTCCTCCCTCTATGATTAACACTATGTTTGAATGAAAAGGAAAAGAAAAAAGAGAAGTAATTTTAATAGAAAATCACTGTCTTTTCTTCATTTAAGAGTTTTAGAAGAAAAGAAGTGAAGAGAAATTGTATGATTTTAAATATAAAAACTTTTCTTCCAAAAGTGAAAAAAAAATGAGAAAAAAGAAGAGGGAAAAAAAAGATCATCTAATAAATATACCATATTTACTCTAAAAAATAATAAAAAAATATTTAATTTCAAATAAATTCTATATCATCTTCTTTCATTTTTAAAACTATCAAACAAAATGAAAAGAAAATCATTCCCACTCTCTCCCTCTCCCTCTCTCTCACTCTCATTAATGCTTAGTTTGGGAGTTGAGGAAAGAAAAAAGAAAAGAAAAGAAAATAGATGATAAGATTTTCTTTCCATTATATTTGAGAGTTTTAGAAATGAAAGAAAATGATGTGAATTTATTCAAAATTAAAAATTTTTCTATTATTTTTTTAAGAGTAAATTTAGTATATTGATGTGAGAACTTTTTTTTCTCTCCATTTTTCTCCTTTTCTTTCCATTTTTGCAAGTTGTTTGGATAAAAAGATTTGGAGAGAAAAGAAAAAATTAGGAGAAAAAATTATGATTTTCTTTTCTTTAAAAGTTAATACGAGAGAAAATGAAAGAAAATGAGCGATTTAGAGATATTTCAATTTAAAATTTTTTCTCTCTCAAAAATAGAAATAAATTGAAAGAGAAAAATGTTAGAGTTAAAATATTTTTATATTTCAAAAATACTATTTAAAAGCTGAAAGTAAAAATTTTTATTCATAATAAATCTCATTTCTTTTCTTTTCTTTCATAAAACTCACAAATAACATGGAGAAAAAATTATAATTTTCTCTTCTTCTTTTTTCTTTTCCAACTAATCTTTTCTTTTCTCTCTAAAACTCCCAAACATACTGTTAGGAACAAAATTTTTATTGTTAAAAATCTTATCATTTCTCTCCTTCTAAAACTCTCAAATGGAGAAAAATGAGTGATTTTCTATTAAAATCACTTCTCTTCTCTCATTTTCTCTCCGTCTAAAGATAGTGTAAATGCCACCCCCTCTCCCTCTCCCTTTCTCTCCACATCACCTCTCTCTTTCTCTCTCCTTCTACATCTCTCTCTACATCAAATATTAAATATTTAAATATTTTTTATTTGTAAACTTTTAAATTAAATATTAATATTTAATATGGAACTTATAAATATTTAATATTTAAATTAAATATTAAATTATAATACTAAATATTAAAATATAAAATATATAAATATTGAATTAAAATTATAATTTTTAATAAGCTAGTTTAAATAAGCATATTAATGTTACTATTTAATTTAAAATTTTCTAAAAATAAAAATATTTACATATTTAATTTAAATATTCAAATATTTATATGATATTAAATATATTAAGTGAGAAACATAAAAATATTTATATCATATTAATATTTATATAATATAATTGGATCAACTGGATTTTAAAAAATCAATCAAAACCTGGTTTTTATTTTTAGGGTGAGAAAATTGAATCAAAAATGCAAATATCCATGTTCGAATTTGAGAATAGGACGATTTGTTTCAAATTTAATATATCTTAATTTAAATTTTTTATAATTTTATAATGAAATTATTTGATTTTTTAATCTAATCTAATCATTTTGATTGACCCATTAATCTTTTAAAATGATCGATTCTATTTCGATCCGCATTTAAAAATACTGTATATCACACACATTGAGACACAGAAATTAATTTGTTTTCTTGTATTTATGTATTTATATTTCATGGACCCCGCCCTTGTTTCTATACGCATAAGCGTATGATTTTTTATGCCGCTTTAACAATCCTGTCCGTTCGATCAGATTTAGGAGATTGTCTGTGGAACGAAAAAGTGATCGGACAATCTCCTCCGTCTACCTTCTCGCACTCAACCTTAAGATTTTTTTTTTTTTTCTTTCTTTCCTTTTTTTAAGGAAAGCTTTAAGAATTAATGACTTTATGAATTATGATGTATAACCCAATTTGGTATCCTCCAGATTATTTAATGTTTTTTGGGTAATTAGAGAGTCTTGTGCATTTTTTACCTTTTACCATTTACCATTTACCATTTCCCTAAGGAGTTTTGATGACAGATTGTGAAAAGGAGTTCTTCCTATTCTTTTTCTTTATGTTTTTCTTGGGCATTTCCAATTGAGTAAAGAGGAAGGTAACACATAGCGACCCAGGTTATTAAAGTGAGTGCAACTATTAAAAGAAAATTATGTCCCACTGAATTTTGGAAATTAATTATTATTTTTAAATTTAATTACACATTATTTTGTAAAATTTATTCTTCTCTCGTCCCATCATAGTGGTTGGCCCTATATTATATGACTTGATTAACTAGAGACAAGTGTTACTAATGAACGAGAATTTTTTCTTTTCTTTTTCCCCTTTTTTCCGGTGTATCAACTTGGCCAATGAAAAGGAAAAGGCATCCACATTCGCCCACTAGAAAAAACAATATAAATATATATATGGGTATTATAATACTACCTCTCTCGTATTTCTTGACACTTTACAAATATAAAATGAATAGAAAATTATATTTTTCTATGAATAGACTATGCATCAATGGTATGATAAAAAAAAAAAATCAATGGTATAATAACCTTGTGATCAAATTTTGAAGCCCAATAATAATTTTGGATCCCTCCCCTAGCGTCACACATTATCATTGATTAAAATGATCAAAAGAACAGATGATGACTACAACAAAGGGCAAACAAGCCCCTTATAGAGCAAGGGAACCGCTGGACCTGATACATAAAACTGGTGCACGAAAAAGCAGAAAATTTAAAAGTAGGTTTTACGTTGCGTCTCATAATTTCTTCATTGACTTGACTCTTCTTTGATGGAGGAGAAAGCTAAGCAAAGGCATTCATATACAAATTCAGGGGAAGAGAGGCTTTCATCCGATGTGAAACGAGAAGCCAATGCACAATGAATAGCCGATTTGTGAGATTGAATATAAGATCTTTTAATCAAGTCTTGAATTCAAAAATTACGAATAAAAAAGATTACGCTAAAAAAACACCCTTAAATAGAATTTTATAGACGTTTAAATCAAATTAGTCGGAACAAAATTCCGGACATCGGCGATTTGAAAGGTGGGGGGGGGGGGGAGGGAAGAAGAAGCTAATGCAGTCAGATTGCAATTAAGCTACGGTACCACACAAAAGCAACAGTGGCAAAATGTTGTGCGATAAAGCCCTTCTGTATCATGGAGTTAAAAAGACCACAGCCTCAATATTATATATGTACCTGCACCATTGCACCTTGTGACGGCCTCACAATAGCCATTGCAACCACAACATAGAGGATACGCCTATTACAGTCCCCAACAAAGAAATTTTTGGAAAAAATAAATAAGGAAAAAGAAGAAGAAGCACCCACAGAGGTTTAAAATAGGGTTCAATCCCATCTTATAAACCAAAAGAAATTGATAACAAGAATAGCAAGCGGACTGTATCAATCTTGTACCTGGCGAGCTATCTGATAGATACGACAAGTTATTCAATCACTTTTGACAACAAGAACTAAGTCTGCAGTTCAACTCATCTCAAGAATCAAAAAGGTTCCATGAAAGTACAACCTCTTCTCATATAGTAAAGCTACACCAATAAACCCTTACTGTACAACCTTGGCAGAATACTTGAAAGAGCACCAATGGCCGCAAAAGGTGGATTCTGCTCTCATCAGATGAATTAGTGAAGGCACAGAACAATCCCAATCCTAATGTTGATTCATCAACTAGGAACAGATGCCTATTGTGTTCCCTGCGTGGAAAGTATCATATGTTGAGCCTGTGTTTACAACATTAAAATAAAGAAAACACTTCAGTACAACAAAACTCTGAAATATACCTTCCCTAGCAAAAGCATCTAATCAGTTACATTCACCCAAACTCCTAGGCATATATAATTCCAGTTTACAATGACAGACGATACAAATCTTACAAATCAAGGATTAGATCTACAAATAAATTAAAGATAGACACTGGCATGCGGAGACAAGAACCCCAGTTTTTGACTCAAAATGACAGTGTAAAATTATGGCAGCAAAAAACTTTCCCATGCAGCTCTTCCCATTTGACATGACAATGCTTCAGAGAATGACCAGACATATTATTCATAACTTGCTTAAAGTCCATGTACCAATTTCAAACATATTATGGCACACACTGAACCATACTTGATAGATTTTCCTGTCACCAAGAAATCAAGTTTGGGATGCCCCTCCTCAATACACCAAACCCTAATGAATTGAATCCCAAACTTTGGCAGTCCAATAAACAGAAAACAAGCATATTAATGAGGAAACAAGCATAATTGTTCAATATGTTTTATATAGTGGGTACATCACACTACATTAAGTAATTATTTCCCCAACAAGAGATGCAAAGTGTGACACTTTCTGATCACTATCTTTCTACTTTCCAGAAAGAAAAGGAGACCGATCCCAAACTTTGGCAGTCCAATAAACAGAAAACAAGCATATTAATGAGGAAACAAGCATAATTGTTCAATATGTTTTATATAGTGGGTACATCACACTACATTAAGTAATTATTTCCCCAACAAGAGATGCAAAGTGTGACACTTTCTGACCACTATCTTTCTACTTTCCAGAAAGAAAAGGAGACTAACCAGCACATTTCAGCCACCTCAAACATAAGACAACTCAAGCAATTGTTTACAGTAAAGGTCTAAGGAAACTTAAATCATCAAAGAGGGTTATCAGGTTATAATATTATATATTAGCAGGTTAGTTTCCACATGCATAATATATGACCAAGTCATCGTAAATATACTAAGATGATAAAACTCATGTAGAAGGAAACTACAAGTGAAGTAAATCTAAAAAGTCAATGAAATAAAAAGCACTAAAAAAATTAAAATAAAATAAAAAACCAGAGTCAAAAGAACAAATAGACTTGAAACCTAGGAATCTGGAAAGACTTATAGCAGTAGTCCAATCCACCATACCCTCTTATAAAAAGATAAATTGAAAGAAAAAAAGAGATCAAAGTAATCTCTTTTCCTTCATATTTGCAACCAAGAAACCCAATGTTCAATTTCCATCCATCCTACCATTGCCCAACAGATCAAAATCATAAAAACAACTTTTCAATTCCCATTGAGAAGGTGATTACCATCTATGAGGCTATTGCAAAGCACACATTGCAAACTAAAATCAAACATCTCTCTTGAAGATTAACACTTGTTGTCAAAATTGAAATCATGCCTAGAATCCTCAAGAGGGTCACAAGAATCAACTTGTAAATCCTAAGATTCTACATTATGGTGGAAATTTCAAACAAAAATGTAAATCGATCTTTAATTAAACAAGAGATACAAATTATATTTTGTAAAGAAAGCAGGCTTTTTGTAGTGTGTGTATAGCCTTTATTAGGAAGAATGGTGGATTGCTTGTGCACTTACAATGTTCCATGAGAGGATACCACAAGTCTCAACAAATAGAGACAAGTACAAGAGAGAAAAGTTTAAATGAGTCAAAAAGCCAATAGTGTAATTAACTATTGTTTTACTAATAGAAAAATTGGTTGATCATGATAAAGACCAAGTACAATTGAAAACAAGAAGCATGCATGCAGTATAAATGGCTATGATAGTTTCCTAATTAAAAAGAAAATTCAATTATCTAATTTATTATATTAGGCTTTATATCGTAACTCTTAAAACTAACTTTTAAGAATGTTTTAAAAACTCCTCTAGCATGTGTATCTCTATAAAATTTGTGAAACCATCATGCAGAAATTTGTTAATTAGCTTGTAAAATTTATACTGGAAAAATATCTATTCCAAATTCATCAGATGGTTTCGATTATGCCTTGAACACTGTGCAAGTTCCCTTGCTAGTATTATGAAAGCTTAGTCATATTGGTATTTATAAATCACTTGCATGTTTACGTTATGAAATCACTAGCATATTTATGTTATCTTAGATATCGCAATGCCATGGATTTTTATTCATCCACCAAAGCATAGTACTATATATTACTAGCAGCAAACACACACACACACACACACAAAAAGGCATGGGCCTATTCATCATAAAGAGAAGTGCTATATCTCATTAAAAAGCATGAAAAGTTTCACAAGTTGAGGCACAAAATGCAATTAAATATACTTTTTATTCATTATGTTTTAGCTCAGCATCTTAAATATTTTTCCCAAAAAAAAAAAGAAAATTCACATAAAATATGTGTGTGTGTGTGTGTTTTTTTTTTTTTTTTTCCTTTCTAGGACTATACATACTAAATTACATATTAGCATATACTCTGAATTGTAAGAATAGCAAAATTACGTCTAAATTCTGGAGGGGAGTTCTTCAGCCCGGGTAAAATTAATGTAGCTCAAGAATAGCAAAATTAGGATTTCATTTTACTAGTATTTAGAAGGGTTTTTGGATATTTAGTTTCCACTATTATTTATTTTTTCTAATATTTAAATAGTTATTTATTTTCAATTACGGTTAGGGTTTTGTGACCAACAAATATTGGCTATGGTTTTATGTAATTGGCAGACTTTGGAATAAGGATTAATTATAGGATTTTTTCTCTTTTGTGCCCTCTCCTATGGTTTCTCTCCCTTTTCTTCCCCGGCCTCTCTTTCTGTTTTCCTCTCCTATTGCTATCCACATAAAACAACAGTCATTCAGAATCTCGCACATCAACTGTTGAAGATGATCAAATCACAATCTTCAATCTAATCTTAACAATATACATTCATTTTAGACCAACCTTGAATCAAATCACAATCAAAATGAAGCAGTGTGTCATTCAGAATCAAAGATAACAACTTGTTAAAGCTGATTAAATCACCACAAATGATCAAAGTCCTCAGGAGATCTCTGCAGCACTCCCAAGGATTCAATAAATATAGGTCGATACCTCTCTTCAAAAATAAAAATAGGCATAGAAAAGATGTTTCAACAATTCCATAAAAACGGAACCCGAGGTTATGATTTATTAAAAAAATCAAAAAGTCCTTTCTTTGCTAGGTCTTAATTATCATGGGAGAAGGCATGATGAACCATAAAAAATGAGACTTCAGCATTATCTTGCACACATTCTCAATTGCATTCAACACTTATTTTCCTCTAGTGAACGTCCTGACATAGGAGGCAAAGGTGGATATACCTAGACAGCAGTACACGATGGTTAGGACTTGCTGATCTTTACAAGCAGATGATTGAATTGAAAAGTGCACTTAGGAGGTTCTCCTTAATTAAACATGGGAATATCCATTGTCTTCTATTGCCTGTGTTTAATTAAAGTGCAAGTCATAAGTGCACTTCACCTAGAAAGAAAGTTGAAACACTATATAACTTCCACTCATGTTATTTCATTTTCAGAAACAAATAAAACAATGTTTTTCTCGCTAAGCATTTTGCATTGATGAATATTTTTAGAAAATATTTCTGCAAGCAATATAACTCTCTCAGTTATATTTGTCCACATGGTAAGTGGATGATCATTGTGAGCCTCACTTCAAAATGGAATTGACAGTTATGGAAAACTTGAGATACGCATCATGAACACTCCGTGTTACGTGTCCAATTTTTTATTATCTTCTTAAATAGCTGACACTAGTAGGATACTTTTCAAACTCTTTAATGCTTTACATAATTGTTATCGATAAAATTTGAATATTCATATCAGAGCCTCGTGTTCAAAAGTAAACCCTAACAATTGTGGTATTTGGAATATATAAATTATTGTATCCAATTTAATCTATATACCCATATCCAAAAAATAATGTCTTTACCATGTATCCTGGTCATGGCCATGTCCTATTTTTCTAAAAATTTGGCATGTCTCATATCAGTATCCATGACCATGTCAATATCTACGGTTCCTAGATGCGTGCAGAGTCTGCAGACAGAGGAAATCTAGACCAACCATCTGAAAGGTCATAAAATTCAGGATAAGGCTTTCCCAAGGAAGATAGAAGCAAATAATGCCTATCTCTCTCTCTCCAAACACACCAAGGAATAGGAAACATATGGTTCAATTGCATCTGGTATTCCACTCTCCAAATTCACCAAGGAATAGCAATAAATGCACAAAGAAAATGCCTATATTAGATAACATATGGCTTTCAGTATAGAGTCTGGGAGACATTGCTCTTAATAAACATATCTCAAACAACAAAAGCTTAAGAGAGAAAATCCCAACAACTGCTACCAAGACTGGATCCTTTTCCTTACTCAGGCGATGGAAGGAGAATTAATTTTGAACAAGCTTCTAAATCCACCTATCTAATTGAAATACAAACGCAAACAGAGAGGAGGTAGAAAGAGTACCTGAGAACTCCCATAGTTAATCCCTTGGACATAAGAGCCCTGATGAGGAATCTGCCAAAGTTGAATTTCAAATATGCAATTCAAATAAGTAACACTAGAAAAGAACTGAAAACAACCCCCCCCCAAAAAAATACATCAACCATTTACCTGTGCGTTAGGTTGAACTCCAAGTCCATCTTTCTTGCCAGACGCATCTCCAGCCTTAGCAGAACCCTTGGTGTCGCCCTTACAAACAAATTTCAAATTCTCACAACACAATCTAAAATCAAAATCGACATTAACCAACAAAAAAAAAGCATACACTCACCTCCATCTGCAAAAATCATATCCAGATCCAACAGGAATATTCAGCAAAAATAAGAAGACCCATTAGCCAGTTGACAAACCTACACCTTAGAAATCAAAACTTCAAAAACAGTACTCTGGTATTAAATTCATTTACCTCTCTGTAACGAGTCAAATACACTTTCAATGGATCGATATAATCCTCAAACCCTAGAGTCGCCATGGCCCAGAGCAAATCATCTCCATTGATCGTCTTCCTTTTCTCTCTCTGACACTTATCACTTGCCCTAAACAACCACAAACACAAAATAAGCAAAAAAAAAATCATAAATAATTTCACCAACCACCAAAAAAAAGGGATTAATTGTAAAACCCACTCGCTAGTAACGAAGCTAATGAACTCAGAGACACATTCCTGAACAGTCTCTTTCGCGTCCTTGGCGATCTTTCCATTCGCCGGTAAAGCCTTCTTCATAATCCGACTAATATTCGCGATCGGAAGATACCGATCTTGTTCCCGAACATTTGACTGAGGACTTTGCTCGCCACTCTCGTGACTTCCACCGCCGGGACTCACTGGAGCTTCTGACATCTTCGCCGGAAAGAAACCCTAGATCACCAACCCCAACCACAGAAATCACAAACCTTAATTTCTCCATGAGAGAGAAGAAAAAGAGACAGAGAGAGAACGAAGGGGTCGTTAGTTTGTTACTTACCGAGGAGAGAGAGAAATTGAGAGGAGAGTTTTTTTTGTAATTGGCGCGATGGAGAGGAGAGAGGGAGAGAGAGAGAGAAGAGATCGATTGGTTAGGGAGGGGAGAGAGAGAGAGGATCGGACGCTGGAGAGGAGAGGAAGGAGACGACGACTCAGATTGAGAGTCTTTATTTATCAAAACCGTCCATTCCAATTTTTATATATTCCACTCGAACACGGTTTCTGGGTTTTTCTGCCATTTCCGTTCCTTGGGGCTAGGTTCAGTCAATCATATTTGACCACGTGTCATGTCTCTTTCGTATTCAAGAGCCCAAATGGGTAATGATTTGGGCGCCTCTTTCATTCCCCAAGCTTTCTCTAAATTAAATATATATAAAAAAAAAAATCACCAAATGGTTTGAAAGTATTTTTCCCAAAAAAAAAAAAAAGGAAATTCATTAATGGCATTTTTATTTTTCCTCTCCAGCCAAAAAGAAAGTCTTGGGCGAGAGTACGGTGCCATCCATTAACTACACCGTACAAAAAAGTTATATTTACCTCTTCAAAATTATATTCTTTTAGTATATAACAACTTAAGTTATCATAATTAATAAAAATAATTTAATAATTAAAAAAATAAATAACATCAAATATATGTTTTTGACTATAAAATAATTTAAATATATATGTCTGTTATATTAAAGAATTTTTTAAAAAATAATAAAAAATATTAAGAAAATTAAAAAAATATATAATGAAAAACAACATATTGCTCTAGAAATGTAGTTTAATAATAAAATCTATTTTATCTTGATTTTTTTTTTATATATTTATCAAAGTACCTCTTAAATGGTACACTATCTAAATATCAATTAAAAAATATATATATTTTCGTCTTGAAATTGTGATACCACGTACTAACGCATATATAATAAATAATATAAAGAATATACAAAATTAATTGTTCTCCTCAAACAAGAATTTTATTCATAGTAAAATAATAATGTGACTATGAACCAAAATGGAATCCCAATTGGTCGTGAACCACCGAACATCAAAATTGTTTTCGATGCTTAAGTGAAACTAGCTGTGGATCGCCAATTCATCAACCATTAACTAGAAAGATAGTTGAAGGCTAAGGGTTGAGGTTTTAGGGACCTTAAATTGGTGGGGGGATTCTGGTTTAGAATGGGGTTGAATTGGTGGCTATGTTTGTATTTCTCGCACGTATATATATTATTCATTGTTTTTAAGGATAATTCAAACAGTTGAGTTTCATTATTTTTATTTATTTTTTTATCGATTCAATCTGATTTATTTGTATTTTTTTGTATCATCAGGACCATTGCTGGTGGAGGAAAAGTCGGAGAAATTAAAAAAGTGTAGCCCTTTACAATAAAACATTGCTAGAAACCAACCAAACCATGGTAGGAGAAAACGAATGAGGCTGTTTGCCACATTCTCTGATTGCTAATTATGGTTTCCCACGGTTAAAATTGTCCACCATCATATGTCATGCTGCTGCTGAACTTACCACATCAGTTCCTCACAAGTCACGACACAGACCTTCATCAATACAAGATAAGCAAAAGCCACTGAAGGTGTGGTTTGCACATGTTAATTTTCATGTCATTGTCATCAAAACCGCTTGGTTAACGAGAATCGGCTTTCAGTTTAACCATGATTTTAGTAGATTTTCACTTAAATCTCACACATGGGGGCCCTTTAAATTTCTAATTCAGTGCATGAATTTCCCATGAGGTTTTTGGTCATCGGATTCAGAAACAGAAGGGGATTGGGTGGGGCTGCTCCGATGAAAAAAATCTCAGACTTTTTTTGTGGGTCCAACAATGGATCAATTATAATTGAGGAAATGTTCTGACACCATTGAAATTAATTTTGGGTCCCCGCATTGTCTTGCCAGGACGAGGCAAAAAGTCCTCTACCGCACATGAGCTCTTGAATGGTAGATTGAAGAGTAACCATTCTGTTGAGCAATCAATATCTAGGTAAAAATGAAAAGGTGCCAAGCACACACAGTACAAAAATTAAGATGTGATGCTTCACCACACCAGCGCTTGCAGTCCATCTTAAGACAAGGTGGGTGTTACACAAAAATCACATCCTTTGAAGTATTAAAACAGTTGAATCCACAATTATAAATCGCAACCGTGACTATTCTACCATTTATATGATCAATGATACATAAGTGATGAGCCGACGACTAGAATAAATTCACACCATATAAATTCTTTAAAAAAAACTTTTTAATAATAAAATAATAAATAATTAAGATTTATCGCACCGACCATGCATGTGGATAGATACTCATAGGAATTATAGAAAAGACAATGGGGCAGCAAAATGCAAATGCTGCTTTCGGTCAAAAAATGTAAAAAGAGAAAAGGTTAAAAAGAAAAATGGATATACTTGATAGGGTAAGGCATGCGAAAATACAAGAAGGGCAAAGCATCTCACCTATTCAATAATTTAAAGGCTCAGCGTGAAGAACACCTGAAAAATGATGCATTGCATGAATTTCAAATCCAGTACGAGCATCACTTCAATGGCTCGTAGGAAGCATTAGTTCAACATTGGCATTTGCCTAGTGATCACAGTGTCAAAACTTACCCTAAAAACAAAAAACGAAAAAAACGAAAATCCCCCCACCCTCCATGCAAGCATAGAGGAAGCCTCATGAACCAAAATTCACCATGTTGTAACCCTAGCTAAAATTAGACACAGTTAAATAAAATAATGTACAAGCTCATAACTCAACTATCGAGCAGTTGGCTGAGCTATTGACTCATCAAATGACAAATGTTGTTCTGTTGCTCCTAAATCCATGGAACCCATACCTATGTTGAGGGAAGAAAACATGGAATGTCTTGATATCTCATCTGAGTTACCTTCTCTTGCTGCCTCTGCTTCTCTTTCAATGGCTATTGCATCTTGGATCTCCTTCAGGACTTCTGATATAGGAGGCCTCATGTTTCCATGAGGTTGAACACACATCAAAGCTTTCTCCGCTATTTTCCACATGGATTGAATGTCATAGTCATTGCCCAAAGATGGATCGATTATTCCTTGTATATCTCCACTTTCAATGTGTAACTTGGCCTGCAAAGTGTGTGCATAGTGAGTGCTACAAAGCTTAAAACACCAAGCAAACTACTTCACCTCTCTCTCCATTCATATGGGCAGACTTACCCACTGGACAATGTTGCGGCAGTTTACACCAAAGCTTTCACTAGATATTGCTTCTTGACCCGAAATTAACTCGAGAAGAATGACACCAAAGCTATAAACATCGCTCTTGTCGGTTAAATGTTGAGAAATATAATACCTATCATTGAAAATAAAAGAATAACCAAGTAAATAAGGAAAAAAATAATAATAATAAAAAGAAATTAAGTCATGGATTCATATATTTCTATGTTATGTATTTACTGTGGCATCATTAGCAAAGCTGTGATTTACGTAGGACATGAACACCAAAAAGAATAGATTAGAGACCCACTCATGCTCTTTCCATGATTCATGAACTGTTTCCTATCTGGACATTTTCACCTCCAGAAGCCTCCTGGTCAGGCCAGTAATATGCAGATCACAGGGCTTAATTCTGATTGGCTATAGAATTTACCATTCTAGTGGAGCTATCAGATCATAAAGCAATTGTAGCCAATATATAAGGGCAAATTACTTAAAAGGAAACCTCGTGGTAGGCATGAAGTTACTTAATTTGAAATATCACTTTATAAGTGGTAAAGAGAGAGAAAGACTGAAATACCTATAATGATATTATATGCCATATTTGAGCATCTTTTTCATATATATATGCATGTCATTTCTTAACGCTGGGTCTTCCAACCCAACAAACTGAAGAGGGTGAGTAAACTAGTGCATGAGCAAGCACATTAGGGGCACCTAAGAGGACCACTATGAATAGACTGCAAAAAAAAAAACAGCAAGAATGCAACTTACTCTGGATCAAGATACCCTACTGTGCCTCGAACTATACTGGACACATGGGAGCCTCCATCCACCGCAAGTTTAGAGAGACCAAAATCTGATACTTTTGCCCTCATATGCTTGTCCAGTAGAATATTGCTGCTTTTCAAATCTCTGTGGATAATAGTAGGAACACAGCCAGTGTGAAGGTATTCAATGCCTGACATAAAAAGAGAGCACAAAAATTCATTAGTTGCCGTAACAGGGAAGGGATTTCTCCTCAATGAAAGAACAAATTCAGCTTTCAGATGGACCTTTTGCAGCATCTTCTGCAATTTCAAGACGCTTGACCCAATTGATACTCCGCTCACGTGTCACAGGGCCTGAAGAAAAATATGTTTGACCTATGAGACATGCAATTATAATTTGCTCTATAAGATAATATGGTGGCATAGGATGAGTTTCTTTCAGTGATACCCACCCCCCTCTCCAAAGATGAAGAAGAAGAAGAAGAAGAAGAAGAAGAAGAAAATAATAATAAAAAAAAAAAAAAAAAAAAAATTTACCATAAAGATGCTCCTTGAGAGTTCCATTATGCATGTACTCGTACACAAGAAAACTTTTTCCTTCTTGGCAGTATCCAAGAAACTGTACCAGATTTCTGTGATGTATCCGAGATAGTAAAGTCACCTAAGTCAAGTGAAAATTTGGGTGAGCTAATACAAACGCAATTGTGGCAATTAAAATTTTCAAAGGGAAATCATTTGCATCCAACTACAACATTTAGAACAGCTACTACATCCATGATGGCAATCAGCTACCAGCTTGTTTTGGGATGTGACTAGTATGTGCAAGGCTTCAGCATCTATAAAAGTTGAGAGACAATATGTATAGTCATCATAAATGTAGGTCGAATGCTTTTATTATTTCAGGGGCCCTGACCCCAACTTGTGTTAAGACTGACAAAATTTTCAGCATTTTCCTGTACAAGTTGAGAGATAGTATGCATAATTATCATTGATGCAGGTCAAATGCTTTTATTGTTTCAGGGGGTCCAAGATGCATCAAGACTGACAAAATCCAAAATGAGGTTTGAGCAGGGTTTGAAGAAATAATATCAATGGCAGCAACTCGGAGCATTTATTTATTGCATCATCTCTCTGAGGTTTTATGCTTACATTTTTCATTTTGGGATGACTTACACAGAGATAGAAATGATATTGCTGTATATTTGCAGGTACTATTATAAAGCAAGCTGACTTTCAAGACGATTACCTAATTGGGTCAGAAGAAAAGCTCTGAACAAAATATAACATTCAAACAGAGAGAATGGCATGAGCACGAATGACTGAACACATGGTTAGATATTAAAAGTGTTTAGCACAATGCAGACTCACCTCATTGGAAAACTCTCGCTTCCCTTGGTATGAATCATTGGTTAAAACCTTGACTGCAACTTCCCTTCCATCTTTCAGCCTTCCATAGTACACAACTCCAAAACCTCCTGAACCAATTTTCTTCTCAAATTTCTTTGTAGCATCTTCAATCTCAGAAAATGTGAAACAGTGTGCAGCTTCTGAGGCTGCATCATTCAAGGAGGAGACTAGTTTTTTTGGAGGGAGGGGAAGGCCCATCTCTTCTGAAACCCAAATTGGGAAGAACTTCCATTTAAGGACCGGGTCTAATAAAGTTGTAAAATAACAATAAAAACTAAAAAAATTTAACATTGCTTCTTGTTTCAGACCTTGCCCATGGGACTTGTCCTCTCCTTTGTGCATAAATAAGCAAGATACTAGTGTAGCAAAAAGTAGAACTGCAGCCCCAACTGTTGCTCCTATTATAATAATAATGTGATTCCTCCTCTTGCTCTCTTTGTGAAGATTAGCATTACCAGTGTAGCTGTCAAAAATAAATTAGAAAGTACCCAGAAAAAGCTTAATGCTGAATTAAATGGGCATAGGACAGCAAATGCCTAGCTCTTAACCGGAAATCCAAATAACAAATAACAAATACTCTCACATATACGATAACCCAGCATCAAGTGGCAATTATCAATTTTTATGAGGTATCAAAATCCTCAACCTGCTCTAACTCGGTTTCCTAATCATTGGTTATGCCTTGAGTTCCATTTTGGGAAGTTCAAAAACTTTTTTAAAAGCAATGCTTTTGTCCATCATCCACAGTTATGAATAGCTCCATAAATTTTGTAGCAAACAAGTATTGAACAACTCTTTTTTTTTTTCAGGCACATCTCTTCATGAGGTACCATTTCTTCACCACGTAAGTCACGGAGCTCTACATGACTTAGGTGAAATGGGGCATAACAATTTTGTTACGTTTATTAGAGTTACATTTTGCAGATGCTTTATTCACATTATATAAAGCCTTGAACAAGTAAAATCTGGTTACTGAACATGGCATGATTGAAGATTCAAAAAGCATTTCATTCAGTAATCAGATACCTGGTGGCCAAGTAAGGTAAAGACACTATTTGTATTGTTTCAGAGAGGATGTCCCACAGAGTTCCAGAGTGTGGGGTATTGTGGACTTAAACATCAAAAGTATTGGCCACTAGATTATAATGTGACACATTTATGAATATTAATTTGAGCAACCAGAAATGAGAAATACTCACTTGAAAACCAAGTTTTTGCTGAGAAGACCGGATGGTACTGTTCCAGATAGCATATTATTTTGAACATACCTGCAATTAGACAGTTCAAAGATGGAAAATACCATTTCGGTCTTACATAAGAAAAAGAGCATTTAGACACCAAGAGCAATGGACAAACATGAAATGTGTTCATGTTTGATAGACAAATGCAAGCCCATTGGGTTTAAATTGATAGGACCAAGAAAGAGGGACTCCAAACATCATATTTGGGCCATCATGCTAAAATGTGTTCAGTGTATATGCGTTTCCACTCCAAGAAAACCCCCAATAATCTCCTTAAGTTACAACAACTATTAATCATGGAATTTTTTTAAGTTCCATTACTTACAGTTCTCTCAGACTTGGTAGGTCTGTCAGCGAAGAAGGCAGCTCACCACTCAATTGATTGTTTTCGAGGTGTCTGTAGTAGAAAATATTCTTTAGTCTGCAATTAGTGAGATGTTAAAGAAACAAAAGGAAGTATCTTACATGATTTTCAAGTTCGCACATCCAGTAAAATCAGGGATTGGACCAGTTAGTGAATTTCCATCCAGCCATCTGAAAAAATAAATAAATAAATAAAAAGAAAAAGAAATGAAAGATCATCTAATGAATTAGCACTAACAGGGTAAAGCTTCTCTGATCTTCAGTAGAAAACAAGAATGAAAAAACTTACAACTCTACTAGGCCAGTCAACTTTGCCAGCTCCAAAGGAATGTTCCCCGTTAAGTTCCTTTTAGATAAATTTCTGCCAAACACCATGTCAAACGATGGTTATGGTTAGATCAGGAGCATACTTTCTAGTTAATCTATAAGATACTCAGAATTTAAACAATCCAAACAAGAAAACCTCCCAGAATGGGATCGTTACTATTGAATAAGTTTTTAGAACCCTAAGTGTCCAACATCAACAATACTAATCAAGGATATAACCTTTACATTGAAATAATCCTTGGTTGTGGATCTGAGTTGCATACTACCCAAGACCATCGAACTGGCAGACAAGGATCACCACCTTCTTGAGCCCAATCTACTGATGAGTAGCGGGATACTAAACTGGCCATAATTCCGCCTGCAGCCAAGATACACCTTAAATTAGTTTGGCCGAACTACAACTTCAAGAGTTCAAGTAACTAATGCCAGTAAAGAAGCACAAGCAACACATAAAAAAGTTACCCTTAATTGACAGTCAGTGATCTCAGCACAAGAAAAGGAAAGCAAGTCATAAAAACATGAGCCATGAAAAGGAACGGATTCATAAAGTATCAGAAATTGACCAAGGTGTGATTATATTGGTTTACCATCTAAAGAGCCACCATTCTTCTCCAGATATTTGCTTATCTCCATGGCATTTACCAGTGGTCCCCTTGTAGAGTCTGATGTTTTCCCAAATTTGAAAGATAAGACAAAGGGGAGGGTTAAATTGGTGAAGCCTGGTTCATACAGCCGATAATTTCCTTGAGCATTTTCTCGAATGTCAACAATAGCTTTGCTGAGTTCTGGATAGCCTGGCAATAATAGCCTAAATTTCCTGGTTTCTCCTGGATCCAACTCTTCAATTTCAGCAAAATAAGTCATTGCCCATCCGTTACCTGGAAACCCATCCAAATTTAACCGATAAGTCAGTGATCCATTAGTGCCAACTACAGCTGTCTGCATCACTTTTTGTGGAGGCATTTCATCTTTGTTGACATAAATTGGCATATGCGTGGAGACTTTCACGGTTCCAGGGGCAACGTCAACCAGATAGTTTGCCTTCTTCAGAGAATCAGACTGCCATAGTCTATCGAAAGGATCATCAGGGTACCTGAAATTACAGATGTAAGTTCCCCTTGAACTACCATGTTCAGGACAAAGCCAGCACATTCAAGCTTTGCTCAACAAATGACAGTGAAAATCAAGGAAACATGTTCAGTTTCAGAAATTCCAATCTATATACTGAGAAGTAGAATTGTCTTTCAGACTAGAATATAATAATCTATAAAAACACAAAAATAAATAAATAAAATAAAACAGAAGCACCAATATCCAGAAAATATGGAGAATACCTAATGGGAGCATCACTGTCTGCACCAAAATTTATTCTCGCAGACACACTAAGATAGAACTGGTCTTCATATTCTGTATAATAAATTGAACCATTAAATTGCCGGAGCTCGAGTGTAGAGATAAATGGCTGACCAGTTGTAGCATTTGAGAGGCACACTGCAACAGAGGGATCAGAGGCCAGAAATATCAACTCTCGAACCTCTATTGTATTGGCATCAGAAATCACAATGGTAGACCAATGAGTAGCCCCAAGTGATATGTCGAATTTTGGGTAAACATTATTGTTGTCAAAATTGCCATACAAGAAGGTGGCTCTTACTAAATACCTAGCCCTACTAATAACATTCATTGTGTAACAATATTTCCTGTCATCAGCAGGAAAGTGTCTGAGTGTTGTATACTGCTTCCGAGTCTCATTTGCAACAGATATAGTAGCTGTGTCTCCAAGAATAAGTCGCTCATCGGATATCCACGCAAGACCAAGTTTATCTGTAAAATTATCTTTCCCTCCACAATCGAAACTCAGAAAACCTGATGCAGATAATAAAAAAAAAGAATTAGCATATCGTGCACAAAAGAATGCAGGACTTCTCATTGCCTTTCAAGCCTCAACCAAACTTAAGCAACACCGTATTTGTACTATTGATCATTTTATCAAATTCACAATAAACAATAAAGTTGTCTCGAGCACTGATACAGCTTATAACTATAGGCCAAGGAAAATCTTTCCTACTCAACGTCAAAATAGTAATAATTATACACATAACAAAATCTCCTTTTTACATATAAACTACAGATCAACATGAGACCGCAACCGAAAGGGCATACAACCCGGAATCCAGTTCATAGAAGTGCAAGTCGACAGGTCGCAAATAGAGATAGAAGTGGTAATTAAAAGGCTTCAACAACACTGCTGCCACATTAGTAATGTTGCAGCAAGCAATGGACAACATTTTTTTTTAGTTTTACTACTTATAACAAGATTTGACTAGATTGGTAGACCAAATAGAGTACGAGGAAATTGTATAACTCAACGCAACAGAATCAACGTGCTCCCTGGTGTTGATTTTTGTCAATAGTTTAAAATAATTAGACTATGTTATTTATCTTTGACCATGATTGGCATCGTTGCCAACCTAGAAATTAATACCCAAAACTATGCAAAACCAAACCCTTAGATTCGCAGTCAATCATGATATACTATGGCAACTAAAAAACTAATTTAGTGAGTAATATTTCCCTCCTGTTTCTCCCTCTTCCATTATCAAGGTTTCTCTTTTCTAGCCTATCAAAATGGGAATATTTTTAAAAAATAAAGGCTTATGCTAACCATTTTCACTGCCAAAGATTACAACTTTATGGGGATTCAATAAATCACAGATTTTGAAGCCCTCACTCTTCAAAAACAAGCAAAAATTCACAAGCCCTGATATTTATCTAAAATTCTAATTGGGTACGTGGGTATTTTCTCTTAGTAGTTTTGGGGGCTAATACAACCCAAAAAAAAAAAACATAAAATGCATTAAAAAATTAAAAAAGACGAAAATTGAACAGAAAACCCTTGAAAGAACTCATATTTGAATCAATGAAATTGAAGCAAAATAGGTAAGAGTACACCATCCGTACAACAGAGAGAGAGAGAGAGAATACCTGGCTGGGCATTAGAGGTGTGAAGGAGAAGGAGAGGAAGGAGGGGAAACAAGATGAGAAACGGAGTTCTCAATCTCATTTTTTGCAGAAGTATTAAAGAGTAAGATTCGGAAGATTAAAAGAAAACATGAGAAAGAAGAAAATAGAACAACTTCTTACAAAGACTTCATCACTAACAACGGGGAGGGGGAGAGAGGAGTCTTTTGGATTTCAGTTCTTTTCTTGAGTTTTTTTCACAGTTGATGAGATAGAGAGAGAGAGCTAGATAACAAAGGAGAATGCGGAAGTGGGACCCAGAAGTTGGTAGTGCTGTGCTTACAGTCACAGATCAGTCATCTTTTGGACTCTTTCTGCTTCAAAGGTCTCCCCCACAGAGACCCCTTGGACGCCCCACGCCCTTTAGTTCATTTCATCACCCTCATCAATCTCTCACTTCACGCCCTCATCATTATTTTTGATGCATCTGAGTTTACGACTAAATCTACATTTATTATACCCACGCGCTTTGTTCGGAATTTTACTCCATGCTCTTCAACTGACCTTACCTAAAGCCAAGGCAAGCAGAACTCATTTCACATGCTTCTTATCATGTGCCATAGGTTCTGATATCTAATAAATTTATGCCTCCATGCAGAAACCAAATAAAAGTATAATTTCATTTTTATTTATTATGTGTTATAAGTTATGATTATGAGCATCGTAAATGATCTCATAAAAGATTAATGGAATGTCTGTTTGACGAAAAAAATATTTATAAAAAATAAAAAATTTTAAAATAAAATTAAATTCTCTATAAAAGAATTAAAATTATGATAATTATACTTAAATTTTAATTGAATGTAATTTAATATTTTCTCAAACAAAACCTTAAACTTATTATTAATTTGTCACTGTGGTATTACTTTACTTAATACTTAAGAATGTAGTACATTATTTTCTTCTCGCCCCTGTCCAAACACGCCCGCAAATGCATGCCTGCTCTCCAAGTTTGATGTGAATTCACGCGCTTTGTCAGTCTGGCCGTTCAAATTGCGGCCATTGAACATTTAGATTCCTTTTTTTGGGGAAATCGAGAATTTTCAACTAACCGTTTTATCCTCTTTATTTTTTTCCCTTTAATTTATAAATTTCAGGCTACTAATCTAGATTAATGGCCAAACAAGTTATTTTCAACAAAGTCAATTTTTTTTTTGAAAATTAAATTTTAAAAAATACAAATTTTAAAGAGAAAAAAAGTATAACTCTTTAGAATTAATTCTCAAATTATGTTAAAATTTGAGGAAATAAGATCATAAAATCAAATAAAAATCATAATCAATATTAAAAAATTAAAAATACAAAAATAACAACTTTATCAACAACAATATCAAATCAGGTACAAACAATTTCGTTCCATATTAAATTTATCTTCAAGTACAAAGATGATGATAATTTCAAATATTCAACCCTCTATCGAAATGGCTTTAAATAATTTTTTTGAAATTTCATTTGTGTTTAGTTTAACTTATGCTACCACACGATTCACTCTTTCTAAAAATAAATCGAGAATACAAGTTTTTTTTTAATATTAAATGATTTTATCTTTTTTTGTGATTAAAATTTTGATTGCTATTATTATTGATTTTATTTCTTTTTTTATTTTTATCGGGTCCGATATGTTATATTTTCATATTTACTATCTCAATTTTTTATACAAAATATGTATAAACATTTACCCATGTAATAACTAATAATAAATAGTAACACATTTTGTCACAAAAATAACATGGGAAATGGACATAATATATGACATTTTTCAAAGGTGTGGCCCATCCTGCATTATCTCATACACCAACCAGAAAATTTGTATAATCCATCAAGAAATTATTGATTTCAAAGTTTTCATAATCTTTTCCAAAACTTTCACTGTAATTATCCTTGCATGAGATGTTCTGTGGCGGCTCATAATAAACCAAAGGGCTATGGTATTAATCTAATAGGAGTATATAAGTCGACCTACCATTCTTGGTTTCTCTACTTATTTATAGTTTGGTTTAGTTACCAAATACCGTCCCCTTCACATGACAATGATGTTATGTTGAAACGTGTTATGCATCTTAGTTAATGGTTAAATTAGTAAATCGTAGATTTCAAATCAATATTTTAAATATTATACGGTGAATCAATTAATTCAAAAATGAAAAGATTTTTTTTATATATATAAAGAGATGTTATCAAACGAGATAGAATTAAAAAGATGATGAAAATAAAGAGATTCTATCACTTGAATTATCTCCGAGGAACCAATAATGAAAATATGATAATATACATAAAATGCGAGATAAGATAAAATATCAAAAAAAAAAATTATGCAAATGTCAAAACTCAAAAGTGAATATTGTATTAAAACAAATCAAATCGGATTTGATTTTTTTCCCTTTAATGTAATTTTTTAAATCGACTTTTTTTTAGTTTTTTAAAATTTAAAAGAGAATGAGTTAATATATAATAACTATTTTTGCCTCATTTTTCTCAATTGATTAACTTTTGTTTATGTATTTCTTAGCTATCATATTTCTTTCAAATAGTAATTTATTCATCTCCATGTACAACATTTTGCCCTGTTCTTGCCCCTCTCCTGCACCTCTATTTTTTTTCTCATTCTATTATTTATGTTAATTAAACTTATAATATATTATTATTTTTTTATTTTTTGTAATATTAAATAGTTAATTTTATTTATTATGTTAATATAATTACACTAATGGGCGATTGACTTGCATACCATTCATCTTACTGTTCAGATTACAACATTTAAAACACTATTCAATTATTCCATTTATATATTCCATGTGTAATAATCAATGATCAAATTAATAATATTTATCAGAAAAAATGTAATTTAAAAAATAAAATTAAGAAATTATGTTCCAATTGGGAAATGAGGGCCGGACGGAATATAAGCAGAGTCGGAAGCATGGGGCTCCGGTCGAAGACCCCTTGGCTATGTTTATTGGGCAGCACGTGTGGTTCTGCATAGGTTTTTGCACCTCGGAATTTCCCCAATCGTTGTAGGGTCCAACATCTGACCCGTTTATTGACCTTGACCCCATTTTACGTTCAGTTATTTTATTTGTTGGTTCCTAGTGTGAACGCGTTGACTCTTAAGTCTGTCTGACATTTGGATAATATTTAACAGCCCGGGCTTGACCTAATGTGTTAAAAGCTAAATGCTCGATGAAAATGATGGAAACGGAGTTAGCTTCTCACTCAAGAAATTAAAATTTTTGGAATAAATTTAAAAATTTATGTGTTCATTTAAATTTTAAAAATTCCATAATTAACTTAAAAGTTTTATTTCTAAATTCACATTCTCTATATTAATTTCAATTTGATTATTGATTTCAATTCATTTTAAACATAATTTAATAGTTATCACATTTACTACCCAGATGATTGTTTGATAATGATGAAAATATTTAAAATTAATTGTTCAAGTATACAATTATAACAAAATTTAATTATTAAAATTTTAACAAGTTTTTGTCAAAAAATATATTTTAAGAAAAATTGTTATAATTCAAATCAGATCAAAAATGGGTCATGATGATCACGTTCGGAAAAAGTTCCCCAAAAAAATAGTAATGCAATCATCTTGTATCCCCTTTTACTAAACAAAAATAAATAGACAAAAATAATCATATGTTATATTATGACACCCCAATGTAACGTTTTTTTTTTTTTTTTTTTGCTTTTGGGGCAAAAATCACTTAATTAATATATATTGTTAATAATTATAAAAGAATTATATAAATAAAAATCAATTTTTATTAAAAACTAAAATTATTATTATATTAATATTATTTATTTTCACACCATAACAAGGAAGAAAATGATAAGTAATATGAATATGTCCTTCCTTTACCGTGTTCAATTACATATCTTGGTTTGAAGGGCGTCCTTTTTCTTTATGTGACTTTGTTCAAGGCAGTGCCCTTTAATCAAAGTGCGTGGATGTTCGCCTTTGTCCTACCTTTTCTAAAAGATGGATTATTTTCTCTTTTATAATATGAAACCTTTTTCTTTATTTATTGGACGTCGGGGAGTGGAGGAATCCAATCAATCACCACAGGTGGGTTTTGATCAGACCAGCTTTCAGTGGAAGCCCTTTTGGCCCCCCACTTTTGTTTTCATCACTCAAAAAGCAGTGCTTTCCTTAGTGTCTAAGCATCTGTAGATGCCACCATTTCAGTCCTGCTCTCTCTCTTCCTCTCTTCCTGGCTGCACCAATTGGCAATATACAATTAAATTTGTCTTCTGTTTTACCAATTTTTTTTGGGTGGGGGGGGATGGAAACTATTATCGGAACAATAGAAATCAATGGAAGTACATTTGGAGCTCATCACTCTGCCTAAGGAGAAATATATGTAAATATGAAACGCTTGATTTATGGTGAAGGCAAACCCACAATGTACTCTGCATCTATCTTAGACGATCACAACTGAGGGGCTTATGAGGTATACGTCCTGCAGAAAGTCTATTTGCTGATGGGCTACTGAGCCCAAAGTTGGTTGACATAGTCTCAATGCCCAAATGTTTTAAACAAGAATCTACACGTTGAAGAGGTTTAATAATGCCCCACTAGGAAGCCCAAACCCAATTCTGGTACAACTGGCACTGTCTAGGCCCATCTAAAAGCTTTTTTTTTTCTTCCTTCTATAGCCTAGCTGAGCCATCACCTATTATTTAAGATTTCGTCTCAATTAATTCGAATCAATCTGCTATCGGGCTCATTTTGAGGAGGTCTCTCAGTGGCTTATTTTCCTTTCCCAAGGAGTCGAACTTGAACACTTGGTTAAGGGATGAAGCACCCTTCTTATTATGCCGATCATCCCATCTAAAAGCTCTCCGAAAACATGCACATGACATAGACAGCCCATTGTAGACTAATGCAAAGTTGACCTAATGAGTAAAAAATTTGAAAATGGAAAAAAAATATATGTTAAAAAGAGTTTTCTTTAAATTGGATCTGACAACTTTTGAACTGAATTAGTCAAAATATGTTTTAAGCTGCCGGTTGATCCAGTAAAAAGAGAGAGAGAGACCGTCCATTGTAGACTACCCATAGCTGAGCCCTGCCGGGCTTTAGCTTTTCTTTCTGCTGCGTTGTTTGTCTTTTCAGTTTTTCTTCTGCTTTGTTCTCGTCCCCAGTTCTACCCAAAAAAAACAAGACTGCCCCATAGTGACGAGCCTAGACTTCACTGCTTGCCTTTGTGCAAGTCGATAGACTAAATTGGCATGATAGGAGCACCTAGGGGGGCTTAATGTGCCTCAAAGCCTATATTGGCTTGGTTCAATAGTATTGTATAAATAATAATAGAACCCTTAGAGAATTTTTTAAAATCAGATAAAAGTGGATAACTCATTAGGTAAAGCCGCTTCTCTTTTTGACAAAGGCTACTCCAACAAAACTAGCAGTTGAACTGATCATTGATTTTGGACATGATTTGGCGCACAAGGTTATGGTCAAGAGTTTGGATGATTGATTTGATGTCTTTGCTGACCTTTCTCCTGGTTACTTCGTGATTTCTTGGTTTTGAGATGCCGCGCGGCCTTTTGGTTTGTTATAGTTTATCTGGTGGCTTTCTGCATCTGCTCCCGAACACCCCCCCTCCCAAAAAAAAAAAAGCGATGCCTTGGTGGGGCTTAATCATCTTCGAGGAGAAAACCAAAAAAAAATGACAGAGAAGCAATTTACTTAGATATAGGCGAAATTTTATTTCTTGATGATTTTAATATCTCATTACAATAGAAGCGATTCCAGATCAGACACTGAGTTCCGCAACCAAATTACAGTAGGGTAGAGCAAGTAACAATATGATTAGGTCTCCAATGCAGTGGGTGCAGATATTTTGTTTCAGTAACTCTAGACCACAAAGATGCAGAATTAAGACAAGCTTCTTGGCCGGCTTATGTTCCTTTATTTAATCAGCATCTGCAAAACTAGTCTCACAAAAAGGGAACCCAAAAAAACAAGTGCCAATAGCCAACTTGATAAGGAAAAAAGTGGCAACCTTGAGTTCTTGTAAACATGCAGGGAAAAATGTTTTAAGCACTCACCCAAGCTCTGAGAGTTTCAAATGAGCCTCTGCATAATCAGCAAAGAATGCATCCTCATCCTAAAACACAATTAACAATTTTAATCCTTCAGAAAAACTTATTTGAGCCAGATTTTTATCAGAAAGATGTACTGACTAAACTAGCGAGTACAATCGGTATGGAATAATTACCTCAGCGTATTTCTCAACAAATGGGCGAAAGATTGGATCCTCAAGGAGAACCCTGTCCGATGGAAGCTGTATAAGACCTTCCTTCTCTTCACCTGGAAGCTTTATAAGACCTTCCTTCTCCACCCTCAAGAGCTCCCTGCACAAAGGGATAATTGTGGGAGTGAGTTATGAATTGCTTGCCATCTATGTTTGCCAGACATTGGATTGTTTTTCAAACATGATCAAACAAAGATGAAGCTTCAAACAACACAAGAAAGAACGAGAAGAGAGAATAAAGAGGCTACTTGAAGTAGGAGTTATCAAATATTAAAGGATTGGTGGTCCAGGCTCCCTCAAACCCTGAACGCTCCTTGTGGCATCTTCCCTGCATATCAATCACCATTCAAGCACGAATAAAATCAATCTATATAAGCAAAATTACATCCTGCAAAACAAGCTTTGATCCTGGGGCAAGAAGATGGAAGTTGATATATACCAGTGTGTGACCACCAGATAGAGCAACAATGTCTTTGTCACTGAGACCCATGTGGCCAAATACATCCCTAAGATGGTCCGCACCTAAGTCAATAACAAGTCAGTTTTTGTAGTTCATGTCTTCATTATAATCCTTCGAAGTGAACATGAATAAGAGATACCTTTTGTGGCATCAGGTAAGCGGCCTTCTGGGGGTGGTTCAGGTTTGTCCTGTGAAAAAAGAGATCATTAACATATCTCTTATAATGTTAGAACCATATGTAATGATATGATTTTGATATATAATATTATCTAACAGCTACTTAAAACAAAAGAGTGAACTACAATTTTTGTCTCTACCATCTACAAGAAAAAACACCAGATCTTATAAGTAGCTGATATATTTTCTAATGCAAACATTTCTCATCCAAAGAAAAAAATGGGAGGTTTCCATCAAATATTTGGAATAAAGCACCAATTCTGTATGAGTAAAGTCTGAAAATAAGGAATAGAACAACTCCATCCTCCTTTATTTTATTCAACTAGGTGAAAGCAAAGAAGTTAGGGTCCATACTGGTTAGAAACTATGTGGTAGATGTGAAAGTTTTCATCAAAATATTCGGAAAATGGTAGAATTTTTTTATTTTTTTTGGAGGTCATGACTTCATAATTAGCTCATGAATGTTCACAATACGATCACTCAGATAAATTAAAACAGTGTTCAAATCATTAAACTAATCAAATCACGCAGATCATGACATCAACAAAGACAAAGCAACCACCTTAAGGCCCTGCGGTAGCATAAGACTCAACAGACACAAAAACCATTCGAGGAAAAGGGTCTTACTTCTCTCCCAGGATGAAAAGGAATCTCGGGCCCTCCTGTAATCTCAACAGCTACAATTCCAGCCAACTGCACACAAAACCGGCATAAAACAAACAGCACAAAAAAATTAGTACAAACACAAACGAATTTATAACCAGTGATAATACAATCAGAAACCAAACCTGACCTGATAGAAATCAGCATAAGAGAGGATCGGAAACTGCTCTTTGATCGGTTCCAACAGCCTCACCGCTATGTCAAGCCCCCTGTTTGCTTCGTGTGCAAGCTCTGCAGGGTTTCTTATCGTCCCAAAAGGCCCTCCTGTCTTCGTCTTCACATCATATGTTCCTGCAGAGTGCCACCTGTATCATCCAAATCCAAAGCGCACCTAAGTTTTCATCATTTAAACAAGTAATTTCGCATCGAATTGACAAAACATGAGATGGGTTATTTTTGATACGAACGCTAATCGGAGAATCAGAGGAGCACATTTCTTTTCGGCGATGAATCCCCTGAGCTTCCTCTTGCATTTCTCGATCGTTTTCTGGTACTCCTCGCTCACTTTAGGGTATCGCTTCACCATTACGTACTGATCAGATCAAAACAAGAAAAGCAAAAATTTAATACAAACATCAGAGGATGCCCACCAACGATGAAAGCAATAGAGGAAGAAGAAGATTTAACAGTTTCAGTGGGGAAAAGGGTATGGCAGTGAGAAGAACGATTACGCAAAATGGGATTTCATTAACTTGAGCCGTTGATAAAGAAAGAAAGAGAAATGATTGAATTTTATAGTGGGAACAGGAGACAGGGGTCGGTTTGAACTAGAAGGTCCTGGTGGTTGCCATTGATTTCTTGACCGTTCGATTTTCGAAATGTCATTTACCTGTCCTTTCAATGGGTCGGATCCGATAGCTCCAGATTTCATCACATCAGAAACCTTGCTTTGTGATTGCACAATTTCCACTCCACTGCCTAATCCCCTCAATGCAGCCAAAAAGAGCATGAAAGTAGCAAATTTGATCTCCTGCATACAAGATCAACACGTAAGAGAGGTAATTAAAAAAAAAAATGATGTTCAGACAAAAAAATAACAATGGCAAATGATAATTTAGTTTTGCATTACCATATTATACCCAAAAAAGCCAATTAGATCTCACTTTGAATTAAGGGGATTTGAGCTATTGGTATATGTCATCTATTTAGACTCCCTCAAAACAGATTTGCATCTATCAGCCACTCTAAATAATGGTGATCTTTTTGAGGATTATATTTATAAATTTTTTTCTTTAATAAAAATTTTTTATTATCAAGATGGGTGGTTGTTGAATGGGGTTCAATATTCAGAGAATGGTAAAATATTTCTTTCTAAATATGTATAATAAGAAGGTTCCAGAAAATTCTTATTTAAATTGCCTATGTATGATAATTTGATGTCCATTGCATACCATAATACACGTAGACATTAAGGTCTTGAAGATAACTATTGAACCCTTTGTGATTACTTTAAATTTGAATGATTAAAAGGATGGCCCTTTTTATTATTTGTTTGAAGCCGTGGAGGTTGATTGCTATACAATGCATTTATTTAAGATATGGAGGTGCAATGAAATAATATTTATTTAAAATATCAAGAATCATGTGATAACTAATCTGACTTGATTTGCTGTCAGATTCTCTTTAAGGGGGAGCTCTCTCAAATTTATTTACTAAATTCATAATCACATCATTTATATCTCATAATATTTTCTACCAAATTTGTGTTGAATACAAAGATATAGCCCACAATAAATAAGAGTAACGAATTTAGCAAAGATCTCAACCTTGTATTATTTTGAGAAGTGGTAAAATACATGGTCTAAATTTTAACCATACCATATGGGCTCCGAATTTGTACCAAGTCTTCACTTGGGTTGCCTGTCATGCGCTGGCGTAGGCTTCTTTGGATTTCTTTGGTTGTTGCATTCCCCCACATGTGCCCGTATATGATTAGGATCCATGCATAAGTTCTAGTCCAGATAATTACCCAATTAGAGAATACTTCAAAAGGTAAGATTTGAGTAAAAAAAAAATGAAATAACAAAAGGAAAATCTAAATAGTAGGAATATACACCACAGTCCTATTGTGGCATTAAAAATTTCCCCCCTACATTATTTTTTTCTTTTTCCATTTTATTTTTGCAAAAGAAAAAATTAAGCAATATCATTTGAGCTGAATTATCGTCAATTATTTACTTCAGTCTCCTGGCCATGCGGCCAACTTGTATCAGAAATGAACTCAAGTAAATAAATTAAAAAAAAAACTCATGTAAAAATAATAAATTAAGAAAAAGGTTTATATCTTTGGACCATGTAATCTGCACCAATCGGTTGAGTTGAGATGAAAAAATTCAATATAAGTCATAAAAGGAACAATTTAAAAGTGACAATCCCCAAATACCGTGATATGGGATTTAAATTTCATATAATAAAAAAAAGAAGAAATCAATATAAAAAAATGAAGAGTCTTCCATTATTAAACATAGAGGTTTGAAGAGATTCAAATTTTCTATTACTAAGAAATTTCTAACAATGATAAATTAAAATTTTACAAATAGTATTAAATTTTTTTGATAAAGTGAATTAAAATTATTATTATATAAATAATTTTTTATTAAAAACACATATTTAATCCTAAAAATGAAAATTCACTAAATGGGCGTAACTGAAATTTTCCTTCTTTTTTTTAATCTTACCTTTTTCATTTTAATGTACTTATCCATCTGGAAACCTTCTTTAAGACGCCCTCGTGGCTACTTCTTGGCCTTCAAATCTGGCATGTATTCGATGGAAACCGTACCGCCTTGTTTTCGTGCATTCAATTGGAAGTGGTTGAAGACGCATCGTTTTGATGTGCCACGTTGCCGATAGCGAAATCCGCGTGCCGGCGACGTGCAACGTTCAAGGAAGGGTAGGGTTGTAAAATATGAGGAAAACCAAGGGGCACTCCGGAAACACGCGGTAATATTTAAATGGCAAAGCCGAAGAGAGAGAGTGCGCACACACAAACAGCACCAGCTACGAAGCCGTTCGCACGGAGTTGTCCTTGTTTCTGACTCGTGGTGGTTCCTCTCTCTCCTCCTTGCAACCCCAACCCTCCTCCCTCTCTCCTCTCTCTCCCTCTCATCACATCTCTCTTTCTCTGTAAGTTCTCTCTCTCTCTCTCTCTCTCTCTCCCCGATCTTGGAATCTACTGATGTGGTTCAATTCTTGCGATTTCGATTCGGCTTCAAGCATCGTTTTGTTCGTCGCCTGTTGGTTGATTCCCTTTATTTACTCCGATTGCCTATTAGATTGCGTTGTACGGTTGATTTTTTTGAGTTTTATTGCGAGATGTGGAAGACTTCTTGTTGATTAGGGTTTGATAATTTCGGTTCTGGGCGATTCCGATGTTAGATGGATCTTTTGGTGTTTAGATCGCAGTCCGTGTCTTGTCTTGTTCGATTATAGCTATTGATGATTGGTTTACACTCTGCTTTCTTGGGAAAAATTGTTTAATCATAGATTTGGTCGGATCTGTCTGTGTGAACGGAAAGATTTGAATACATGTTTATCTTAAAGATGCATGTGCACTGAAGTGGTTGAATTCCTGGTCGTTTGTCCATATATATTTGATCCTTCGGGCTATGTGGCTTTACGGGATTTGATGTGTGCAAACGCTTGATTTGCTTGTGGAATTTGTTGGGCATTATTCTTTTAGGTGATGGGTGCAATCTCATGAACATGATTTTGATCATGGTTGTTAAAATTGGCATGCTATCGGTCTAGTTTCATCCTTAGAATGTGGTTGGGATTTTACAAAAAATTTAGATTTGAGTTTAATATAATATTGTGAAATGTACCTTTTTTTCCTCCTATGTGCTGTGTGTATTGTTGTAATGCGATAGCTATATATATTGATTGACCGTAGAAACTTATTCACAGGAGGTATATCTGTCTCAGATCCCTACACTTGGGCTGATGAAGCTTTTGCCATATAATTCCATTTTGAGTCTTTCATTTTGTGTTCTCACCTTGGGTATGCCATGCATTTTATTTATGCCTAGTAAATGGACCACAATTAAATTCTTGAAGCCTTTGGCATAACTTGATTTTGATTCATATCTGGATGTTTAGTATTCTAGAATGCCTATAAGTGCGTCAACTCTTGCATTTGCAAGCCACATACTCTGCCATGCATTTGAGTGATGGAACTGTGCTGATGCCATTTCACCATAATGTGTTATGTCCATGGCCTAAAATTTGGACTCCATGATCAAATTTAGTTTTAGGGTTTCTAAAAATGATATTGTGGTGGGTTACTGCAATAATTATTAAACTAACAAGGTTATGAATATGTGAGTTATCTTACTTCTAGGTTGGTATCTTGCACTCTCACTTGGCCTGGAGTAGAAGCTAGTAACCTAGCAACTTGGTGTTTCAATTGGTTCAAGTCTTCAATTTTTTGAATAGAGTAATGGTTGACTGGTTATTGAATCAATTCTGGTCAGTGGTCTTGCTTGACTCATATAAATGTCAGCTTCCAACCATCTGCTATAAGCATAGAACGAAAACCTTGATTTGGGAGTTTAATGCATTTTTTATTTTAATTTTTTTTGGTCTTTTCATAATGATTAAGGTGTTGTATATACATGAAAATAATATATGCTTGAGCTTTGATTGTTGCTTGGCTCTGCACCTCATTTTTTAGGAAACCATGAGTGATAAGGGGGAAAAGACCTGCCCTTTGTGCACTGAGGAGATGGACTTAACAGACCAGCAGTTGAAGCCCTGCAAATGTGGTTATGAGGTTTGAATATTGTTTCTGAGTTCAGAAACTAATCCTACACCTTTACTTTAAAAGTTAAAAAGAATGTTCTAGAAGTTCTTTGCCTGTGAGTAATTCTAGGATTTCTAGTGGGTCATCGATCATTGTTTCCAATTGTCCTTTTGATTTCTCAGATATGTGTTTGGTGTTGGCATCAAATAATGGACATGGCAGAGAAGAA
This sequence comes from Dillenia turbinata, assembly GCA_037126225.1. Taxonomy (NCBI): domain Eukaryota; kingdom Viridiplantae; phylum Streptophyta; class Magnoliopsida; order Dilleniales; family Dilleniaceae; genus Dillenia; species Dillenia turbinata. Next base: position 27,343,164 of record JBAMMX010000004.1, read on the forward strand.
AGATTCCTATGGACGTTGTCCTGCATGCCGCACTCCTTATGACAAAGAGAAAATTGTGGGAATGGCAGCAAAATGTGAAAGGTTATTGCTGTTTATTTTTTCTTTCTTATTCTTTTCTTGTACATGATTTTTGTAAGCTCTCTTGGGGGCTTTACAGTATGTTTTTCATACAGTTTGGTGGCTGAGATTCACTCAGAGAGGAAAAAGAAGATGCAGAAGGCAAAGCCAAAGGCATCTATCTCAAAGAAGAATCTCGTAAATGCTCGAGTTATTCAGAGGAATTTAGCTCATATAATGGGGTTGCCTCTGGATCTTGCTGATGAAGATGTGAGTAGCTTTCTTGGTCTCCAGTTGTAAATTTATGGCTTTGTATGACCTATGTTTACCTTCTTGTTCCTTTTCTTTTATTGTGACTAATTTCAAACAAGTTTGTCATCAGCTTCTTCAACGCAAGGAGTACTTTGGGCAGTATGGGAGGGTGCTGAAAGTGTCTATAGCACGTACAACAAATGGGGCCATTCAACATTCTTCAAACAATATTTGCAGTGTGTGAGTTTGATGGCTGTATCTATCTTATTGGTTTTTTGTATAATGCTTAAGTGTATTATTCTAATTTTAACCATTTTGAGTGCCTTACCTGGATTGGTACTGCCTCCTTTACTGCGCTGTGCTTTTTTATTTATATTTATTCATTATTATCATTATTCTTGGGTTATTGCTGGATTTGACACATTTCTTTAGAAGAACTTATTTGTTTATTTTATTTTCGGCTTTAGATATATAACATACTCGAAAGGGGAGGAAGCAGTCCGATGTATTCAGTCGGTTCATAATTTTGTGTTGGAGGGTAGACCATTAAGGTAAGCATGTGCTCAGTATTTCCTTCTCTCTGAGGGATGGGGGTTTTGTTGGTGTGAAAAGTTGATGATCGTCAAGCTTGAATCACATTTATTATCTGTCCCATGTGCATAACACATCAAGAAAAGATGTGGCCATGTTCAAGATCCTGAGAAAAGCAAGAAACAGAGAGACCTTAGTGTCTTTCTGAGCTGCCAGCATGTCCACTGGTCTTTTTTTTGGGTTATTTGACTTTCTGCATCTTGAAAAAGTCCAAAAAAATTAGAGAGATGGACCGATGCTTAAGGTTTACACACAAGAATACAGGGCTCAACTAGATATGCCTGGTGTGGATCCCAAAGACTCTCTTTGGTGCTTGCACTGAGCTAACTTATAATTATATGCAAGTTGCTGTTGAATCTTGGAACTTTTATTTTGGGGGGGCACCATTTCCTCTTACGTGCTTTTTAGTAGGCATACTAATGATTTATAAGAATTTGTTCCACAGGGCATGTTTTGGCACCACAAAATATTGTCATTCATGGTTGAAGAATCTGGTAAATAAAGGATCTGTTGTATCATTTATCGGCTGGTTTCTTTATCTAAGAAATAGAACTTATTGAGCATTTATTGACAATATTGTTCTTGTTGAACTAGCCTTGCAGCAATTCTGATTGTTTATATTTGCACAATTTTGGGGCTCAAGAAGATACATTTGACAAAGATGAAATTGCGACAGCATTTGCAAGGTACCTGCTCTAATCACCACAGTCTTTGTCTTTCCTTCAGCGTTTCGGTCTAATGCATGTTCTGAATTGCTGAATCTTACTTATCAAAAAGATGTGTGATCACTCAGTAGTGAAACTCCAGATTGAATTATATGTCCTTTTAATCTAGTTCCTCTAGTGGAATGCTCGGGTTGGAGAAGAAATCTGAGTTTCTTGCTGGCAAATTTTTGTTTTACCTTGAGATTTTTGTCACATATATGTATTAAGTGTGATCTAAATCACAGTCGAAGACATGCTCAACGAATAGAGGATGCTCTGTTTTCCTCAAGCCTATCTTTTTGGTGGATATCAGGGCTGGAGAATCAAGGGTTATCAGTTCTTTGGGATCCATTCGCGATTGATCAATTAAGTTTTGATGAACATTGCATGTAAACTATTAAAATGAGTTGATGGATGCAGTATATGGTGCTAATTATGAAAAAGCCCCACCCACCTCCAAGGGGGTGGTATATTGGCATGATTAAGTTAGATTTAGAATGAGTTAATGGTTTAGTGGTTGTTATTTGGCTCTCTGAGCCTTTTGGCTGTTAGTTTGCATCGGGAATCAGTACTAATGAACTCATTTGTGCTTTTTATTAAAAAAAAAAAATCACATTGTTCTATGTCTGGTTAGTGATTCCAGAGATATCTGTTTCCTTGATCTAAATTTTTTATCCTTTTCTGCGCTTCTATTTGTTGGTTAATCTAGGCTTTCTCAATTTCTTCATTGTGGAGACTAATCCTCGTTTACTTTGTTTTTCCTTCATTTTGTCTTTGATTTGTTGGTCGACACATCTTATTCGTTTGTTCATTTTATTTTTTACTATGATTGATTTTAAGTAGTAGAGTGCAAGAAATCACTGGTGCAAACAATAACCAGCGGCGTTCAGGGAATATATTACCACCTCCTGCATTTGAACATCAGAGCAGCAAGATATCATCTGTGGGGAAACCTGTTGCAGCTAGTGCTTTAAACGTGAGATTCTTCTGAAAAAACTGTTTTAAACTTGGTGTATGTAATTTCTCAGTGGTTATATGTTCATTCTTGTGCATTTGGGACGCTAAATCCACTACCGTAGAAACATTTTAGCATCTCTTATGGCCATTTTCTAGTATTTGCAGTATTTGAATGAATGAGTTTGCATTGCACCTTCATCAGTTCACTTTTTTATTCATCTTCAGCAAAGCGATGGTCATTAATGAAGGGTATTCATAAAAGAAAACGTTCCCCTTTTGTTCTCCTTAATAGAAGTGTATGATTGATTTAACTTTACCTTGTCCAAAATTATGAAATAAAAATGGGGAAAAACACAAATCACTTTCTTTCTAAAAGTGGCTCATTGGTTGAGATCTTTCTCTGATTCTGTAGAAGTGACTTGTTGGCTTAAGGCATACACTCATTCTGCATAACGTTGTAATGAAAGACAGTGCCGAATCTAGAACATCTCGTTGAATTCTGATATATGGAGAGCTTAAGTACCAGACAACCCGTTTTGTCGGGCTCTAATAAGGGCTTTTGTGATATGTCGTGTGGACACTGCTGTGAACAATTCACAGAAAAGATGTCTATGCTGGCTTACTTTGTCTGCAAATGTGCAATTCCAGCGACTTTCCAATCATGGTAGATTTGACAGATGCTGGTTGTCTGATTGGGAGTTCTAAATTTGTTCTTGTTGAATCATTTTATTGTGGTTTCGTATCATGTCATTATGCATCAATTGATTGTGGTATCATATTTTGTGCAGAACATAACCCAGGATTTTGGTCCTTGTATAAATGGCAGTTATGGGAGACCTGTTGCACTTCCTGCAGCAGGTTCATGGTAATTGATCAGATCACTTGCATCACTAAATTGGTATGATCAAGTTTAACGCAAATCTTTTGTACTTCTGTCAGGGTTAAGTGTGTATCTTCTAGACAGTCCCCTGCTTCAGGTTTATCTGTTTCAGAAGCGCCCACTGTACAGAAGCTGGGAATATCTGGTAGTCCACCTGTCTCCTTTTCAGATATTTTAAGCACAAAGAAGTATACTTCTGATGTGGGAAATAGGTCTGCAGCAGCCAAAGAACTTTGTGCAGCACAACCCAATAATAAATTGTTGCAATTGGGATCAAGAGATGAATATGCACCCAGAGATTGTCAAATAGCTGTATCAAATGCCAAAGTAGTTGCGCCGCTGGGTGAAACTTCTTACATTACTACTACTAAAGACAACTCGTCCAATGTGCCAGCATCCAAGAAGAGTGGTGAAACTCTTGCACCTCCTTGCTGCACAAGTTCTATTAAATTAAACAGACCATCATCTGCTCCTGGTCTAGAAAGTTGTTCCAATGCTGTACATGGAAATAATCAGGACTTGTCTTCTGATGTGTCATTAGTTAGCATCAAGAGTAGTTATGAAGAAATATCCTTCATCCCTACTCTTCCGGATGATTCGATTTCCAATAATTTGTCAGTTCTACCCTCGGGAAGTTTACAAGAAGACAGCGATCATTACTTGAGAGAACCTTCAAACTTGCAAGCAGTGCGGGAAGCCACTGAGAAAGCTAGTGTTGCATGTAATTTTAAAGATGAGGATTCATTTACTGCTGCCAGACAAGTTAGTGAGGCTTTTGATAGCATTTATTACGCACCATCAATGACTTGTTCATATGATACCCTGCCAGGTTCAAGTCAGTCAAGTTGTGGTCAACTGCAAGAAAGTGATGAATCTTTTCACCCTAGTCCTAAATCTGATCCTGATTCTGAACATAAGATTTTTGATGAGCCTTCAGGTTCATTTCCTCTTCAGTCATTTCTTTCGGACAGATTTGCCAAGAACAATGTTGGGACTACTCATCGTCAGGATAAGGTTTTTCTTGAATCTCCCAATTCATCCAAAGTCATGAATAAAGGAAGCTCTGGAAAAATTGATGATGGTGTAGCCAGAGGCGATGAGTATGCTGCTCTGGATTTGGGTGAGAACAGCATAATTTCTAACATTTTGGCCCTAGATATGGATCCATGGGAAGATTCAATGGCCACGACTCAGGATCTAATTACCATGTTGGGCAGAACTGATGAGAAACAGGGTTCTCATAAAGTACTTGGTTTGCGAAACTTGCATAATAGCAAAGAGTCCAGGTTCTCATTTGCAAGAGAGGATGAATTTGCGAATCCATTATCTGATCTGGAGTGTATTGCCAGTGATGTTATAAATCTGCTGAATGCTGATACTGCACAAGAGGATACAAAGGGATGCAAGAATGCCTTCAAGAGCAGTTCACTAGTCAGTAGTCTCCAGGAGTCATGTAATGGCTCTGGCTATCAATCTCTTAACTCTCTATCAGGTTAGTTCACATTCATGCCCTTAGTAAAGTAACTTTGATCTTTATGCTTGCTGATATAGTTGTTCAGTTTAAGTTCTGGCATCACCTATGCTTGTAACTTTTTTCCCCTTATATCTGTGTGGCACGCTGACTACATATTTCTCTGCATCATAGCTAACATGCTAGTGCATGCCTTCATTTCTCGCTGTATCTGTTGGTGTTAGAAATCCTCGAATTAATTAGCTTCCTTGAAAGAGGGAGCTTCAGGCACTCAGCTTTTACTAACATAGCCCTTTTAAACATCTTTCTCCCATTTGCAATTGAAAGAATATTGTGTAGGATGCCTGCCTCTTCTTGTTTTGCAGTGACTCCGTGTGCACAATGTGGATGGTCCTGTGAAAAATTGTTTACACCCTTGGATTCTCTGTTTTCTTTGGAGACATGACTGCCTTAATTGGGGTGTTACTTTGGATGGAATGGGGGAATGATCTTTATCTTTGAAGTGATTATTGCTTCTAGAGTGGTAACTTTTGGAATTATATAATAGCAGTGGGTGGGCATTACATGCATGATGCAATAATCTTGTGCTAGAATGAGCAATGGTGCTGCTGAATGCATGATAGATATCAGGGGCAAAGGGATAGTAAGACAGGTAGAACTAATTCCAAGTTGGCTTGATTCTAGACAGTCTTGACTCCTGGAATTTGAGAAATTTCAAGTTATATCAAGACCAATGTCCAAAATTTAGTGGTAATCTTTGACAGTCTTTAATTGCCTGAAAGTTTTTGTGCGTAATTCTACTTAGCTAATTGGCAACCTACTACCTGTTAACCCTCCAAATAAGAGAAATTAGAGATAAAGTAACACAAAATTGGAAAGATATGGCTATACTTATTAAAATCTTGTTTATTTAGAGATGATTTTGAAAAATTAATGCTTGGTCTTATGTACAAGCATAGCAATGCTGTTGTTTTTGTTTTGTTTTTGTCTTTTTTTTTTTAAATAATAAACAAATTTAAATAAAATAGCTTTTAAAGTGTGTTTTGTTGGATCTTTGGAACAAACTAGTTGTTTGCTTCAAGGCCAGCTCATTTGAACAGAAGGCAACTTAAAATTTCAATATGCCCGAGACCCAATGTGGGGATTCATGGATGCTATCTTTCCTCTTTCTGAACTCAATATGTCCAGGGTTCTTGATGAGGCTCTTGATCTTATTATCCTCCAATTTGTGATTCTAAGATTAATGACGACTAGTGGAAATTAACTGACATTATCATTTTATGCAATAGGAAAATTATTGGTCTTGTCCGCATTATATTTGTTTATTTAATTGACTATCTTGTAAAGTTTCTTATGATAACCTCTCAACACCTCTTAGCAGTTCCAAGAAAACTTTCAACTCCACCTGGCTTCTCGGTGCCGAGCAGGATGCCACCTCCTGGGTTTTCTCCTATTGAGATGGATAATCAGGCTTTACAAGGCACTGCCACACTTCTGATTCTTTTTTATTTATTTTTGTTTATTTGTTTATTTATTTTTTGGGTAGTTTGTGATATTTTATTCTTTGGTCCAACAGTTAATCAGTCTCTTCAGAAATCCTTATGGCTGGAAAACCAGTTCCAAGCACCACCACCTCTCAATTCTGGAAACCTTGGGGATGTGGAATTCAATGATCCTGCTATATTGGCTGTTGGTAGAGGAATAGCATCAGTGGACCTGAAAGCTGACAGCTCAAATATGGGACTGAATTTATCTCCTCAATTTAATCATCAGATGCTGATGCAGCATTCAGTCTCACCACATGAGAACATGCGGTTCTCAGATCAATATGCAAATAGGTTTCCCTTCTCCAATGATGCATACAGCATTCCTCCTGGGTTCCTTCAACAATCTCAAGGCAGCAATATATCACCATTTATGCAAATGAATTCCCAGCAGTGTAGGAATCCAGATATAGCATATCATCCCTGGAAAAATAGGAATGATATCATGAGCACTTCTGACCTGGGTATCTCAGAATTGCTGTCAAAGCAGAGAATGGGATCTAATAAGTTTATGCCTAACTATGAGGATTATAATTTCCAAATGCCTGGTCTTGATGAGGTTTACAGCCGGGGATTCATTATGTGATTTTCTTGGTGTTGTCTGTGGAAGGTGAACCCACGATGTCTCTGAAGTAATTAGAGTTTCTCAGACCCGTATGGTTCCTGAACCAGAAGATATTTAAAGCTTCTAGTGCTTCTAATTTCGTGTCATAATGCTTATAACATCGAATAGCAATAAGGGTGTCACTGCCTCACTTTGTGCCTGTTTTGGCAATGTGGATTTGGTAACATGATGGGTGGGCTTGTGGATGCATGTGGTCTGACCTAAAGCAAGAGCGCATTTATTTGATGCGAATGGCTCCTTTTTCTTGAAGGCTATCCGCCATATTATGGGCTAAAAGTGATCTGTATACACAATGGAAGTGAAGCTTTACTCAATTAAGCAAAAGGGGAATGCATGACCGGACATTGCCATTGTCTCGTCATATAAAATTGGTAAGACTGTTTTGTAGTTTATATGTTCAATAGTGGAATACCAGGATTTCTAGCATTACTTATAAAGAAGGTAATGTTTCCACTAATAATGTTTGTTTTATTAGGATATGAGAGAAAGATGGTTCTCATTTTGGTATTGGCTGAAGTTAACCCTATCCTGCTGGATAATGTTACAACCACAAGATTCTTTCATTTTAATTTTCCAGCAAGAAGTGGAGACTCAGGTTAGGTCATGTGCTTTCTCTGCCGTGTCAAAAGCTGTCACGCTTTAAATTCAAATATTGTTGATACATGTCGCTATATATTGTGCCTCTGCTAGTAGATGCCTTACTATTTATTTGACTTTTCTTAAGCAGCTATTTTGAGTATCAGAAAAGTAGAGTAGAGCAGTTATGGTCTTTCTGTTTCTCTCTGAATGGTCTGGTTCCGCGTGTGCAATAGGGGGATGTATACCGTTATAGTGCTTAGGCTTTTCATGAATGCTGTGTGTTGAACTTAGCATCTAACTCCCCGCCCTAGATCTATTTTCATTAATGAGGTTCTCGTCAATTATGAATTTGCATGCTTTTGTCGACTGCACAAAAACGGTCGGTGAATGCTGAGCATATTTAACTGCTCCTTTGATGTGCATTAGCCCTAAGCCCTTGAACTGGTATCCTGCCACAGAGACTGCATACTTCATATTTCGTCTGTGAGGAAGTGTTATAGAACCATTGTCAAAATTGGAGTTGGAAATATCTGGATGATTCAACATGTTGGCCCAGTTTTTTGCTAAGATTTTTCTGGCTTTGATGTTTATATTAGATATTTTATGCGCACAAAAATTTTGGAGGCAAGATCAACATTTATATATCCTTGAAACCAAGATCAACATTTTGGAGGCCATGGTTATTATGCTAAACTATGAACAGCCCCTGGATACCTTTTCTATGTATTGTTTTTGATGGAAGGATTAGCATATTGCATGGATATTTAATACATTTCTCGTTGATATTTATATTCGGTTAATGTTAGATCTTCCCAAAGAAACTCAATTATCTGGAATGCCAATTGCGAAGAGGCATAGTTGGAGTGAAACATGATATTTTGTTCCAACACGCATGATCCCATTGAATTTGTCACGTCAATAAATCTTTTTTTTTAAATACCTATAATATTATTTGTTGCATATTTATATTTTTGATGGTTGGGATTTTGATACATCATGAATGATATTTTCCTACCGTTGTATGCTTAAACATCATTTATTTTATTTTCGGGATGCAGCCCCTTCAAGAAGCTGGTTTGTCAAAGGTTGGGACGGGATTCAAGTCTTCGAAGTTTTCCATCTTATCCGGTGACTAGAGCACTGGTTTGTTAAGCAATGCACAACAGCAACTCTAGGACTAAAGGCAGACATTCATTCAAATCCAAAGGGAGGTCAACCACGTGGTCTGGTCCACTAGGCTTTTTTGGGGTCATGCAAAGAATGACAGATAAATTGACTCTGACTGCTCCATTTTGTCCAAATCTATATTTGATTTGATGTGCCTCTATTTGATTAGACTGCATCTAGACACCTAAAGTTAGCTTCCTGTAAACAAAGAAAAAGAGTTTTGGTATAAAATTAAATTATACAAAAAGAAATTTTTTAGAGGGCGATGTTGTCCGTCTAGTCTCTGTTGTGTACTACTGGTTTAACTAGTTTGTAATATGAATCAAGGGGTTTAAAAGTGTTGTCTATTGCATCGAGGGCCTAAACCGCCACTAGTTGGGACTCTTCCCTTTGCTTGGTCATGGCCATGCGAGCATGAGTTTCCCATCACAGATGATTGCCTGTAGAACTGTGGAAATGAACAGGCTCTGATGTAAAAGGTCTCTCCGATTGGTTTAGGGAAAGGTGAATTTGAAGCCTTGTTGAGGTACTCCGTTAATCCTAATCTTAGTTTAACTCGATAATTTGATTAGATCTTCCGGGTAAAAGGGTACCAGTCACCGTGTTTAATTTTCTGAAAACTCTTTTGAAGTCATATAGCATTACTTAGCCCAGATGCAAAAGCCCGAGAAAACCATAAACAGCTCCCGACAAGAGTTGGGTGAATTCGAAGCAGACTCTGGCATTTAAGGGAAGCCAAGCAACGCGCAGAGAGAGAGAGAGAGAGCAGCAATTGCCATTAAAATGTCGTGGATAGACTCAGGAATTGACAGGACAGCAACCTTGTTATAACACAAGACCCTGCTAAGTTACCTTGAATAAAAATCAGATGTTGCGAATGACCAACCGACATTCCCTCATACCTCATGGAGCCCAACAAAGAAAGGAAGAGGAAAAAATGAAAGGGGAGAAGCCAAAGTTCCCCCACAGTGCTTTAAAAAGAGGCCCTCTCTTGAAGTTCGCAGATGTGAGAGTGAGAGCGAGAAAGAGAGAGCGCGCACTTTGAAAAGCCCGGTGGAATAATCCATCAGCTGTCACGCCGAGTATAGTGCCGTACTATTATTTGGACCAGCTTTTCACACTGCTCAGCAGAAAAAAAAAATGAAGGAAAAAAAAACCCTCTCTCTCTCTCTTTGTGATGTTGTGGGGGTAGCTAGGGATGATATCGGGGCGGTTTGGGTCCATTCTAGGGACGGATTCAGGAAATATGGGCCAATTTGATTGTGGTTTTAAGGTATTTTCGGTCCTGACTGGATCGGTTTAAAAAAATTTACTTAAAACTGGTCTGATCCTGTCAGGCCCTTTGAACCGGGTTGGAATGGTTTGATTCAACGATTTTCAATAAAAAATTTTCAGAAAAAAGGCTATTGGAATCATGTTGGATTGGTTTAAGAAAAATAGGATTCATATCAACCAAATTACTGTAGCGAATCGGACAAATTCCAAGTTATTATTTACCAAGTCTGGTTTTCGGGTCGGACTTTTTCAAATTGATTGGACCGATTTTCGAACCAAAATCGATCGGGTTTCCTCTCTAGGGATTAGCGACCTTTATTTTTTTTTTGTTTTGGGGGGTGGGGGTTGGGTACCATCTTTAGACCTAAGCTGAGGAACGCGGAAATCACCACCCAAAATCAAAAGGAACAAACCCCATTGGTACGCGTGGCCGCCAGAGAAATCTGAATTTTCTACTTTTTGGCGGCTCCTTTGATCTTGATTGTGAGAAAGGTGGGCGGAGGATTTCCGGAGTTGGGAGAGGTTTACAGACCGGGAAAACTCAGTTGCTTCAAATCTCGATTGAATAATTGGTTTCTCTTCCTGGGCTCGATCCGGACAATTTGATCTCTTGAATTTAGTACATTAACAATTTAATTTATTTTTTTATTATAATAAAAATTAAATTCAGGATTATGGGATTGAAAAAAGAGGCCGTTGTGATCACAATTTAATGTATTCAAACCTACAGTAACTCACATAGGCGACCGAACGTGACTGGCATTGGTTCTATTTATGGTTAATAGTCGATCTTGTCGGAGCACGTTTTAACACCATTCGAGAACAATGCTTGGCCTCCTTTTTACTGGTGTAAATTTTGATTCAATTTTCGTTCTTTTTTTTTTAAAAAAAAAAATAAAAGAAAACTCCTTGTTCGATCCTTAAAATTTGCATGAAATTCACAATTAAATCTTTAAATTTCAAAACATAAATTCAAATTTCAAAAGGGTCAACGATAACACCGACATGTTCGTCAACTTTGAAGTAGCATGATAAATTAAGATGTTGACCTAAGCACATCACACGTAGTAAACAAAACGCTGATATAAAACATGACACATGACTTCGGTTTTTGACACAACGTCTTCACTATCATCTTGTGACTTTGATTTCCAGTTTAGAGAGAGAGAGAGAGAGAGATTTTCAAAAACCCAGAAATTCGGCAATCCACTTTTGTTAAATTTCATTTGCAATCCACATGAGCAGACAATAGGGATGAAATCGATGATATGGAAGACGGTGGAAACACAGATTAAATCATGGGAACAAAGAGACCACACAATAGTGAGCTCTTCATTTGTTTCACTTCATGACTTCCTTCCTCATCATCTAGAAATCGAAGGGCTGGAGGTGATGATGACGAAGACTAATAAAGAATCGAACACGAGCAGACAACTGGCGCAGACTGAAAATGCTGAAAGACTAAATCTCCGAACGACAATGATGATGGAAGACGATGATGAACAACCCATGATGAAATTGAACTTCCTTGGCCATGAAATTGAACATCATTGACTGGGAATTGAACTCCGATGATAATGAATCGAAAATGGTGATGGAATTGATGGTGAATGAACTGAAATTGACGGCAACTGGAGCTCGAATAGTGAAGATGAAGGCGATTGAATATGATTCTGCAATTGGCGATGAAATCGAAGCAAGGGGCTGCGGCTAAAGAGTCAAGGAGAGGAATTAATGAAGAAACCAGCGAAATGGACATCAATGATGAAGAATTGAAGGCGAATTCAAGTCAAATTTTGGTGGTGATATAGGAGCTTAGCAACGGAAATCGAAAGAGTTGCAAAGCAGGCGATCGTGAGCATTGCTCACAGTTGAGGTCCTCTCTCCACCCGCCGAAGGCAAACAGAAGCCACCTTGGCAGCAAGGAATGGTCTATTGCCGCCGGGAGGCTAGGGCCCCTGCCATGTTGCTGTGGCTTGAAGAAACGAGGCACAGAGAGAGAGAAAGAAGATAGGAAAGAGTTTTGTGCCAACCTCGCTGATGTGGGTGCGCCACGTCATCATGAAGCTGAGTTGGCACTGCCACATCGCATATTTGTGAAGGTGTTTGAATATTGACATGCCGATGCCAACTGACATGCTTACATTTTAGTACACGTGCTGTGCCAGATTGCAACTCAACGTCATCTTCTGGCAATGTTGTTGTTATACCTTTAGAGGCTCGAGTACTCAATGTTGTTATTAAAAATATTTAGTGTAAAGAATATTGGCAATTCCTAAATTGAAGAGATTTTAGAAATATCTTGGGAATTAATATTGCAAGTATTGGAAATAAATTTTGGAGATTTCCAAATTAAAGAAGTCTTAGAATATTGACTTTCTAAAATTCCAATATTGTAATTATTTAGTTTATTCTTTACAATCTTGTAAATATTCTATGTAATCTTTCTTTTTATATTTCTAGGGTTTAACTTCATGGAATCACCTTATTTATAGGGTTATTGTACAACCTATTGTATATACAATATACACAAGCTATTTTCTCTTAGTCTGCTTTTCTTTATTTTCTCAGTTTTTATCGCTTTTATTCTCGCTTTTTCTAACATGGTATCAGAGCACTAGGTGTTCGATCTGATTTTATTTTATCAATTAAACACTCTCTTTTTTGTCGAGTTATGGAGAAATTAGATATTTCTCAACCTATATCGATTATGCTTGATGGATACAACTATCAGGCATGGTTTCAAGGGATGAGAAGTTTTCTTAAGGGTAGGAGCCTATGGCGTTATGTTACAGGAGATATCAAATTGCCTATAAAATCTGATGACGAATCGGATGATGATTTTGGCATCCGTCTTGACGATTGGGATAGCAAAAATCACCAAATTCTTACTTGGTTTCGGTAACACATCCGCACCTTCTATTCATCTACAATTTAGTCGTTTTGAGACGGCTTAAAGAAGTTTGGGACCTTCTTGCAAGTCGCTATACTACATCGATTTGGCTCATCGAGATCAATTGCTCACGAACTTCACTCTTTGCGACAAGAACGAGGTCGGTCCAATCAATGATTTTCTTGCCCGTATACAGTCAATATGGGATCAACTTGCTCTCTCTGAACCCCATTGAAAATGCACAACTGATCCAAGTAAATATGCAATATATCGAGACCAAGGACGTTTGGTCCAATTTCTTATGGCTCTAACATCAGATTTTGAGCCTGTTAGAGCTTCTCTTCATCGACATCCTCTCCCTACTATTGAAAGCAGCTTTTCTGAGTTGATATTAGAAGAGACTCGTCTGGGATTACTCAAACCTCAACATAGTGACGTTGTATTGGCAACCACTACTCGAGGACCAAAATTTCCAAATTTTTGTCGTAATCGAAGTCGTGTCATATCCTTCCTAATTGTCCCACTGTTGAATGTAGGTTTTGCAAGAAGCGAGGACATATTTCTAGTCGATGCCTTGCTAATCCTATGATTGAATGTAGATATTGCAAAGAGAAAGGTCATCTTATTGAAAATTGCCCAAAGAAGGTCATTCAATCCCAAAATCGTTCACTGTGTTCTCGACATATCTCACAATCTTTTTGCTATTCGCCGCACCGAGGATTCTGCTACTACCACCTCTTCTTCTCAGCCAACAATATCTCTTGGTGATCTTCAAACCCTTTTACAACAAGTTCTTTCTTCTGATAATCACAAACATACTGCACTTTCTACCGTATCAGGTACTTCTTCTTGGTTTTTTGACTCTGCTTGCTCTAACCATATGACCCATAATTCTCATTCTTTTACTTCTTTATCCGCTCCTAGTACACCATCTATGATTCATACAGCTGATGGCTCTACCATGCCAGCCACTCATATTGGTCATCTTTCTAACTCCTTTTTAGATTTACCGGATACATTTTTTGTCCCTACACTTACCTTAAATCTTATCTCTGTTGGTCAATTATGTGAACTTGGATTTGACATAATATTCACTTCTATTGGATGTCGTGTGTAGGATCCTCAGACGGGAAAGATCTTTGGGACAAGTCATAAGGTTAGACGTCTATATGAGCTCACTTCTCTTCACATTCCTATTAATCGTTCCTCACTTTGTTGTGTTGTCACTGTTCCTTCCTCCTTTCACTTATGGCATCTTTGTCTGGGTCATCTATCTCTTAATAAACTTCGTTCTGTGATTTCTTGTGGTTCACTAAGTTACATTCTTCGATGAATCTCTTCAATGTATTTCATGTCAAACTGCAAAACAACCGGCTTTATCCTTTAATATAAATGATTCAATTTCTAATGCTCCCTTTGATCTTATTCACTCTGATATTTGGGGACCATCTCCTACACCAACTATGGGTGGGTCAAAATATTTTGTTGTGTTTATTGATGACTACTCCCGTTTTACATGGATTTATTTGATGAAAAACCGCTCAGAATTACCTCAAATATACAAAAACTTTGCATCAATGGTTCAAACTCAATTTTCTCAAACCATCAAGATCTTACGCACTGATAATGCATCTGAATATCTTGAGTCTACTCTTACTATATTTCTTAAACAGCATGGAACCATTGTCCAACGTTTTTGTCCAGGTACTTCCCAACAAAATGGTAGAGCAGAACGAAAACATCGACACATTCTTGATATAACTCGGTCTTTACTTTTCTCTGCATCTTGTCCATCACAATTTTGGGGTGAGGCGACACTTACTGACTATATATGTTATCAATAGAATACCTTCTTTTACAATCTCTAATATCTCTCCTTATGAGCGGTTATATGGTTCTTCACCGGTATATAATTCTCTCAAAGTCTTTGGTTGTGCTTGCTTTGTGTTACTTCAACCTCATGAGCATAATAAGTTACAACCTCGAGCACGATTATGTTGTTTCCTAGGGTATGGCATTGAACACAAAGGATATAGATGTTGGGATCCTGTCTCCAATCGTCTTCGAGTTTCTCGACATGTCATCTTAGGGAAAATATCATGTTTTCTTCCTTATCTCCTTTTCGTACCACATCTCCATTACTTACTAATCTATCTTCGATTTATTTCCTTCTAGTTCGATACATTGTGACAGATACTTCAACTCTTACGGCTTCTTCTTCAGATTCTCTCCCAAATGATGGACCTGCACCCTCTTCCACTGAAACTGAGTTGCCTCATGAATCCACTCCTCGACCAACAAGAGTAAGAGCACCCCCTGTTCGTCTTCTTGATTATCATTGTTATTCTACAATCTCCACTCTACATGAGCCTCAATCTTACCGAGAGGCTAGTACTAATCCTCTTTGGCAGCAAGCTATGCAAGAAGAACTTCAAGCCTTGGAGAACACACATACTTGGGATTTAGTTGATCTTCCTAGAGACAAAACTCTTATCGGATGTAAGTGGGTTTATAAAATTAAAACTCACTCAGATGGGACTATTGAACGATACAAGGCTCGGTTGGTCGCAAAGGGATTTACACAGGAATATGGCATTGACTATGAAGAAACATTTGCTCCTGTTGCTCGTCTTACCTCTATGCGTAGCTTGCTTCTTTGTCTCGCCTCAGCTAAACAATGGCCCTTGTATCAGATGGATGTTAAAAATGCTTTCCTCAATGGAGTTCTAAAGGAAGAAGTTTATATGAAACCACCTCCGGGTTATTCACATCCTACCAACAAAGTCCGCGTGCCTTCGTCGTGCTTTATATGGCCTAAAACAGGCTCCCCGTGCCTGGTTTTCTACTTTCAGCAGTACTGTCAGTGATTTTGGTTTCTCTCCTAGTGCTTATGATTCTGCACTCTTCATTCAGAAAACTGATCATGGTATTGTTTTACTTCTTCTTTATGTTGATGATATGATTATCACCGGAAGCGATACTGTTGCAATATCTGAATTCAAACATTTTCTTTGTGGCAAATTTGAAATGAAGGATCTCGGCCATCTTAGTTATTTCTTAGGACTGGAAGTTACTCCTACATCTTCTGGTTATTATTTGTCTCGGGCAAAATATGCCTCTGACCTTCTTTCCCGTTCAGGCATTTCAGATAATAAAATTGCTTCCACCCCTCTTGAGCATAATGTTAAACTTTCTCCTACAGATGACAACCTTCTTTCTGATCCTACCTTATATCGGCAATTAGTAGCGGGCTTATTTATCTTATCGCCACTCGTCCCGATATCTCTTATGCCGTTCACATTGTCGGTCGGTTTATGGTCGCACCACGATCTCCTCATTTTTTGCCGTTTTTTACTCGGATTCTTCGTTATGTTAAAGGCACCTTATTTCATGGACTTCATTTTTCCGTCTCATCCTCGTTACGGCTCACGTGCCTATTACGATCTTTGATTGGGCTGGTGATCCTCTTGATCGACGGTCTACTACGGCTATTGTATTTTTCTTGGTGATTCTTTAATCTCTTGGCGTAGTAAGAAACAAACTTTTACTAGCTCGCTCTAGTACGAGGCGAATATCGTGCACTTGGACACTCCTCTGCAGAGTTATTATGGATTCAGAGACTTCTTTGTGACCTTGGTATACCTACTTCTTCTCCAAGTCCTCTATATTGTGATAATCAGAGTGCTATTCAGATTGCTCATAATGATGTCTTTCATGAACGAACTAAACACATTGAGATTGATTGTCACTTTATTCGTCAACATATAACTAATGGTGATCTTCAAATATTCTTTCTTCGCTCCTGTCGATCAACTCTGATTTTTTTTACCAAGACTCATCTTCCTGGACGTCATGATGATCTATTATGCAAACTCAAGATGACTTCTCTACACCCATCCTGAGTTTGAGGGGGGGTGTAAAGAATATTGGCAATTCCTAAATTGAAGAGATTTTAGAAATATCTTGGGAATTAATATTACAAGTATTGGAAATAAATTTTGGAGATTTCCAAATTAAAGAAGTCTTAGAATATTGACTTTCTAAAATTCCAATATTGTAATTATTTAGTTTATTCTTTACAATCTTGTAAATATTCTATGTAATCTTTCTTTTTATATTTCTAGGGTTTAACTTCATGGAATCACCTTATTTATAGGGTTATTGTACAACCTATTGTATATACAATATACACAAGCTATTTTCTCTTAGTCTGCTTTTCTTTATTTTCTCAGTTTTTCTGCTTTATTCTGTTTTTTCTAGCATTTAGTATTAGTACCAGAAAGGGTGATGTCATTTGAAACATTTAAGGGCTCAATTTGCAAATGATCACCGAACAAACAACGTAGACCAGTAATATTTCAAAATGGTCAAGATAAGCTACATTTACAAGAAGCAATTAAAGAGGGAAATCATTTGCAAATGTCACCCCACTTGGATAATTTGGTGTTACAAGAATCGGTAAGACCAATCCAATTCTTAAATTTAGACAAAAATTGAAAGCCACAATCAGCCTGCTTTGTCTGGGCCACCTCTCCATGAAGTCCTCCCCCCCCCCCCCCAAAAAAAAAAAACCACTACCATAAAAATCGGGCTTCTACAAGAAAAAGGGGTTATGATGTTGGTGTTAATGAGTCCGATGGTCAATGAGTGCTTAATTTGGAAGGTGAGGATGACAAAGAAAAGCCGAGGAAGAAGTAGTAGCAACTGAGGAGAATCCTGATGATGCTGCAGTAGGGAAGAATGGTGTTGGCGTTGGAGTATTCCCACCATAAGGGCTTCGCATTTGCCAGGGAAAAATCGAAGAATCAGCTTCTATCCTCTTCACTGTTGCTCTTTCCTGATCAAGTCAAAATTTGTTCAAACAAGTAGGAATTTAAGGTCCTCTTCATGACTCGTCAATGATGATAGGAATTAAAAAGTACTTATTGCAGGAAGAATTCGATTCTGCATCTGAATGTCAAAGGTAAAAGAAAATTAACAAGTGAACTGATGATAACATTACTATCTACAATTACTTTCTTCAGTTCAGAAAATTTTAAGCATATACCATGCCATGCACGGGTCTGTTGTTTTTGTTGTCTGCATTCAACAACTATCTGTTTCCAGAGAAGGCAAATCTTATATACCCCTATCATTTGCATCTAGATATTGAAGAGGAATTACCTCGTAAGTGGGAAAGAAATTGTAAGGCAAGCCATTCCAGATTGGAGGGTGCTCAGATGCCATGGATGTGCAATATGGTTGGTGTCCCATAGCTGTTACCGAAGAAGAGTCATCATTCTGAGAAAGAATAGAAAAGCTCTTAGCTAGCCGATCAACCCACCACCTCAGAATTTAATCAATTCACAAAGTCTCCTTTAACTGATTTGCATTTACTATAAAGCTAAGTAATAGTGAGCATGCTAACTATCAATACCTTAGTTTTGTCAGCATGCATCAGACAATGGCTTAACTGAAAACTGAAGTTGCTCACATTAGTGTTGTATTTTTGGCCATCAGCGATATGAGGAAGGGCCATCCCCAAGTTTAGGTCAAGATTATGGATCAAATTAATGTCTGAAGAAACAGAAACACTAAAGTTCAGTAAACAGAAACGAGGTAAAGGTTCAAACAGAAGCACAGGTTGTGAAACATGGAACATCACCTCCATTATCAGCATTGGCAATTAATTCCTTATCATACAGGCTTGGCTCAAAGTTGGTGACAGCCTCTCTTCCATTGCATTTAATTGCAGCAATGTCATAAGCCCTGGTTTCCAGGAACAAAAGTGCATCAATGTTGCAGAGACAAAACGACATTTTCAAACACAAGGGAAAACGAATTTTTGACTATCAGGACCTTGCAGCTTCGACTTCAGTGTCAAATAATCCAAGATATATATACCTGCAAGAAAAAATTTCATTTTGCAACTAAGACATCACCCCAATCATGATTCGCATAACAAAACTCGATAGCATTTACAATTTATCAGATTAACAATTATACATAAACACCCAATTTGTAGAACAATCAGAAGCTAAGAGAATTCTTACTTCTTGCCTAGAAACTGACCCATCCGAGCTTCCCATCGTCCACATTTGTGCAATGTCACTCCCCTGTACTTGGAGCTTCCCCTTGAAAACCCAGTGCTGTGTCGTCGAAGAATATGCACAAACTCTTCCTTAGTTAAATTCCTCATCTACCAATCACAAGAATAAAATGCACAACAATTATGCCAAAAACTTCATATGAAACCTAACTGAATTCGTTCGATCTAAGGTACTCAAAACGAACCTGCTTCATATCTTCCTCATAATCACTTAGATTAAAGTTAATATCTGCATCAACGCCTCTGAACTTAATCGCAGCTCTATCATATGCTCTAAAATTACAAAAAACAAACCAAACATTATCTCACTCTTTCATGACTTACTCCATTTTTTTTTTTTTTTTGAAAAAATGAATATCTGAGAAATCATAAAAAAAAACATATTTTCTAATTACCTTGCCGCAGCATGTGCCGTGTCAAATCCACCTAATTCAGACAATACAATAAACATATTAAAAAGAAATACAAATAATAAAAGAACCTAAATAATTCCCTGTCCATATATTTCTATGTGAGAGTAAGAAGTAAAACAATACAGTATTCTGCTTCTTACCCAAATACACTTGTTTGCCGCAGTCCCTGTTAAGAGAGAGATTGGTAAAACATCGAAGCGGTTAGTAAGACGAATGTGATTCAATCTTAGAACACAAATACACGCTCGGAGATTTGTAAAATGTCGAAGCTATTAATGAGATTAATATGACAGAATCAGAGAGAGAGAGAGAGTGTAGGGAACTTTGAAGTGATTAGTAAGACGAATATGATTGAATCTTAGAACACATACACACTCGGAGATTAATTAAATATGAATTTGATTGAATCAGAGAGAGAGAGATTGATTGAATGATAGTATAGAGAAATACTAACCAAATATGAGATTCCCAACGACCAGTTCGTCGATAAAAGGTAACACCACGATACTGTGAACTCCTAGACCTAGGTCCTCTCCGACCTTTCTTCTTCATTTGCTGTTGGTGTTGCTGCTGCTGCGAAACCGTTCTCAAGTTCATCAGATTCTGACTCTGATCTACCACACCTTGCAATGACGGTGTTTTAGGCTGCTTCAACTCGTCCCTCTCCTTACACTCCGGAAACGGAAGCAACTGCTTTGTAACAAACTCTCTCCGACTCCGATCAACACCAACGCCGCCGCCGCCATCTTCGGTATTAATGACGTCATCAGTGACGACGACGACGTTCTTGAGAATGGCGAAGTTGTAAGCGAAGGTGGTGGTGCTGTTGGAGCGGCCGGAATAGTTGGTTATACCTCCGACGGAAGTTTCTAGAAATTTTGTGTTCTCGAATTCGAAAGATGAATCGACGGAATCGACATTGAGATTGAGATCTAACATCTGAACAGTGTTGTACTACTTTTTTGGATTGAAAATTTAGATGAGAGAAATTAGGAGAAATGCAGAGAAGAATGAAGAATGGAATAATGGGAATGGTGAAGTTGAAGTTTGGGAGAGATTTTTATAAACAACTGTAACGAATCTTCACTGAGAGAATCGAAACAGAATTTGCAGAGAGAGAGAGAGAGAGATCGGTAAAGTCCGTGAATGGAGAAGGAACAAAAATTGGTTTAGTTTGTTTTAGAGAGAGAGACAGAGAGAGAGAAATAAATCTGTTTGTGTCGGCTGTTGCTGTGTTAGAGAGAGAGAGAGAGAGAGAGAGAGTGTGTGTGTGTCGTTTGCATTTTTTTCTTTCCCCAGCATGTTCTTGTACAACGGCCTCTTTCTCCCCGGTGGGAGGCCCCTACCCTCTACTTTCAAAGCTTCGTACTAATATTTTGTCAACTGAATGACACTTGTCATCACGTGCTTTCCACGCTCTTTCATTTTCATTCCATTTTCTTGTCTTCTTCTGCCTATTTTCCCCTTCTTTTTTTTTTTTAATTTTTTAAACGAAATATGGCCTCGTCTCGTGTTACTATTGCTACCTAAGGAGCGCAAGCCAAAAACATAAAATGTAAATTCATAGAAAAATTCATCCACTCATTGCTTAGTATCTCAATTCTCACAAATAGATTATTACTTTTTTCATGTAAAAATTTAAATTAACAAAGTAGATTGATATATATATTTTTATCGACATATATTTAGATTTAAGTTCATGATCATTAACTGATATTATTTTCTTTCCTTTCAAAAGTTTTAAATTTACCCTTAACCGATATATAAAAAAATTATTCAAGTTGTACTTTGATTTGTTTTGAGTAATAGTATGTGCACCAATTACATTGATTACTTACATTAATATATATAATTAATTTTTAAATAAGATAGTTAAAATATATCAATATAGATTATTACGTAAAATTTGATATCACTCATTTGGTCTAACATCAAGTTATATATTATAACAGTTCAAGCGGTAGAGTGTTTTTATTTCCATTCTCCGTTTTCCCGATTCGATTATTTTTTATTGCGTCTCTTTGAAAAAAAATAATAATAAATTCTCGCTATCAAATATTTTTTTATAGTTATACGGTGAACAAAACTTAAAAAGGTATATGTATATATTGTAGGATAAAGGAATTTAAAATTACATTTAGTACAAGTAGGGTGATGCCTCTCCCTAAAGTGCAAGATATGAATCTTACAGCTAAGCATATCTCTGGAGAACTTGTTGAGAGATTTTTGGGGTTTACTACAATAGACCACTTTGATTTTGCCATTTTGGCTAATTTTCTCATTATCATAGTTTTATACGGTCGAAAATCTCCCCACTTAATTAATCTAAATTCAATATTATTAGTAAATTTCATTCAACTATCTGTTTATACTATCAAACACTCATATTTCCCCTCCAGAGTTAATTTTATTTGTTTGAATTGAATGTTATGACCCCCCATGGTGTCGCATTTTTGTTTCCATAGCTGTTATAAGGGTACCCCCAGCCCCAGCCCCAGCCCCATCCCCAGCACAGCACCCCTTATGCCGTCTGCACCCAAATGGATCATAAAATAGATTTATATGCAAAATCAAACAAGATAAAAGTAACATTATGGCTATGCATGTGATGTTTGAGCACCGAAGTAGAAATTATCATAACACGACCTTTTAAATAATTGTCATTCTCATTCCAAATGTACCACATTCAGCAATTGTTGTGGCATCCTTTTTTCTTTTTTTTTTGGAAGACGCTAATGAGAAAACATAATAAAATGTACATGGTAATTTTTTTTTTTTTTTTATTGTTATACGATATTCAAATCCCAAATTTTGAAATTTGAAAAGAGGATTATGAGTACTAAATTATCTTCTTAGGGACATATATAGTAATTTTTTGTTCCTTCTTTTGGCTTTTAGAGGGTAATTGCTCCATTTTCGATAATTGTAATTTAATTTAAATATTTGATATTGGGCAGAGCTATAATACATCTGTGTTATTTTTCCTACAATTTTGCTTCTTTAAAAAAAAAAAGAAAAGAAAAGAAATAGATGGAAGAAAGTTTTTTTTTACAACAGAACAAATGCTTCCAAGAGTCTGAAAACTCAATGGAATTTGACACATTAAAGAGAGCAAAACGGAGTGAGTAGTTTCAAAAGTACATCATAATCAAGAAGATGGTAGTATTATCAAGGATGACATGAAATAGTAACACAATCTTTTGTCTTCCCGTGCAAGCAATAGTCATCATTTGTCCTATTATTTTAAATTGTAACATTTCAAAATGACCGTTGGTTTAATAGAATTTATAATAAGAAAGAAAAGTTTAATTGCTTTAAGTCCATCCAAACAGCGGAATTCTTATTCTAAACTGTTGATAAAGGGCTTCCCCAAGTCCTTACGTCATTCATGACCTATCCAGGACCAATTTAGGAGATCAGATTCGCGCCCGAAACCAAATACCCTCCTAGGGTGGAAACAGAGACCTTTGTGTCCGTACCATAGGAACTGTTTCAACACACGCCCCCCATCTCATCCAAGTGATGTAACACCACATATCACGCGCAATAGTTGAAATGAGCTAGAGGGTTCTTGCCCTAATTTTTTTTTTTTTGGAGGGGGGGGGTGCATTAGGACAACTTGGACTGGAAACCGCTAGACCTAATGACCCAAAGATCAACCCAAAAGTCTAGGGTCGGAGCTTTTAATGATTCGTCCCAAACCCCGACCCTGTACCAAAGCCACAATTTTGGTTCTATTATAGATCCAGATGGAACTACATTTTACAGAAAACGAACCTGACACAAACAAGAATAGAACAAGAACAAGAAGAATGTATTTGTTTGGTTTGTATCATCGCCCCACTTAGTAAAAAGGGATTGAAGGCCTTGGGGAAATAAGGGGCTACCCCCCTCCCCAAAAAAAAAAACGAAGCAGAATTCTAATCAATAACAGTGAGATTAACAGTTGAAAAGAAACTAAAAGGACCGCATAATGAAGAGAAAAACACGATAGTTCTGAAGATAGGTGAGGAACAAAACATACAGAGACCAACAATTGCAAGTGAAGCAAATTATCAATATTGGGAGCCGGAGAACGAATTGTACAAAGGTGGATCAGAACAAAACCCAGGAAGTCCGGTGAAGAAATAGGAACAAACTGGCCAAGTGGAAAAATAAGTACCTCAAGAATGGACATTAGATTCACAGAGCAGGAGCGGAAGAGGATGAAAACACATACACCCCTTTCCCATAAACCAAAACCGGCATTGATTTTACCATTCAATGGAATAAAAACCGTGGCATCGTATTTTAGAAAAAAAAAAAGTGAATAAAACTACGTAAACCCATTTCCATGTCAGAGACTGCCACATATATCTTCCTTTTGAGGGGGCCTTGGCTCTCTTCACCAAAAATAAAAATGATAATAATAATCTATCCATGGGTACGATCACAAGTGCAGGACTGTATAATCATGTTAATAGCAGTATCGAGAAACATGTGCAATGCTCGGAAAGAATTAGCTGCCATGCCAAAAAAGTACACATTCATACCACACCAACAAAGACATAACAAATAGACCGAACATCCATTTAAGTTCAACAACTAAAATACTTCTGGCTAATTAAAAAAGAAAAAAAGCTCCGGTTCAAAATTTTTCAAACTAAACAAAAATGTAAAAAATAAGAGGGGGAAGAAATTCAGATTTTAGTGTTTCTTTGGACACCAAGCATGTCATTCCCCTCTTAATATTGTTCACAACTTCAACACGAAAATGTGGATAGAACTAAGGCAAGATAAACTAATAAAATGAGATCCAAAGAGTATTTAAGAGAAAAAAAACATAACGCAGAATTACTGAGAGACACCGAGCCACTTGGAGAAGTTCTCAAATTCTGTATAGTCGCTGTCTGAGATCATTGTCTTGTACCATGCCTTACCCGCAGCCTTGATTGCAGCAGCCTCCTCCTAAATTAACAAAACAAATAAATTTAGTTAATCAGTGCCTGTTCCAAACAATTAAGAGTACAGAACAAACATGACAACATAGAACTATCACATCAGATTGTTTTAGTCAAAAGGTGCTTAATGATTATTATCAATGATCCAGAAAAACTATACCAGGAGACAGGTAGCATGACATCAGAAAGAGAAGACATCAAGCTGTTTAGAACTGGCAAAACATAAGCTATTTAATCTATGCTTCTGAAACATGAACCGTCTCTCATTGTATATATTGGAAGAGTTCACCAGTACGAAGCAACATACTTGACGGTGATTATTAAGAACTAAAGCTCATGTTTTGAGCTAGAAAGAATGATTAGTAATAATAAGTGATCTTTATAAGCTTCAAATCTTAATAAGAGCAGCCCAAGAATCACAGCAACTCAATTAAGTTCAAGCTTCAACCAAGTCAGAGGTAAAAAACAGACTAAAACTATAGGCCAAAAACACAGTTGAAGGTTAAAGCTGCAGACAAAATCTTTTCAAGTAACAACACGGACGATGCCTAGACACATGAATTACTTCATTTCACATAAAAATGACTAATAACAATGACAGCACCAAAAAGCATCGACATTAATAAAGAAAAGTAAAATAACATGAAAAGCAAATGCTAAGACTTTGAGCATTGAAGCTCCTAATGCTCTAATCTCTAGACAGTGATAATGTTGTAAACTACAATACAACAAAAAACAAATGTTGCCACGCTTGTCTAATACCCAGAAAGTATTAAACACGGACGAGATGAAAAAAATTATTAACAAATACATTCTACGAAATGGAATCAAGCATTAAATAATAAAATAGGTCTATTTTAATAAACAAACCAACCATGATCAATTACAACATAGGCCTTGTATTTTGATACCATTTGTCAGTATCATATTTTAACAGGTTTCAAGAGTATCCAATCAATCATTGCGCAAAATAGGCGACACCAGTAGATAAATAATAAAATAACCAAGAATGAATAACCAGTTATAAAATGCGAATGAATGGCCAGTTATAAAATGCACAACAAAGGAATCAAGCATACCCTACAATCAACACGAAATGATTAACTAAGCATTCTGGACCAAAGTGAATAACATCAAAGAAAATCATTCCACTCGACACGCATAGAATTTACATTGCATTATCAATGTTAGACATTCACAGGACTAAATAAACATTGTCACAAACATACCCGACTACACATGCAGAAATCTCATTTCGTTTTCACAGTACGAGAAATAAAATTCATAGTATTCCAATAAATAAAACTGATAAGGATCGGTAACAACACAAAAATATATGCGACCCTTTAAATCAATAGGCATCAAACAACCAAGAACGAAGAGAAAAATTAATATAACAAGTATAGAATAACAAGATTAAACAAGCACTATACCTTAGAAATAGCCTTCCTCTTCTTGTCAAGCTTCTCCTTCTTAGCCTTGACCCGCTCAGCCTCAGCCAGAAGAGCCATCCTCCTAGCAGTTTTTGCATATGGGTTCAACCTAAGCATAACATTGAGATTCTTCAATGGGTTCTTCTTCAATGTAGCCCTCTTGATCTCCTTCTTAATCGGCCTGACCACAGACTGCACCTCATCAGAGTTGATGATCCTAGCGAGATCAGCATTCACCATCTTTGCCCTAGGCAAGACGTAACCCTTCTTCTTCTCAGAAACCTTGTCGAACTTTCCGTAAACAGAATCCAACTTCTCAAAGGCCGACTTGGTCCAGATCACAAACCTCCCCAGATGACCACCAGGAGCCAACTTCAACAGATTCAGTCTGTCAACATTAGCTATCTCCACACCAGGAATGTTCCTGAAAGCCTTCACCAACTTCGCACCCTCAGTTCCATACACGATCAAAGGTCCCTTACGGCTGATGTATCGGCGGTTACGCATTTTCCCCTTTCCGGGACGAATGGCGTGGCTGTCCTTCGCCTTCTCCACATCAGCATAAGCTCCGATCTGCTTCAATACCTTGATTGCGGCTGAGGTTTTCTCAACCGACTCGGCAGAATCGGATATCACGAGAGGAAGTTCCGGCACTGTCTCAATACGGTGGCCGCGAGCCATCACGAGAGATGGAATCGCGGAGGCGGCGAGAGCCGAGCAGACGGCGAACCTCTTCTGGTTCACGTTGATACGGCGGTGCCAGCGGCGCCAGATCTTGGTCGGGGCGAACATCCGTCCACCACGGCACATGTTCCCGAAGGCACCCTGGCCAGCGCGGTGTGTACCGCCTCCGGGAACACGAGGGATACGGGAAACAGCACGACCGGTTCCCCACGACTCGGCGGAGGTCTGGTGGCCGGCTTTTTTGGAGACGGCGTAGGGCTGGCGGGAGTTCTTTGACATATTGGAGTGGACCTCCGTAACGATGTCTGGACGGATCGGGGCGGTGAGGACATTGGGAAGGGGGAGAGTGTTTGCAGCATCGGTGGCCATGTCGCCATCGAGAGGCTGGATGGTGACGAGAGGACGAGCGGCAGCGACGGCGGCCATTGGACAGAGAGGAGGGCCTCGAGTGAGAGACGAAATGGAACTAGGGTTTTTGGTGAAGAGTGGAAGAAACTAGGGGTTGAGTGCTTATATAGAAGAGTGGGTTTGGGGGCTTATTTACGGAAACGCCATTAAGACCTAGCCTCGCGTTTGGATGCGGGGATACGTATTTTTTATGTTTGGCTGTGGGGTTTGGGTTGTCTGCGATCCGAATTGGTTATCCTTCATTCGTGGTTTTGATTAATAAATTTGTTTTTTTGAAATATTAGAAATCGGTATTCAGATAATTATAATTAAGTTATGAATAACGGAAATTCAGGTTAAGGCATGTATGTAAGATTGATTCTATGAAAATTATCCTTTTATTTTTAATATTAAAATTTCATAAAAATTGATTAGTAAAAATCCCATGAGACTTTTAATGATATTTTTGAATATGACAAAGTAAACAAAGAAATTTGGACTTTAATTTTTTTTATTTTTATACTTTACTTTTTATCCATATATACAGATCTTAAAATAAAATTGTTATAAACAAAATAGATTTTTGAATTAGAATAAAATCTCCATTTTTAGGTAACATTTGGAATTCATGCTTAACTTTATTATTACAAAATATCATTTTTTTCACTTATTTGAAAACATCCTTATGAATTTTGTAAAAATTGTGTAATTCTATATAAATTCTTAATTCTAACTTTAAAATAGATGGAGGTGATAAATAGAATATCATTACTTAAAAAAAATAATGAGGAAGAGAATATCATCTTTCCAAATGCCACCTTATTAAAAGTTAGAAGTGGGTTGCTGAGTGTTGACATCTTTTGAAAGCCAAGCCCAATACGGGCCTGTGGGTGACGAGCAAAATCCGGATAACATTAAAACATGGCCTTATTCCATTTAACATTAAATTTATATATGTTTAAGAAAATATGGGTGATGATACAGCACTCAACACATGAAGTCCAGAGACCAATGATTCAATTAGACTACAACTCAGCCCATAGACTATCAGATAACCACTCGGTAAATACTTGGGATGAGCATAAACCTTTCGACCACTATCGAGTAATCTTTCATCAAACAACTATCAAATAACATCTTCACAAGTAAGTCAAAATCATGATCACACAAGATATGAATATCTTATAATCTCAAAATTATCAAGTATTGTCTCCCTGTCAAATAAGTTAAGATCATGATCACACGAGATATGAATCTCTTATAATCTCGCCCAATTGGGAAAGAAATTTCCATAGCAATTTGAACATTTCTAAAGATTTTTTATTACAATTTTTATAATTTTAAAAAATTTCTAATAATCTCTCTATAAAGTAATTAAGGTTTTTATATCCCTTAGCACACAAGAGACTTACCATGTCTATGCATATTATATATACGGAACAAAGGTGACCCACGAGAAGGCCCAAGGAAGACTCCAGATACACATCACACAAAGGCAGTATGGAGGAAAAATAGTGACTTCCCTCTTCTGTTATTATTCTTTTTTACTTGAACGTCAGAGTTTTCTCTATCAGATCATTTTTATCAGGTATTTTATAGGTCTTTTCATCGATGAAGATCCTGTGAACATATCAGCTCTAGTTCTTTGCTCGAGTCGGTAGTATTGTTTATCTATGAAACAAATCCACATCCAACAATGAGTATTTTAAATTGTTTAATCAAAATACATGTATATGTAACTCATTTTTTTCTTTAAATTTTCATCCAACGTTGCTAAAAAAAAAGTGTAAGTTAATATTTTAATAAATATGAATGGGTGTAACTAGGGATGGGAACAATTTCCGTTTTTCCTACCGTTAATAGAAGATTAATGCAAAGTTCAACCGTCTAAACAAAGCTTATTTCTTAAACTTTCGTTGGTATGAGTGTGATATGACATAATTAGAAGATGAATCCTTTCTTTTTTCCCCTCCTTGGTTAGGGTGATGCTCAGACCCCACAATCATCTTCTGGTGTGCCAACATCATGGGGCAGTCTGTGAGGTTTAATATTGACCATGGGCAATGGTGTACTTGTATGATTATGTTGGTCTTATTTCTCTCCAACATTTTGCACGATAAAAAGAAAAAAGGAAAAAGGAAAAAAAATACTTTGCACAATACTAAAAACCTTTACGAGAAGTTCATCAAACATGATACATTACCAAAACCAGAGACCAATTTTGGTCGAAATGCAGCAAGCTTTCTCTAGCCCATACCAACTTTATCTTGACAATTGAAGCTGAACAACCTTGCTAGAACCGAGCAAGACCGAGATCATCAAAACAAGTACGTGGAACCTAAGAATTTTACTTCAATGAAATTACAACATCCAATTCCAAGGAAGCTCTCCCTTTTCTTTCTTGGAGGGGGAGGATTTGGTTCTTTAAAAATTAAAAAGGAAAAAGTCAAGTGCAATTTTCACAAACAAGGAGAGGCAGAGACAATCATCAGACTTTAACAACTATGGTTTAAGTTACGCGCCTCAGCTAAAACTTGAGAAAAGCCTATCAATCTTCATCGTCTGAGCTTCCCATATCACTACTGTAGTCACTCTCATCGTCAGACTGATCCAGAATATCCAGTTGAACATGTGGAACAGAAATTGGCTCAGGAGCCTTATTGAGCAAGGGTGGGACGGGAACAGGCCTTGGTTGTTGCTCATCTGCCCTGGGAGGTAGAGGAAGAGAATCCAATGGAGGCAGGATTATTGGATCTCCAGGCTTCCATCCAGGTGGGGGTACCGGTAATTCCACAGGCATTCCTGGTTTCCAGCCCGATGGAACTGTGATGTTTGGAAGAGTCATGCCCGGAATCTCACGCATATTTGGATTAGACTTAGGTGTCGGCAATTCGGGAGCTTCAATGATAGTCTCGACGGTTTTCTCCTTGCTTTCAAGGGTTTTAGGTAACCCCACATCAAGGTCCGCAAAATTATACAACTGTGAAGCACGCATTTGCTCCTCTTGTGGAGCAGGCGGGAGTGCTCCACGCAGGGGTGCCTGGCCTGCACCAAATTCTGGAGGTGCAAAAGTGGTATAGCTTATCTTGTGAGCATATGATAAGATATCTGACAAGTTCAGATGAGATGCAACTGTGGTGGTAGTAGAGGAAGAACTATCTTGATCATCCAATTTTGATCGTTTGGGCCTGCGATAGTCAGAGTAATCATCAACAAGAATGTCGAGGACCCGCTCAGCTTCCTTGAGTTTGTTGGCAAAAGCAAGGATTGCTGAGTCCTTGGACCGTATCTCACGAGCAACCTTTTGGTTGGCATCCTGGAGATCAAGGATTTCTTGGAGTTCAGCAACAGCGTCAAAGAGTTGAGTCTGAAGAGATGTGAAAAGGACAAGTATTTCCTTGGTGGATGACGGTGCAGATTCCAGCAAATTTGGAGTCAGAGACTGGGTTTGGGAAGAGAGGAACGTAGGGAAGGAGCCGCGAAAGGCAGTGAGCCAATTTGATCTATTAGGTGAGACCTCAAAGAGTCTAGAGGCAAGGGAGGCCATTTGAAGGAGAAGGGATTGGGCTCTGGGCAGTGGAGGGAGGAGAGGGAGGAGGGTTGAGGAGGTCGTTATGGTGTTCAACAGATTTGTTTGGTTGGTGGCTTGATGAGACTGTGAGACTTGGGATAGTTTTGAAATTGTGGGATTCTGAATAGAGGGTGAAGCAGTGCTTGTTAAACCTAGCCTGGCTGGTGATTGCACGATTTGGTGTGGGACATTTTGAAGCATTTTGCCTACCCTCCTGTTCTCTTATTATGTCTTCTTCTTTGCCAAATTTACCTAACAAATCAATGTAACAATCAGTTTATATAAATATATATATGAGGGCAAAACATACTTAATATACAACTAGAAATAAAACTAATAAAACTCACAGAAGGTTCTTGCATACAGATGGAAAACAGATTATGAATATGGATACAATTAAACAACAGAGCACCAATTCTGTGGACATGCCGAACATCAGCACAATTAATTCACATGAGGTCCAACAATGGGACCTGGTCAGCAGGCTTAATAGGTAACGGTTGATGGGGCCACCTTTCTTTCCAGAAAACCAACCAAATGATGAGATTCACCCCCCCACCCAAAAAAAAAAAAAATACCGCAACTTTCTGACTCTCACTCGGCAGTAGGCAACAACAATGAGTGAGCCTTCATCTCTTTACCCCTAACAACCATCCATTCTCTTCTCTCACAGCAATTTGCAAGCCTAAAGCAATCACTGCTTTGCCATTTTATCCACATTTTGCCCTTATTATTTATTCATTTAAAAAAATAATAATAATAAGGAAAGCAAATAACATTTAGGGCCGAACAGGCACCAAGTAGGTGTGTGAAAAACAAAGACTAAAAGAAAAGGAAATCTACAACCTCATGGATGAAAACCCACAAAAAAGGAACCTTCTCAAAAAATTATTAACAGAATTAGCAAAAAGTTAAGGCTGTTGTTCATCAATGACTCTTGACTTGGCTCATTTAGGAGTACTCATTTAAGAGTACAGCTGAATTTGAACAAATTTCATAGGCTCATTGAATCTTGATGAATGACTGCCAAGGCATATTCATATATAGGCATAATTTCAGCTTTTCAATGGCATTTGTTGCCTCTTGTATTGA
The DNA here is from genome assembly GCA_037126225.1 of Dillenia turbinata. NCBI lineage: Eukaryota > Viridiplantae > Streptophyta > Magnoliopsida > Dilleniales > Dilleniaceae > Dillenia > Dillenia turbinata. The sequence continues at coordinate 27,374,767 of JBAMMX010000004.1, forward strand.
ACTAGTTACTCTATCAAAGCCAAGAGAAACAAGAAACACTACAGACATGAATCAGTCGAGCCAGAATTGTTTGTGTTAAATGAGTCAAGATGAGCCTTTGCTCATTTTCACATGAGTCGAGCTTGAACAAACTTGGATAAACTCATCATGGGCCCAAAAACAAGCCAGGCCAAGACATCCCCACTGAACAAAGACGCTGAGTTTGGACTTGACATGTGTTGGCTCAACTCAGCTTATTTGCAGCTCTTCTCAGGGCCTTCACGCCCATCATATATTCTAAAAGTGTGTTGAATATAAAGCACCCAAGAAAAGAATAGAGGAGCAAATTCTACACTCTTCCTTTTTCCTCACAGATCCTCAAGCCAGTCCAACCCCAAAGCTACATGTATAGGTTTTCAATTCTATTATTGTGACTGTTAGAATGCCATGAATTGCCTCGCTGTTCACTGCAACAACATTTCTGTTACCTTTATTTCATTGATGCTGTTGAAGAGGTCGGTTTTTCTTTTTTCTTTTTTTCTTTTTGGGAGGAATTGACATGTTTGATCCAAACGCTCAACAGACTGATCTTCGATCATAGTTTGTTACCGTGTGCTTCATAGACAATTACTGAAAATTTATTTTACTTTTGACCACTACAAACACTGAGATATTACTTTGCTATACATGTTAAATGCTATAATACCAAGGGCCATATGAGCATCTCCAAGTAAGCAGAAACGCGTGGTCTCCTGAGGGGCAATTTTTCTCTCAACTAAACCAGAAAAATAATAAATTCACCTACATCCCAGAACTTGCTAACCCCCCTTTTCAATGTATAGCTATAACCCTTCTTCTTCAATTGTGCAAATTAATAGGAGCTGAGGTTCTGGAAACTTCTTTCCCACCTTTAGTGTCAACTAGCATTTGATTTGATTTGAACTGACTTTCTTTGTATTTCTCTTTTGGGAAGAGTAGGGGTTCTTAAATCAGAATCCAAGTCAAGCACCCCTCATTTAGCTCAAATGTATAAAACCCTCCTCCAGATTTCGTCCTGCATGTCATCCGTTCTCTCAAACAATGATGTCTGATGCCCTAATTGAATAGCCCAATAGAATGTATTCTATCTAGTCAACCCAATCATGCAAATTCAAGGAGCTTATTGATCAAATTCTATCAAAAATTCGCACGAATCAATTTTCAGTGAACCCGATCAAGCAATTGCGATCAAAAAAAAAAAAAAAAATCATTATCAGGCATCTAGCAGACATTTTTCTAAAACCCTACACCAGAAGCTTTCTCCGACAAAGTTTCGCCAATTACAATCAATATCTACAGACCATAAAAAAAAATTCAAATATTCAGTAACCTATTTGCATAAACGATGATTCAAACAAAATTCCAAAACCAAACGCAGAGACCTACGAATTATTCACAAGGGGGAGGGAGAGAGAGAAAGAGAGAGACGAACCTGTGTGAAGTCGATCCTTAGTAACTTCAATGGGTTGCGAATTTCGATCTGGAAAAACAATCAGGTGCTCCAAAGTTCAAACCCTCGCCAGATGAGAGAGACCGAGAGACTCGAGTTCAACTCTCCCTAAAATTACAAGTTCAAAGCTCTTTTTTTCTTGATCGTCAATTAGATATTTGTATGCCTGGTGATAACTCAAACGCTGTAAACCCCTCGTTTCCATTTTCTTTTTTTTTCGATTTAATCGCATTTAATTATATCTTTTTATAAAAAAAAATTTTTTAAAAAAATTATTAAAAAATAGATTGAAATTTTGATAGGATAAATTAAATACGTGACAATCACTTATTATTTAATAAAGATTATATTCATTATATATATATATATACATTTTCAACAAAAAAGATATTTCAAATACTCTCAGATTTATTAATTTTAATGAATTAATCGCATATAATATTTTTTATTCATGATTTATGTTTAACATTGCTACTGGTCTAGAATTAGTAATGTCAAAATTTGTAAATTTGACGATCTCATTCAAAACTCTTTTATATGCCTTGTTAGGTCTTAAGTGCATTTAATTCGAAACGGGTTTGATTAATAATCATCTAAAATATACAAAAATTCATATTAGTAAAACATTTAAAGTAATATAATAATATAAAATTTTAATGATCCATTGATTTAATAAATTATTATAATAAATTAAATTTATATAAAAAACTAATTATTATAAATAAAAAAAATTCAAATATCAAAATTATATCTATCATTCTCAAAATCATAATATCCCTTGACAATCTCATGGTTTGACCTCTCTGGTTTTGACTTCTGGCATAGCCAAGCCAGATGCTTTAGCTCAAGTCAAACACAGAGGAGATTGAACTTGCCAAATTCTCAAATGGCCATTAAACATTAAAATACAATTCAACTCAATACAACTATAACAATTAAACTTTTACATAATCAGGAGAATAATATAAAAAAGTTAAGTTCTTGGCTGTTAAGCAATTGATTTTTTTTTTTTTTTTTGATCCACTAAGAGTCAATGCCTTTACAAGAAGTATATGAAGGCTCAAACCTTCAACAGAGTGGAGAAATAAGCCCCTTTTACTACTAGGGCAAGAGACAGGCCTTGGGGATCATTATTATTATTTTTTTGTCATCATGGATAAATAGAGAGGAGAAACTAAACCATTTAAGCCTCTCACAGGTTCCTTATTACATGGAGATTATACTACAATGAAATTCTTGTGGCTACATATATCATCTCCCAAAACAATCGACCCAAAAATGCAGAGAGGGGGTGGCTCCCATGTAAGCTAACTATCATGAAAAACACATCATACTCACAAAACAATACAAACATCATGTGGTGAAACTAGCCAAACCATATACCAAGTTATATACGGAGCAGCCAAGGACATTCCAACTGCATATGGTGGTCATTCAGATACTTGAGGCGTCAAGATCAAGTAAATTGCCTCTCATATGCTGGCTCTCCACCTTTCCCGGCTGCAGCGGCGGTTTGATATCACTGCGATTCTTTTTATGGCTGCAATGTGCACCCATGTCCACCAGAAAACACTTCCATCAGTGTGGCTGAGAAAGAACCAACAAACAAAAACATCCCCCACTTTCAGTACTTAATAATTCCAGTAATAAGAGACAACAGAGGAAACTTTTATTCTGTTTTTATTTTGTTTAATTTTATTGTTGGGGTGGGGGGAGCGAGGGAACGTTGCAGGAAATCACATACCATTCAGCACATCTTATAGCACTAATTCATTCTTCAAAGATCACTGTGTTGAATCTTATTAGCAGCAACTCCCACTGGAATTCCTACAGTTTTTGTGTTCACATCATATGATGAGAGGACCTTCCTCTGCGACAGCAGATGACATCATGTTGAGGAAATAACAATATGTAAGAGACAGTAAAATAAACGTAATCCAACAATTGGCTCATGTATGGGTTGTGACTAAGAAACCTGGTAAGGAACTCTTAACTAAATCCAAGCGTGTGTAGTATGAAGAAAGATACATAAATACTTACAATTGGCTCAAGATCAGGGTTAGTCAAGTTGATGGTGAGGTTTCTCATCAATAACAAAACCTGCACAGGTGTGACAGCAAAATCTAGTTAAATTATGAATGAGAAAGAAGCAAATGGGAAGCCTCAATAGCACCTACTCACCATAAATGACCTATTAACAGTGTAAACAACTAAGAAACTCATGCAGGTCTGAGTTGGAAAATACATATTTTATGACAATGTCCAGCCAAAAATAAGAAATAAGATATCTAATAATTCACAAAGAAAGTTCATAAAATTAACATGCAGATTTATGCAAGTACGACTTGCGCAATACCAAATGTAAATGTTCAAACACCCCCATTAATTTTAGTCATCACCACTGCAGTGTATCATACAAACTAATCACAGAGTTGGATGTCACTTTTTTTTTTGGGGGGGGGGGGGACACATGGAAAGGGTGCGGTCAGAAAGGCCCCAACCATTATTAAGTAGCATCATCAGATACAAATTTTGAAGTCTTACAAACAAAGCATTTCATGGGCTCTGTTGATTCTTTTGTATTATAAGCAATGTCATATATTATGCACCTAGTGAATTCCTAGTTCTTGTGAAATTCCCTTTTGGCTGATCCTTGCCCAAGGTTGTCTTTATCCAATAAAATAGACAGGAAAAGGGAAGAATTGGGTGGTTACATCATTAAGCGAATTGAGGAGTAAAATCACCTCCCCCCCCCCCAAAAAAAATAAGAAAGTAATACTTGGGACCGGGAAGACATTCCTCAGAAATATGAATGGCCCATTGGGATCCTTAACGATATATAAGAGAATAAGTTAGTTCAGACACCATTTAATGTGCGATTCTGGAAAAGCCATCCAGTTAGTTGTCAACAATCTGTGCCTCTTTTTTTGGCCAGCTATATGGTTAGTCACTGGCAACCAATGCGCCAGTTCCAATGATCACCTAAACAAATATATGAACAGAATCCTGGAATTTTTTTGTCTGCTGGTGTTTAGTTTCTTTCACCTCCTTTTTAGGAGTTAGATTCAAAAAGATGTTAAACAAAAAGAAAATCTTTCACGATTCGAGGTAAATTCCAACTCATAAAATCGAGATTCAGCACAGAAATACACAAGCATAGCATGTGGTGAAGGGAGTAACGTCATTAAAAAAAAGGGCACCCTATGCAATCTTTTGGCAGTATAACTAGATGGGTCAAGCATTCTCACAGTTTCAAAATTAATCGGATCCATCTCCTTCAGCTTCTGCACATGACCTTTAGTGTCTGGATCAAATACACTGCCAATGAAACTATAAACTTCAGCAAAATCTGGAATGCCTGCAACTATGAGCAAAAAGGAATTCAATCATGGTAGGCATTGGTTTAATCAAAATATCGACAAAAGGTGAAGAATGAAGCTGTCATGGGCAAATGTAGATGCACTTCTTATCTCCTATTCCTCTTGTTTCAATTTTTGATTATGAAGCATTCTTTCATACAGTTTAATGAATCACTAGATTAAATACATAGGGGTAGAAATATATCAAATACCAGATAACAACAAAAAGAGCACTACCAAAAAATGACCAACTCCATAAAATAAAATAACACAAAGTGGCAATTTGTTATGATGTAAATAGCTTCAACAGTATGACTATCACATATTGCTTAATAAGGTTTTCCAAGACAGCTTACAAGTGATTGGAACCAACAACTAAGAATCTCGAATAAGATTACAACATAGAACAAGGAGGCTATATTTTTCACGACTTCAAAAGACAACACATATGTGAAAACTAAAGCAAATCCATGTTAGACAACAATTACAACTAGTGAGATATCCTTACAATATGCATAGTTCTGGTGTCAGTTTATATGTTGACATGCATATTTTTAACTAATTGGAGCTCCAGCATAAGAAAAATGTCCAGATCTTTGGAGTCCAGATCAATTTATGCATGATTTGGTGTATTCAGTTTGGAATATAAACATAAACTTTGCCAAACGCATGCAGAAAAAGACATAATAATTCACAACAGAAGGCAATTGCAGCACAATGAGCATAAAATAACTCCATTGACAAAGCTAGCAATGGCTAACCTTGTTAAGGCATCCCATTTTCCCAGCAGATAAAGCAATGTCTAAAATGGTATTCTGATGAATAATTTTCATTGGAAAAAAGAATATAGATTACCATGAAGCACTGAACTTTGCTTCCCATGCCTTGGTATCTCTGGATTTGATAATACCCTGCTCGAGCTTCCCATGCCACTGATACTGCTCTTACTACCACTTGGCACCCCCTTGGGTACAAGATCAGCTGAATCAGCAACTGATATACCATAATAAGTATGTGAAACAAATTTAGTGACGAAACTAATATTTTGTATGGCAAAATGAAATAAAACCACAGAAAACAATTACATGCCTTCAAGTCCATGAAGATTGCATTCATCTTGTGGTGGAATTATTCCACTTGATCCCACATTTATAATGATGGAAGTGTCATCCCAAGGAGAATATCCAGATGGAAGCACACCTAGAGAAGAAGGAAAGGCCATTGATGCTTGCAATGGCACAACCACAATATTATTCACGCAGCAAGTGAGTGTGACATTATAAGATTCAAGATTTTCTACAAAAGTATATGACATAGCCATAAAACAAACCATTTTTTGGTGCCTTTTGGGGGTAAGGATGAGCAGCTTTGCGCTTTGGACGTGGTGGAGGCACATGAGCTATTATTCTATTCTTTTGGACCTTCAAAAAGTACTTCTGTGCATGACTTCTGATCTGCAAAACATAATATTTGGCCAGGGAAAATACTCAGGAACTAGACAATGGAACAACACTAGTTCACCAATAAATGGTGAAGAACAGTTTAATAACATATCGTTAAGCAAGTCAAACACCGGAAGTTAACAGTAATAATTAAATTCCGCGAGGAGGGTGTTAATATTGAACTATGTTCTCTACTCTTAAAAGTAGAGACAAATCAAAGAGGGAAATCATACAGTCACACAAACCACCTCTCACTGGACGGGTGGTTTCAAGCTCATCCTAAGAAATCCTCAGTTGTAGTTTAGGTGCCGCATACCCTGCTCATCCATCTATTATGCTCATTCGTAAGGACCCACTAACCAGCAAAGACATCTAGCGAACCACCACAGAGTTTCCTTCTTGTTATGTACACATTCCCAAGCAATCTCGCATGGATGACAATTTGGGTCAAGCACACAGAACTGAGACTTAACTGACACCCACTTGATACACGCTCAAACAATTAGCACCAGAACTATGTCCTAAACTTACAGTAGAACAACTTCAAAGAAACTAAATTCCTATAGGCCCGTCATGGATCTCTATTCAACTAAATCCAAGACTCTATATCCTAAAATCATTCATATCTTAATTGAACGAACCTCAATTCAATCCAGTTTTATTAATACCCCGTAAACCTGAATAAGAAACGAGATGAAATCAAACAAACGAAAATCACGAAACAGAGAACCTGAATCACGGTTTTTGAGCCAACAAAATCTTCGATCTTCTTCCAGTCACGGTCAAACCTGAATGACAGATTGAGAAAAAGAGCACCTAAGTATGGAAACTCCCGCAAATCCAACAACCCAGAAACAATAACAAATTCATATCTTCAATTCACATCAACTCAACTACAATTAATTAGAACACCCACTTCAAATGGAACGAGCCAATTTGACAAATCAAACATTGGGACCAATCAACCTAAGAAAAAATAGAGATCGAGAATCCAATAGCACAAAACCCTGAATCTATTGAGTAAAGTGCTTTAACGTTAGAATACTACGACTATTAAAACGAATTTCCTAAGTAGAGAGAGAGAGAGAGTACAGTTGAAGAGCTTCAAGGAACTTGTCGTGTTCTTCTTCGGTCCAGCTTTCACGGGACTTGGTGATGGTGTAAGGTTTGCGGACCTTCTTCCCCGAAGAGCCATCTGTTGTTGCTGCCATTGATTGTGGCTGTGGAGGAGGTGGGTTTGTTGATGAGCTCATGTTCATTGATGTGCTCTGTTATCACATGTATGTGAAATTCCCAAGTCTCCTCTTCTCTTGGACACAGAAAAATGTGCGACTTTCTCTGCTCCGTATGTGAGAGAGAGAGAGAGAGAGAGGAGAGAGAACAGCTTGCGCGGGCAGCGCGAGACGGACGGACAGAGAGAAAAATGGGGCCGTTTCAATTAATCGTAGCCCCCACTGCCGATTTATTTGTCATTTTTTTTTTTATTTTTCATTCAAAAATTTCGTTCCAACTAATTCAAATCATATCCTTTTCGAACAGAACTCTCTTAATATGATTTTTTTTATACACATAGAGAGTCAAACTCACGATCATGATTAAGAAAATTCAACTCTTTTCTAACTAAACCAACCAACATTAGTATCAATTTATTTGTCATGACCTCACTTCTTTTCAGCTGCTTATAAAGCATCCCATCAAATATTTTATGTTTTTATTTTAAATAGAATGCGAAGTGAAAAGGTGGTGAAACCGTAGTAATATGTCAATAAGAGCATAATGGTTATAGATATTTAAATCGAGTATTATTTAATATAAATTTATAAAATTATATTGACAAGTTGCCATATTTTTTTTTATTAAATTTAAATTAAAGAGCTAATTGAGTGCTCTAATCAATTTATTGAACGAATTCAATAATGTTAATAGTCATACAACTTAGTTAAGGTCTGATATAGTTGTTAAGATTTTGAGTTCTAATAAGTTTATATTTCCATCATTTATGAAAAGGAGAAAATAAAATTATTGAATTTCACGGTTCGATAAGTTTTAATTTATTTAATTCGAGATTTACATATCTTATTTATCAATTGTTATTACGATTATAAATAAAATAAATTATTTGTGAACAACTCAAGAAAAGTTTAACTCACTCATCTTATCAAAATTAAATAAATTTAAAAATTCATATAACATAACAATAATAATTTGAATTTGAATTTTAAATTTTAGAATTGATTGTTTGAAATTAAATTGATTAGTTTAAATAGTTGAAAAAAATAAGTTTTTAGTTTATTTTTTAAAATTATTTATTAAATTAAATTCTATTTAACTAATTTTACAAAAGAAAAGTAAAATTATCCATCGAATGTTTTCCACGTTACTCGTAATGAAAATGATGAGGGCGATGGTTGGGAAGTTGGTATATAATTTTATACGACCTACTGATCAGCAACTCGGGCACTAGTGCGGGCACCGCCGCCGATGTTTTCCCAAGTGGGCGAATAATCGGCGAGAACCCGCAAAAATATGGGACCCACGTAAGATTTCTGATGGGTACGTGTGAGTTGCTCGAGACCACTAATTCCATCGCCTACCATATCACGTCACATTTTTTTTTTTTTTTTTTAACTCTGCGTGCGTTCGTCATGTATTTGAATTTTAATTTTTATGAAAACGGAAAAGATAATTTTTTGAGATTTCTTCTCTAATAAACTAGATACGTGGATTTAATTAATTGAGTGAAAATTTAAATATTGAACGATAATATTAAAGAAAAGAAAACTACCCATCGCGAAAGTGGACGTGGACCTCATGGCGTCTGATGTGTGCGATCAATCTCCTCCATCACCAATGGTTAAGATCGAACGGCTCACGACATCCATAGGTTTGCCCAATGGTGGTGGTGGACAATGGGAGTGGCTTCCAGCTTTTTGAAATTTGTAGAGGCAACCCGATTCATATTGATTTATCTCAAAGGTCTTAAGATTGAGTATTTGATAAAGTAAATATATTGGGGGAGAATTTCACTTCTTTAAAAGATTTTAACGACTCAATTCGGATTAATCAAAATAAAATTTTAAAATCAGATAATAGATCAAATCCAGATAATTAAAAAAAAAATATATTTGTGGAGGGCATCGATCGGGTGGCACGTGCCATCGTGGTAGACCAACAGAGAATGGAAATCCTAGGGGGACAAGATTGAAAGGCTTGGACCGGCGAGAAGCTAGAGTTGGAAGAGAGCACATGGGAATGCAAATGTTCAGGTGGGTTAGGTTTGAACTTCAAGCAAGTTGTGTTTTGCAAGCATGAAATGTATGTTTGGGTCCTAATATTCATCACCTTTCATAGTTTAGTAGAGCTTTTATTAACAAAAATTTAATTAATAATTAAAAAAATAAATTATCTTTAAAACTGGAATAATATCAAATCTTTTTTTTTAAATATATAATCAAATAAAATCGAATCAAAAGAAAATAATAAAAATTAAAAAACTTTATCATTTGAATTATTCATGAGAAACTGAGTAATATCGAATCTAACCCATCCGTCCAAATAAGGGTATTCTCCAGACAATTTTTAAGTAAAATGATGAGAGTAATGGATGTTACTACCCCATATTTATTTATTATGAAGTGTTTGGTTTAAATTATAGTTATTCATTATCTAATATCATCAAGATATAAAAAGAATTATAAATTTTTGTGGGTATTTTTATAAATAATTTTTTTACAATTCAAATTGGCATTAGAGTAAACATACGCTACGTTATAATTTGGTGATCCCATCATAGCATGGATAGATTAAAAAATTCTTTCCTTCACGTTTTACCCTTTTGGGCTATTGGTTTGTTTTTTTTTTTTTTATTTTTCTTTTAGTGATAAAATTTAAATTTAAAATTTTTTTAAGGAAAAAAAGAATTATAAAAAGAGACGATATCAATTGAGTTATAAGTTATTGATTAATTTATGTTACTCTAAAGTCAAATGACGACAATGAAATGAATCTCATTGCCATCCAAACATGATGCGAAAAAAATACCTCATTGTTTGGGGAAATACCCACCACATCTGCAAGTTCTTTTAGAACTCCCCAATAAAACTAACCACACAAAATTCATGTTGAAAATATGTCGGCCCCTATCCTAAACCCTAATAACCACACGAATTTAAATCGAAAAAGACTTGAGGATTTTGTCCCAACTCGATGATTTGGTATGCTACTGCATAGAGTTTTGATCAGATTTATAAATTTGTCGTTTGATCAAAGAAAAGGTCCTCTAAAACTAGCAAATAGCATAGCACTGAGAAGATGTTTCGCACCAAAGGGTCCAGAAAAATCATAGAAAAGAGTTTTTTTTTTTTTTTTTTAAATAAAAAAAATTTACTTTGTTTATATTTTCCTTTAAAAAAAAATAGTGGCCCTTGCCAGGTGAGATTTATTATTTTCAGGGCAGTCCCGATAAAGTTGTGAGTAAAGTGGCTTTTTTCTCTTTACTAAACCCAAAAAAGAGGTGATATACACAATACAATCCTAAATTTATATTGGGGTCGTGACATTTTGCATCAAAATTATTAATTTTTAAATAAAATAAAATTTAAGATTAAAATTAATTAAATATATAAAAGGGCAACTGCCCCCTCCATGGCCCTTCATATATTACTTAAAAACAATATTGTTGGCCCTTTGGACATTATTAATTATTATGGATACATATATAATGCATAAGTCATCAAGTCCAAATTAAGGTAATATTGTTTTTAAAAAATAGTTTATTATTTATAATTTTTTCATAATTTGATAATTTTGGATACGAAGGTTGATATAATAAAAAAAAAAGGAAAACTAAGATAATATATATTTTATTGTTAAAAAATAGCAATAAATACAGTGGTCCTACCATATAAAAAATTATTGCCAAAATAAGAACTTTTAATAAAAACAAAATTTAAAAAATTGAGTGCCTATACTAAAGTATTACCCTCCATCCATTCACGCAGAGCCACGTGGTATGCTGCAGATGATCGTTCAATAATTAATTTAGAAACTCCTCTTGCTCAATCGCTGTTCGTCTCGTCCTCCCAAAGAGAGAGAGAGAGAGAGAGAGAGAGAGGGGGAGAGAGGGAGAGATTATTAGGGCAGTAATTGAGCAGCCAAATTGGGATTGGGATTGGGATTGGGATTTGGGGGGAATCCAAAAATGGATATTCAAGCTCGAATTGGAATAATCTCACCAACGTCCCACAAATTTTTGTCAAGGTCTACAAACCACAGACCACCTTCTTCGCCACTCAAGCCCTGCTGCTCCAAAAGGGGTTCAGAACCTGTGCAAAATGGCGACAACAATAATAAAGGTACTCTCTCTCTCTCTCTCTCTATTTCTAATTTGCTGTAATTAGGGTTTTCTTTTCTGGATCTGTTTCATTAATTTGTTTGTGGTTCCTGAGCAGAGTATTTTGTGCTAAATTTCTAGTCGTTGCATCTTGATGTAACGTCTTCAATAATAAACGACAATCCAATCATGGGTCGAAGGAATTTTCGACATACGAATGTTATATCTTATGTTTGCAATATTTTCTTCATCATAGCTACAATGCCTCTATGTCTTGGATTTGAAATTAGACAAAATGTCACCATTTAGTGTGTATGACTTCCCTCAGGAGACAGATGAGTAATTCTGGGAGTGATGATCCATCTGCGCATTCTATCCTATGGTGCTTTTGGCCCTATGGGCTATGTCTGGTTTATAATTTCCTTTTGGTTCATCGGAAAAAAAAAAAAAATTGTCTCTGAACAATGCTTGGGTGGTCGTATGAACCAATTAGTTTCCGAAACAAAAAGACCAAATCGTTTCCAACACTGGATGCTGTATACACAGATTGTACTTTTCTAGTTTATCAATACGGATCATTCACCCGTAGCCCTTTTATATAAAACGGCCAAAACTTCATGAACAATCACGAGTTGGATTGGACTGTTGGGTTGTCAAGATTGAAGTTGATCTCCATATCTTAAGTTGTATTGTAATAGTATTGGCAGTCATATTTATGGACCTTCAATGATGAATTTAGCTTGAGAACTGCACAGAAGAGATGTTTATGACATTTCCTCCCCATGAATATGTTTGTACATTTTCTGCAAATCCAAGTCCCCCTGTATCTTCAATGATGCACCTGTTACTATTATTATTATTAATTTTTTATAGAAAAAAACTTTTAAATTGTAAAGGAACTTTGCATTCTTTCCATAGAAAAGCCCACCTTGGGGCTCAAACACATGATCACTAAGGTAAGGTTAAGAGCCATGCTACCGATAGACAGGCTTGTCATCGCTTTTGTGTGACATGCTTTGCAATGAATGATGGTGAATAATCTGCCGAAGTGGATGAAATTTAAGTGGGGAAATGGTGACTTGAGGAAACATCAAAGTAAGCTAAGGATCGTATATGACTTCGCAAGCATTCTAAACATGTTGATATTTTCATTAGTCACAAGACATGTTCTTCCTTAACATAGCTCAAGGACTCCGTCACCATGCCTTCCTGCTTCCAACTGGGGATAGGAAGACAGACATCTTCTTGGAAGACATGCTTTTTTTTTTCTTTTTTCTTTTGCAGGCGATGACCCTTTGTCTTCAAAGTAAATGGTGTCAGATTGGATTACTATTGCAAAAAATAATTTGTGTAACATTTAATGAGATTTCCAAGCAAGGCACAAGCCACACAACCTATTCTATGACAGTCATTTTTGCATACTCTGGTAGCTCATTTACTTCCACCAAAACAAGTTTATAGCTTTATCCTTGTTTGAACAATTTAACTAGTCTTTTGCCTGCAATGCGTGGTAAGTAGAACATGAATTTTGTTGTATGGATCTTTTGTGGAAGTTCCCGAATTGTTTGAACTGCAGTTATTTTCTTGTTGGCATTTCTGTGTTCTTGCTGTTTCTCCAAATCACGTGCATCATTATTAAAAGAAAACTTTTAAACAATAAAGTTAACAAACAAAGAGACTAGTCTCATGTAGTGCCACTAACTACCAAGAATTATCTGCGTGTGGAAAATTTATTCCAAAATTTTGTTACCTCGGTGACCATCTGAACATGCAAAATTTCCTTTTAGAATTTTCATCTTCCTATTCATCCACTTCCTCATTCTTAAGAGATTCCAAGCCAATCCCAAAGCCAAAGCTTTCTTTAACATTGTGGGTGGAGATGAGTGGAGCTCCGTTGAGCTAAGGCTAGTTCAGGCTCTGCCCAATCAGAATAGTTAACATTCTGCTGAATTAGGATACTAAACATTTTGCTGAAGATTGAAGATCAAGAGTTGCTTAGGCCCTTCAGGTAGACATGGGACCGGTCTAGGCTGGGCCGGTTCCAGTCTGGTTCAAAAAATTTTTGCATGGAACCGGCCCGGCCCAGTGAACCGGGCCTGTTAAGCTGGGCCGGGCTGGTTCCGTTCCGTTCCCGGTTGGAACTGTTGGAAAAATTGATAATTTTCAAAAAAAAAAAAGGGCGGTTGGAACCAGGCTGGCCTGGATCGCGGTTCAAAAATAAGAGGAACCGAACCGCCCAGGTACTGTAGCCAGGCAGGTCCGGTTCCGGGCTACTGTAGCCCCTGGCTTTCACGGCGGCTGGGTCGGTTTCCAGGCTGGAACTGGCCCATGCCCATCTCCACCTTGAGATGCAGCTCCGGATCACACCGTGGGCAGTGGGGCCTGAAATTCAAAGCTTGTGGCCGGAAATATGGATCTCCTTTTCCTTTTGTTGTTTGCTTGTCATCCTTTTGTCTTTCCTTTCCCATTGTTTGCTTTGTGCTTTCCGTCTTCTGTTGTTTCGTCGCTTATCTAATGGAAAAGAAAAGAGAAGGTACCGAGTAATATTTTCTCACATAAACTGATAAAATGGTTGCTGTTATGTTATCATTTTTGCTCTTCACTTCTTTACATATGTTGTGGCAAGAAGCTTAACATTATGTTTGAATGAACAGGTGTAAGAATATTTCTCTGATGATAGTTTTTGCTATTAAACTGCACATGACCTCTCAGGCTACTGAATAAATATAAATCATATTTTATTTTTTGAGCAGTATAGGAAATGTGAGCTTAAATTGGTTGATAGAAATCAAAAGCAAAACCGCTAAAATGGTGGTTCATCTGAAATTATAAAAATAAATAAATAAATAAAAGTCCCACCACGTGGAAGTTGTAGAGGAGTGTTGGCTTTGGTTTCCTACTTTATCTGTTGTTCTCATGCTTCACATGTCATCATGGCACTTATACTCTTTACCATTTGAGACAATGCCTATATGTGAGTCATTTTGATGCAAAGATTCTTCACTCTATCCATTCTTTCTTACTGAGATAAAGAATTGACAATGACTCCTACTCATATTCACCATTTATCTGTTCTGGTTGTCTGTATTATTTCTTCCTTAGAATGTCTTTTTTTACAAAATGTAATCAACATCTCGTTGAAGAGTGAGAAAAGTGTACACAACCCAAGTGGGTGCAACTTGCACTATCGTATCTTGTCTTCTTCTGGATAGCCAATCTCCCCAAAGTAATTTTTGTTTAATGTATGCAGTCAACTTCTGGACTAGTAACCTAATTTCTATGAAACGCTATGCATTAAAAATGGAGTGTACTTTCTATTTGTAACCAACTTTTTTCAATATGATGAAACATGCTCTTGCAAACATGCCAGAATTAATGTGTATCAATATCACTTCTGCACATTTTGCAGGTGAAAACTTCTCAACTGACTGGGACAAGGCATGGTCAAGCTTCAGGAGGCAAGGGAAAAGGACTCTCTTCTCAAAATTTTCACCGAATAAGTACGTGAGCTGGAATCCAAGACGGTCAATCTATCCCCTATCTGAGGAGGTTGATCCCATAAAAAGAACAGAGAGATCAAACCTACAACTCTGGACCAGCCCAGGGTTTACCCTAGTTGGTGCTATCGTAATTGTCGCATTTCTTTTGATATACACCATTCTTGCACCAGTTAAATGATTCTCTCTATCCTGTTTCTATTCTAGAAGCAGATTCTGTGCTGTAAAGTTACAATTTTGATTCTAGACAACCAAAGCAGGTAGTTATAATTCCTAAGTTAAGCTACTCAAATTGTACAAATTTATTACTTTCCTCTTTAAAGTATTTTTTAATGCATCTTTGGTGCGATAATCTGCATTTTTTGTTGTTTGTGGACAAGAACGGATTGCATCATTTTGTTTTGGGATGTGTGAGTTTATGCAATATGTGCATGGACCAACATTAGCTAGGCAGAACAATTTGGTGGTGGTGGTGGTGATTATGTGGGGTCGAGGGTCTTTCCATAAGTATGAAAGGAGCTGTGAAGGGAACATTAATCTTGAGATGTTTTGCCTTTGCTTGTCCTTTTGGATTTTATATCAACAGAGAAAAGGACTTGATTAACAATTATGGAGAGGAGAGGTTACCATGTTTCAGTGCCAATTACTGTTATAATTTAAGAGACCTGCTCCCTTTTTTTTAGCATTTAGGAATGTGATGTTTTCCCTGTTGCTACGTATTGTTTATTGTTTTTGTTTGTTGGTGAGTGTCAGTTCGACCAGAAATGTCATTCTTCTTCTTTTTTTTATTTTTTTATTTTTTGGTTACATAAACATTTCAACCCTAGATGATGGGATTAGTCAGGAGAAGGAGTTTTTCATCGCTAGGCTGTTTCATGGGACGAAATCTTATTCATTTGGTGCCATGTGTGTTACATGTTGAGTTGACATTTGGGACAGATTAATAGACATGTCCAACTTCACAGTTAAAATTACCTCTTAGATTTGTTCCCTTCAGAGCTTTTTGAGTCCTTTCATGGGGGGACATTTCAACCGACTTTGTTAGTCAAGCGACCTGGTAAAATCTTCATGATATTGTCTGGTGACAGTGATAACGCAGAATCAGCTAGTTTTGTGGCAGCAAAAGACTTCACATTTCTTTGATAACCATATGTGTTACCTGGTCGTCCAGACCAGAGACATACTCATTGTGTATTATTTTGAAACTTTCAAACACAAAAATGGGTTTCTTTGAATATATATGAGTACATATATTTTTGGGTTTCTTTTAAAGTGTTGAGGACACGTGCAGACAAATGTATGGATAAATGATATGTCCCAACTCCGAAGGTGGTCTTGAGTACCAAGTATGAACACACTGAATCCACCAGCAGCTCTATTCTGCTCTCTAGAATCCACACGTGTGGTGGACCCTATTACTGTAGCAATGGAAGAAAATTAGAACATGTATCTTTCTTTGGTTCATTTACGTTTTTCCACAAAGGCCAACAAACCTAACAGTCAGTTCAAGTGTGTGAACCCTTGTGACTGCAGCAATTTACAAAAATGCTATATATAATAATGCTCAATTGGCATTCACATTTACACGTACAATTCAACTTTCAAAGTTTCCTTTGAACTTCTTCAAAACTTCCATCTTCTTTACAACTGGTGTGTTTTAGTTTGTCTGCAGTTCCTCAGTTCTACCCACTTATTGTTCGCACTGCAATGGCTTTTGGTAATGCTAAAGGAGTAACCGTGCTTCCAAAGAGAGAGAAGGTGAGGCTTCCTCCAAAGAGAGGCCAGATCAAGGTCAAGATATTCCAGATATTTGTCCAGATGGTTGTGAAAGTCGCCTCAAAAGCTGAAAGAGGACTTGGTATAAAGAAGAAGAAGGTAATTGTAGAGGAGGCTTAGGATCTTGAACTCCTGATCGCATTTGATCATTAGTCGATATGAAGGGTTTCAGATTCATCACCTCCTCAACATGAACTCAACCTTGGCAGAATTCAAGTTTGTCTATGCCTATGCCGCATGGTTTTTTCTTTAGCAGTAGTCTAAGAGGTGGGTGCATGCGGCTATAAATGCTCCCATTTTTGTTTCTTCTTTGTAATTCTTCTCATGGCTGTCCTCTCTGCCTGATCGTATGCGTTGGAATAAGATGTATCTTGAATATTCTACTAGTTGACACTTTTTTTTTTAATTTTATCCCCATAAATAAAATGTGATGGTTTGCAGATTTTTCTTTATTTCTTGGGTTCAAGGAAGTTAACTGGCCGTGTGAACATGAAGACTGACCTTTATGAATCGAAACAAGACAATCATTGTCAGAAGTCATCGTTCAAATCGAAAGTCATGGGAAAAATAGAGTCGAACCAGAGTGGTCTCCTTGTTGAATGTGGCCTTGTTAGACAAGTTCTTTATTATAAGAAATAATCATTTTTGTTCTACGTTGTGCTATATTTTCCTGTTTCAAAGATTAAATATAGTTTAGTAATCATAATCTTCCTCTCTCAACTTAAATATCTCAAATTTAAGTTGTGTAACAAAAAGAGACCGAATAATCTGTTTAAGGGATATAATCACCTGAAAACACATTAGATAAATTTTGCATAATCATTCAATCAAACCACACGAGAGGTCATGACCAACAAGTCAGCCATATATAGTGAGCTTTCGCCGCATTGTTCTCGCAACTCTTCTGTGGCAGACAGCCAAAAGACATGGTGACCCTACAGCCAGCTCGACCCCTATACCAAGTTAAAAATGGAAAAAGTCATCGATGTCTAAATTGAAACTCCTAACCTCACTTCATAAAGTAAAGCAATCTATTATAGGTTATTTGGATAAGAAGATTTAGAGAGAGAAGAAAAAATTAGGAGAGAAAATTATTATTTTCTTTTCTCTGGGAGTTTTAATACGAAAAAAATGAAAAAAAAAATGAGATATTTGAAAAGATTTCAATTTAAAATTTTTTCTCTCCCAAAAAGTAAAAAGAAATGGAAAAAAAAAGAAAATATTAGAATTAAAATATTTTTATATTCTAAAAATACCATTTTAAAAGTTGAAAATAAAAATTTTTATTTCTAATAAATTCAATTTCTTTTCTTTTTTTTTTTCATAAAACTCTCAAACAAAATAGAAAGAAAATTATAATTTTCTCTATTTTTTTTCTCTCCTAATTAATTTTTTCTTTTCTTTCTAAAATTTCCAAACAAACTGTTAATTTTGCTCGTAAAGGTAATTCCACGAACATTTATTGACATGTAAAATTAATATTCTCAGAAATGAGATGGGCTCTCAACTTTTCTCTCGATTCTTGATAAGATTTTAAGAGTTTTATCAAATAAATTAGTAAATATGATATGTGACTTGTCCCATGGTGCATGGTGATTAAACTCTGACTCTAATCCTGGCCCTTCACATAGGAGCCAAAGCAGAGAAGTACACGTGAGTCTGCTATATTCTGAGACAGAACAAGATAGGTTAAGCTCAAACCAAACAGATGAAAAGGGGGAATGTTCTTTGCTTGCCCTAATGGAGCGCCCTTAAGCCCCCCCTTCCCCCCACTTTCGATTACAACTACCACCAAATGACAGAACAACCATATAATCCTGCGTAGAAAAAAGTACCATGCTTTGTGCTTCCTGCCTTCGAATCTTTTGGAGAATTCATTGAATGATTCCTAACGTTTTCCTGCTTTTCTTGGTATGATTTCAACACATTTTTGTTGTCGTACTCCTGAATCTATCTCCCACAAAAGTAGGGCTCTCAAGTGCAACCTTGGTGCAGAAAAATACGCCCACAATTCTTCTGCCATCTTAATCAGTTGAAGGCAAATGAACTTTAACATAGTTGGTACTGTTTCTTTCCTTTTAAAGGTTTGAGTTCGAGCCTCTTAATATATATACCTCCTAATATATATATATATATATATATATATATATATATATAAAATCTCTGAAACCCTATCACCAGTAAACTTAAGTTGGATCACAAATTTAAATTTACCTTTAAAATTAATAATTTTTGACCAATACTAATTATTCAACCTAATTAAAAAAAAACGAATTAAACAACTTATTTTAATTATTATATTCAGATATAAATATATAACGTCCCTAAGGGGGCGCATCCTAGTAGTCTCAATCTTCTCTCTCGACCTGATAATTTCGGATTCAAATTTAAGAATAACAAAATATATATATATATATATATATATATATATATATATATATATATATATATATATATATATATAACAATTTTATGGGTGATTAATAATTTTTGGTGTATCCGGTCCGGTGTAAGCTTCACAATACTTTTAAATTCTGCGGCCCAAGTTAGGTGGGCCCATATGAGCTTCGGTTGAAAATTGAGGCGGGCCGGGCTTGGACACCCAATAACCCAAGAAGGGCCCGCGCAGGGTGATCTCATCCTGCGAGTGCGAGAGGAAAGCCGCTCATTTAAAAATCTCTCCACCCAAATTATTCATCATCTTTTCTTACCCTCCATTCCAATCCAACTGAAAAAACGGTTGGCTCAAAATCGGGAAATGCGAGAGCTAGTCATCATCTCCTCATCTTCATCCTCTTCCACTTTCATCCCTCCTCCAAACCCTAAACCCCCTCACCACCACAAACCTAAACCCTACCACTTCAAACCACCGCCGCCACCACCACCGCTGTCCTCTTCCGCTACTTTCTCCTCCTCCAAGTCACCACCATTACACACCAATCTCGCGCGTGGCAATGCGAACCAACCGAACAACTTCGCAGTCCTCGCTTCCCAGCTCGCCCAAGAGGGGAGGTTCGAAGACTTCCTCGCGATTGCGGAAACCGTGGTTGATTCTGGAGTGGAGAGTGACAAGTTCGTTAATGCTTTGGATGCCAAATCTGTGTCGGTTGGGATTGAGCGAGAGCTTCGTGAAAGGAGAATAAGGCGTTCTGTTGCGTTTTTTACCGGTGTTGAGAAATTAGGGATTTCAGCATTGCGACTCTTCAGTGGTTCCGCAATGTCGGTGCTGGCCGCTGAGTGTAGGAGAATTGCTGGAGGTGATGATGCGGAGGAAGTGGTCTGGCTGATGGAGATCCTCCATGGTGATCTCTCTCTCTCTCTCTCTTGTGGTTCTGTTTGTTCCTTAATAAATCTGCTGTGTGTAGCAGACATCGACAATCATGGTTGAACCAGGAATGAGTTTTACTTGATGATGGCTGTGGCTGGTGGTGTTGTTAAGTAGTAGGTGGCACAGGGTAAATGGTGAACTTTGATATACCAGAACTTGTTGCTTCCTTTAATGAGAGTAATCCATGTATATATCTAATCCATCAATTGTCATCACACACACAAAATATGCAGCAATTGGTTAAGCTAGTGCATTGGAAATACAAATCGCAGATGGAGATATTAGGGTTGTATGAGTTGGTAGCATTTTTGTATGCCATGATGTAGTACAAGTTTGAGCAGAGATAATTGCTTCCTGTTCTAAAGGAAAAAGATTGAAAATTATGATGACCGTGACTTCAATTATGAAATGTTAGTATTGTCTTACTAGTCACAACAATGGCACAAGAATCGGGCATTAATCAAGCATGATGAGCTATCTGTTTGGGGATTTCTAGTTCAATTTGTTAATATTACCACAATCAGATAAAATTTTACTCAATAGAAACTCCCATATTGGAGGGACTTGCTTTCTTGGGCAATTGCTTTCTTGGACAATGAATTTTCTAAACTTGGCTGATTACCTTAGAAATTTGAGCAGAAGTGAAGTTAACATATGGTTGCTGAAATAGTTCTGATTCAATTAAAGTTGTTTTGATGGCTCAGGTCTTCAGTTCCCACTCAGAGAGCTAGTGGATCCAATGGACATTATAAAGATCTGTGTTGAAAAGCGTGAACCAGAGATGGCCGTAAGGTATGAGTTATTTTTTTACATCCTCTTTGCAATGCCTCCCTTGCTGTTTTTGATAGATTTACTGTAATCAGAACTGGTATGCTTGCTATAAATTTATGCACTTGTCCATCAAACAAACCGCTGGGGTTGGGCATTAAGGGAGCAAAATTGTACTGTTTATCTGGCACTTATTGCTTGTGTCAGCACCGTGAAGGTGATCTAGAATCAAAATGAGGATGTCTATGTCACACTTATAATTTTTTAAAAAAAATTAGTATGGTTTTAGAAACTTTTGTAGAACAATTAATGCCATCTTTAAAGTTCAAAACTTCCATAACTTGATTGGAAAACATTTGTTAAGGTTTCTTATTTATTGGTGCCTTTCTGTGTAAGTATGATAGGTAATAGTGTTCATCTTGTTCAGTTTTCTAATGCCTTAGATGTCACATCTGCAGGTTTGCATGCCTTCTTCCACAAGCTGAAATACTGTTCTGTGCCATAATTTGTAAATTCGGGAAGAGAAACGACCTAACATCAGCTTTGGTTGCATTTGAAGAATCCAAGAAGAAATTGAGTGGCCCTAATATGTTTGCATACCGCTCAATAATTGATGCTTGTGGTCTTTGTGGTGACTGCCTAAAATCTAGGCACATTTATGAGGTACTTGCAGTTGGTGTCATAACCATATACCGTTCACTTAGTTGCATATTTCTGGGGCTTTTAATTTTAATGGACGCCACCAGTTCATCATTTGCTGCCAGTGAGATGGTAAATTAAAGGATAGACCCTGCATTTTTTGGGGATTTTTAATGATTGGCAATATCAAAGCAGCAAGCTTGCTCATAAAAATATATTGAACTTATACATGACTAAAGCAACCCATGGTGGTCATTTCTGAGAAAACTTCTTAATATATCATATGGTAAAACCAAGCAAAACATAAACGAAGTGGGTTAAAGTTTAAATCCATCTTTCAAGGAGACATGCTAGAATATCTTATGCAAACATTGGAATTTTCTTGGACCACTAAACAGTAATCCGTCTTTCTCAAAAGCCAGTCTGCGTTACATGTGCAGGTCGTAAGGTCCCATTGTTAGTATTTCTTGAGCTCTTATCAGATTAGGATTTTGAAAGCCAACCTGCATTGGTGTACAGGCTGTCAGGTTTTATTTGCTATTTGATCTGCTAACAAAGTTTTTCCACTCCTCTTGTGCAATTCTGTGGTATATTTTGAATCCTTGATGTCATAAAACCAACAGAATTGCTGGGCATGTGCCAATTCTGGATTATGTACTCTGTTGGTATGTCTTTACTCTTGTCTGATGTTCTTTGATGGTGCAGGAGTTACTGGCTGAGAAGATCACGCCCAATATATATGTCTTCAACAGTCTTATGAATGTGAATTCTCAGGATTTGAGCTACACATTGGATGTCTACAAGCATATGCAAGTAATCTCTCTCTCTCTCTCTCCATACACACGCACCACAAATTAAAAACAAGGGGGGAAAATAGGCTAGCAAGTGCAGACATTCTTGTAGCATGTTATTGTGGGGGTGACTGATAAACTTCAAAAAACTGTGGGTTTCTATGATGAAGAGGATTTTGTCTCTGCAATTGCATTCATTAATATGAGAATAAAAATGAATTTTCCCTAAAAGAAAAGAAAATGTGCACTTCATCAATATAGAGTCTTAGTAGATCACTCTTACAACAGTTCTATAAGACATTTAGGTCATCTTTGGCAAAAAAAAAAAAAAAAAGGAATTGTCACCTGATTGCCTTGCCATTTTGAAATGTGTTATTCATACTATGTGTCTTGTTTCAAACTTCAAATGGGGAAATGTTTGTTTGGATGTTTTCATTATTTCTGTGTGGAAGGGGTGGTTATGATGAATGATGTTTGTGATGTCTTCTTAATTGGGTTATTGTATTAATCCAGAATGTAGGTGTCATGGCAGATATAGCCTCTTATAATATCCTCTTAAAGGCATGCTGTCTTTCTGGAAGGGTTGACCTGGCCCAAGATGTGTACAGAGAAGTAAAGCAATTGGAGTCAACAGGAGCCCTGAAGTTAGATGTCTTCACATATAGCACTGTTACCAAGGTGCATGTTACTAGTACATGATCACATAATTTCTCCATAGTCTCTTCCACATTGGGAAGAGCTAACTGGCATTACATTTTATTAGCATACTTGTAATTGCTGCTTCATAAATCCAGGTCTTTGCAGATGCAAAACTGTGGAAAATGGCGCTGAAAATCAAAGAAGATATGCTCTCCGCTGGTGTTGTTCCTAATACAGTCACCTGGTCATCATTAATCAGTGCTTGTGCTAATTCCGGTCTTGTAGAACAAGCAACAAAATTATTCGAGGAGATGGTACTTGCTGGCTGTGAACCCAATTCACGGTGTTGTAACACCCTTCTTCATGCCTGTGTTGAGGCTTGCCAATATGATCGTGCATTTCGCCTCTTCCAATCCTGGAAGGGCAGTGGATACCAGGAGACTTATTTTGGAGATCTGGATGGAAGTAGAGTGAGCATCATGGCAGCTGAGTCTACATGCCTAGATAGCAATTCTTTGGTATCAAGCTATGCATCTAACCTGCAATTTTCAAAATCTCCTAAGAGGGTTAATTTTATGCCAACAACGACAACATACAATATTTTGATGAAGGCATGTGGTACCAATTACAACCGTGCAAAAGCTTTGATGGAGGAGATGGAAACTGCAGGTCTTTCTCCAAATCATATAAGCTGGTCAATTCTGATTGATATATATGGTGCTTCAGGCAATGCGGAGGGTGCTGTGCAGGTACAGTGCAGCTACTGATTTTGTTTTTATATTGTTAAATTCTTCAGCTCTTTATTTAAGCAATGCACTCGTCTGTTGTGATGCCTATTCTAGTGTATAACTTGAGCAGTGATTTATAAATGGATATGCCTAGTCTGGTGTTAAATTTTGTGTTCAGTAGATACCTGCCTGTTTTGGAAGTGTATGGAATAACTTTTTCTCTTGATGTTGCAGATTTTGAGAACTATGTGTGAGGCTGGCATTCAGCCTGATGTTGTTGCGTATACTACAGCCATCAAGGTTACCCATGCTTGCTTCTATTCACAGTAGTCAATTGCATTAGGTGATTTTATTTCACCCTATGAATATTGTTATTCTCATGTGCAGGTTTGCGTGGAAAATAAACATCCAAAAATGGCATTTTCACTATTTGCAGAAATGAAGGGATACCAGATAAAACCAAATTTGGTGAGCTTTAAGAGCAAGTTCTTATGTATGTGTAGCTCTCAATTATATTCTGTACACATCTGTCACATAAATGTAGTTTACGTAATTCAGAATTCGGATGACATCAATAATAATTCTATGAAAAATTAATGAACCATTGTTTCAGCTATAGAGTGTCATCCGGATTATATCCCTCTTTCATATTTCAATATTCTTTGCTGGAAACCTCTTCCTGACATTATATTCATTTCTACTGGCCAGAAGAAAGCAAGAAATTCGCCCTAAATGATAGAACTATATTGGAGAAGTTTCCCGACCTACTTGAGACTAATAACCCTTGTAATTTGTTATCTCAGGTGACTTATAACACACTCTTGAGGGCACGGAGCAAGTATGGTTCTGTAGATGAAGTTCTACAATGCCTTGGCATATATCAAGATATGCGGAAAGCAGGGTATGTTACAGCAAGTGTTAATCTGTTACTTACATTTTGCACAAAAATCAGAGAGGAAAATAATGGGCACTCCTTTATTAGACTAAGCTCACTGAGATTGTGTCACACATTACAGGTATAAGTCAAATGATCACTATCTTAAAGAATTAATTGAGGAGTGGTGTGAAGGAGTCATACAAGACAACAACAGAAGGCTAGGCCAATTCATTTCCAGGGAAAGATCAGACTTAAGGAGACCTCAAAGCCTTCTGCTTGAAAAAGTTGCTACTCATTTGCGGAAGAGTACCACTGAAAGTATTGTAGTAGATCTTCAAGGGCTTACAAAGGTATAATTAGCATTGGTGTGGGACATGGAGTTCATTTATTCATTTATTCTTTTTTGGGTTAGGTGAATGTCCTTTACCCATTTGCTCTGAGGTTTTTTGGTGCTTCTGTCAACATATTTCATGTAATCTAAGATTTCCCGACTTTGATATTGGCAGGTTGAAGCTCGTATTGTTGTTCTTGCAGTTCTGCGGATGATCAAAGAAAACTACACCTCAGGTAGGGCAACTGTCCTATTTTAAACATGATCCTGTCGCACCATCGGACACACTACATGAAATACTGGTTCCCGATATACATGCATTCACATGTATAATATCTCTTTTTACTCCCGTGGGATAGATGTCACTTCAAGTTTAACTGGGTGTAGAGAGTCACTCATGTTTGTGAAGTTTGTTGTTTAGATGACAATTGTACTCACTAGTTCCTTCCGTGGCAGGATCCAACAAATAATCCTACTCCTACTCAATCACAATCTAGATTTAACCAATCAAAAAGCTGATAATTTGATGTTTTGATTGCTTGTGCTACAGGGTTACGGATAAAAGATGACATGTTGATTATTTTGGGAGTTGAGAGAGTTGGTCAAGATACCATAAGGCATGAAGTGGAGGTCAAAGATGCAATTATCAAACTTTTGCAGAATGAGCTAGGGCTTGAAGCTACTTTGGCAAGACCTAGAGCAGCTCATGGAAATTTCACTCAACTAGGAACCTCCCTTTATCCAGATGCTAGCACTGAAGAAATTTTAGCAAGGAAAGATATACGTGAAGAGATAGAATTTTCTACTAGAAGACCAGCTTCTGTACAGAGGTTGAAGGTCACCAAGAAATCGTTGTATGAATGGCTGCGGAGAAGAGTAGGTACCACCAAGAGATAACTAACAAGCACCTAGCGTATATAATTGCATATTTTTTCTTTATTTAATATTGTATTTTTAACAGAGCAGAAATTAATAATCTGCTTCTTGCCCTTGTAAGTTTAGCTGTTACAAGAAAGAAATGTAAGTTGCATCAAGTAAATTTAGAAAGCAATAATAAGTGAAGAGTTTTCATTTTTCTTGTACAGTCCGTCAATTCTCTTTCACTGCATTATATCCCCAAGTGCAAAACATATGTTATAGGTGCAGCCTTTAAAAAATTGACACTGAACATGAGAGTGGGCTAAATATTAGGGGGCTAGAAAACATTGCTCAGAGAAGGCTTTCAATTGCACAAACAAGTTCTATCTATACATTTCCAATATCTTCCACAAATGCTTTGCTGCATACAACTAGAAAAGAGAATGTATTGTAGAAAATTGCATTCAAATGTTACAATAAGGAAATTCTGCACCTGTACTGTAATCTCTCTCATTTGCATTCAAAGCCCATCCTTCTCCTGCGGCTTGAGAGGCAAATAAACCTCAGACAAATACAAGCCAAAAGAACTCGGTGCCTGAATTTCCGCCTTCTACTTCATCTAAACCATCAAATTCAACTCCTTGACCCACCTGGGATTCTTCTCCACAAAATCCTGCCCCAACAAATCCTTCCCAGTCTTAATATCCTGCTCAATCATCAGCAATTCACACTGCTCAGGCACCCCATATTTATCCAAATCACTCGGCCTACTCCCCAGCCACTTAATATCTGACGTAGTCAGATTTGCACTATGGTATGACATATTCTTTGACCACACCCATATACCAACAATTTCTTCAATCCATTAGGATCACTATCCACCAATGCCAACACCGCCAAACTTAACCCCATCTTCATCTTCCTTAAAAACAACCTCGTAGCCACATCAGGCTGCCCTTTCTCGGGCACAATTATACAAGGAAACCTATTGTAAAACCTATCCTCAGTCAATCTCATATAGCGGCATCCTTCTCAACCAAGAGTATAAACAATGCATCACTGCATATCCCCGACCCTATCTATATTTGGAGGGATCGCCTTTCCTCCCATAACCATTTTCTGCAATCAATCATATCTCCATTGTTATTGAACACCAAACTCCCAACCACAACCGCTTTTTCGGTAGCAATCACATTATGACTAGACCTAGCGCAACCCAACAAACAGGACACATCGTCAAGGGCCGAATCCGAATGAGTCTGATCTTGAAAAAGTTTCACATCAGTGTAGAAGAGATCACGCTTGATGACGTGAATGTTCTTGAGGCAGAGTTGGTGAATAAGCTGGAGAATGCGGGTGGCGATGTGGCTTTCCGGACGGTGGAGACGAAGGCGAAGGGGCGGATAGAGGATTTATCCTTGAGGACGATGCGGTCGAGCTCGGGAACGCAGAGTTGGGTGGAGGAGGAGCGAGAGGGAATGGAGAAGGAAAAGCCATGGCCACAGAGGATGGAGTGGGTGAGAGAGAGGACTAGGGTTTCGATGGACGATTGGATGGCGGAGAGATCTTGGTCGGTGACTTCGCGGCAGGTGGAAGAGAGAGTTGGGTCTAGGTCTGTTAGGGTTAAGGGTTTTGGAGGTTGAGGAAGACGAAGCGAGGGTTTCGGCTAGGGTTTTAAGGGCTTGGATTATGTTCTAGTCTGGCTTTACTTTGTTTTTGAAGGGAATTGTGGAAGAGGATGAGTGTCTGAGCGCTTGCGTGGGAGAGAGAGAGAGAGGAACTGTTGTTGCTGCCGAGGAGAGCGGAATGGAGGGCGAGACCAGGGGGAACGTTGCCAGACCGGGGAGGGGGGAGGGAAATGTTGCCGCCGTAAGAACGACATCGTTTTGGATGGTGTAACGACTCCGTTTTATAATGGTTGGAAAAACCATGGCAATTGAAAGAAAATTTGAAAATTATTCATGCTTTTTTTTTTTTTTTTTCTACAATGTCTTTGGAACGTATGATGTGGTTTGAGGCACCGGTGCACCATTCAGGTTGAAGTGTTTGATTATAAAGTCAATAGATATATAACTAATTAAGAATATAAAATTAGAAACATTATAATTTGAATGATATAATTTGTTATTTGGATAATCACAATAATTCCAAAGTTAATATATAAAAAATTATAAATTATATAAGAAATATAATTATTAGATAAAAGATGAACATGATACTTGTCATATCAATTCAATTCATCCTGTGAACAAAATACTCCCCGATTTATCTGGACAGAAGAAGGATCGACATATATCTATGTAACCTTCCTCTTGCATTTTTTTGTAAAGAAACTATTTTCACGTCTCAAACCTATAATTTCAAGATCACAAAAAAACAACTCGACAATTGTATCAAAATTCCCACCTCTATTAATTATATCGTTTTACTTGAATCATATAGTTTTAAGGTACTTGTCATATAGTTTTAATATTATATTATGTAATTCAATTTACTTGAATCATATCCTCTATGAAGAAGAAAAGATATACATGTTTGTAAATTTGTTTGTACATATGAGAGAATCCATCACGTTGTTCCAATTCCAAGCCTCAGCGAGTTGATCAGAGTAAGTACTTATCAACTTCATAACATGAAATTTTGGAGATAGTTAAGGTAGTGCAGCCGCAGGATGTGTGCTTCTATCCCATGAAAATAGGCATAAAGATGATGTGTGTTTCATGAGCAACATACTTTTAGAATTTCTTCAATATCTGGATCATCTCCTGCTTCTTTATCCTGCAGTAGTTACACAAATCAACAAGCGGGCGTTTGGTCTAGTGGTATGATTCTCGCTTTGGGTGCGAGAGGTCCCGAGTTCGATTCTCGGAACGCCCCCAATTCATGTTCCATTTTTTTCTAATGGGACTTACCCTGTGGATGTAGGAGATGTTTGTTTTACCAGGCCCTGCAACAATGATTCCGCCCTGCTGCCTGAGAAAATAGCCAAGAAAGTAATTAGCCCCACTTCAATTTCATTGCTTCTCAGGCTACGCCAGTTGTTTTTTTTTTTTTTTGGGGGGGGGGGGGGTCAATATCAACAGGAGCAGAAAGTTTGTTGGATGAGTAATACTAGACAAGGCATTTTTCTGCATACCATCCCCCTCTAGTGACTGTATCCTTTTGAAAAGAAAGTCCCCAATCTTGTCTGTAACCTTCCATGTATAACTGTATTATCTTCAACCCCGCCTGCATGACATTGACGAGGTAACTAAAAGGAGTCAATAGGAGAGTAGTCAAACAAGCGGATGATTTTGTTTACAAGAAGAACAATTAGTACATACCGCAGGAGTAAAAGTAGTACCAACACCAGAAACAAATCTAAGTGCATCATAGGATGAGTGACTAGGATCTGCATACACTTCTGACATGACACGACAGTCTTTCGTTAGGCTATCACAACAGGGAAACTGAATTGCAGACTATGAACTGAAAGTTAACACAGGAAGTATAAGGTGAAGATTTCCATCATCCAGTAAGTTGCAGCCAATGTTTCTTTTCTTCTTAACATTCACATTGTACTGCATGTTTCAAGTTTGCATTCTTCACTGGACGTTCATATGATACAAGTGAGATGAGAGTTACCTAATCCATATGATTTCCTACGGAATATGCAACCTATTTCTACATGTTTCACCACGTGGTCATCATTGTGTGGTGCCATAGAAATGATATGCCGAGACAATGCTGATAGTTACCTCCTTTGAACTTTGTTTGCTCAGAGAAAGCTCTTGCCTGCAGCAAAAACAAAAAATGAGGGTGCAGGGGTGGCAAAATTTCACTCCAACAATTAGAAAGTAAACCCAATAAGAATCAAAGGTGATTCAATGGAAAAGGCAATTCTGTTGGCAACAATGACAAAAAACATGAACCCAGAAATTTAGGAAATAGCTATGCCTACGTACGTGGAAAAAACCTTCTTGCAAAATGAAAAGGGAAGGCTACGTGTATATATATGTCCACCCTTCTTCTACCCCCACACTAAGCTGGGGAACACTTCGTACACCGGTTACCGGTTGAGGCTTTTTTTAGCTATGTCTACATACACATTTTTAAGGAAAGATGACAGACTTGTCCTGAGAACCAAATTTTGCTTTTGCTAGTCATTTCATATTATACCTGATCAACGCTACCTGGTCCAATTAGAGCAAGTGCCACTCCGGATGCATCCATCCTATCCTGTCACAACAAAAAGAATAATACTAACAAACAACCAGAAAGCATAACATGATATTGTTCAGTGATAGCACAAGGTTTAATGGAGTGGGTATACCATATGCAAGTGTTAACTAACCAAAAAACTAGCAGAAAATGTGTGTGATTCTGTCTTAACCATATAATCCGAACCGATGAAATTAAGAAAGTTGAAACCCACCCCCCACCCCCCCCCAAAAAAAAAATCAGCACTTATTATGTTTACAATAGTTTTCAAGTCCTTTCCGTCAATCATTCTTCGTGAGCTTTCTAAAGGTTGAAAAAGGTGTAATCATAGTTTTAAGATTGTTTATGATTTTCACAAAAATAAGGAAAACCCACAATTTCCTGGTTAACTGACCATGAAAGAATTATATTAGTATGTGGGGAAAGGAAAATCAATTACCTTGTACGAGGCAAGATAATCGGCCCTTTTGCGGCAGAAAACACACCTACACCCACCAAGAACAAAACCTCAACTTCAAAAAGACAAGTGAACCCTAAAAGATAAATCAGTTCAAAAGTTCAAAAAAAAAAAAAAATCACCCGAAATGGCGAGCAAAAGCAACAACAGCTTTCCTATCTTTCCATAAATCAGAAATGGGAATAGCATTTCCTTTCAAATCAAACACTTCCACTTTGTCCAACATATCAGCTGTAGTCTTATCATCACTCACAACAGTCGACGAAGCCGATTCAATCCCTAACACCCACCAAGGATTATAATCCTATATATATATATATATATATATAGAGAGAGAGAGAGAGAGAGAGAGAGAAAGAGAGAGAGAGAGATTACCAGGAGAATTGGATATAGCTGAGACAGAGAGACTGCGTTGGGCATGGGAGGGTGTTTGTTGCGAGAGAGTGATGGTGAAGTGAGAGAGAGAGACGGAGAAGTTTGGGTTTCGATTTGGTGAAGGGTTTGTAGAGAGAGAAGTAGAAACAAGTGCAGAGGAGAGAGAGAGCGCCATCGAAATTGTCGACGTTGATCGGAAGCAACAGAGAATAGTTGTGACCGTTGGAAAAAGAGAGTGAGAAACTACTAGAGAGAGTTGTGTGGGAGGCAAGATTACACGTGGCAGTACTTGACCATTTCAGGTCTGGCCCAACCAAATATGGGAATCGGGCCATATGGCAGGCTTGGCAACTCACATCCTCCTATTAATATAGGCCTAATTGAGTTGGGCTTCCATGTGACCCAATTGAATCCAGAACTTTTGTTTTATTATTATTATCTTTTGTAGGTGTAAATTATAAAGACAGCATCCCTCAGGAACAATTCAAACGATAAAATTCTTCATTTTCATCTTTTCTTTTTTAATTTAATCTTGATTGATTGTATCTCATTATACCAAAATATAGAATGGTATTTTTATTTCCCTGAACAGAGGTGTTATCAAACAAGGGAGGTGTTGGATTTGCAAATTTTATTTATGCATCGGATTTTCTACTACTTAGTTTGATTAATAGCGATTGCATGTTGTTTTTAATGGAAAAAGAAGAATATTCAAGTTCAAGAATAAGAATTGCAAGTCCCTCAGGGACAGGGACAACTCAAGTAGTAGTCTTTCTACTTCTATTCTCCTTTTCTCGATTCTATCCTACTTGATTGTATATTCTTATATAAAAAAATAATAATAATAAATAAGAATTATAATTAATAGGTAGCCATTATACCACAATTAGCACAATAAAAAAATGTCAATATATAACTTTTACCCATAATAAAATGTAGTCATAATAACTACTCAGACAAGGTCACAACTTCTAATAAGATATTAAAATTTTCATTTTTTTTTTTAATAATAAGAGATGTCTATAAACCTAGAGAAATAAAAAGATACAAACAAACCCTTTTATTTTAAGTTGATAATGAATACTACTTTATTAAATCACCAAATCCTCGTACTTAATACTAAGATTTCATTTGCACCGTGTTCGAACAAGGTGAAAATATTTTCACAAATTTCGAGTATATAGATTTTCCTCAACAAGAAAAGCGAGTTAGAAGGTGTTCGGGAGACAGTAGAGGCGATGTGTGGCGTCGTAGGGTTGCACTCGTGGATCTTTTTTTTTATTATATCATGATTTGAATTTGGGATGATCGGATTTGGAGAGAGAATGATCGTGAGTCTTGCCACCGGTTGCTTAGCATTCTTGTAGCAGTCTCCGCGTGATTGCCTTGTGCGCTATTTGTGGCCTTCCGTGGGTTTGTTACACGATGGACGTGATAAAGGGGGAATAGAATACGCCCAATGGCCTATCGCGGGTTTGTTCAACATTTCCTCCAAGTGTAGGAGGATCGTACCATACCATACCATACCAAAACACAATTATTCAGGCGTAGAATACAAAGGCCAATAATATGCAAAAGTCACAAAAAGAGAATCTGTGTGCAGGATTGGTGACAAAAACCCTTTTTTTCTTTTTTCCTACTTTAAAATGATTAAAAAAAAAAGTGTGCACCTGAGCCCTTGGACCTTGACAAAATGTCCCAATTTTTTTTTTTTCTAGTCATCGTCGGCGTGGATTAGGTCTGTGCTGACATAGCAGGGCACTTGAATAATATGCCCCATGCGATCATGGACGGCTGGACTCTTCAGAAATCATTGAAAAAATGTTGTGGGGTCTATGTCAAGGAGAACAGCCTTAGGAACCACAAACATTTCGATTCCTTCTATTTTTTTGGCCCTACAAGACTTAAACCTGTGGAGAGCTTAAGAGAACTTATATTTTACTAAATCATCCATTAGATTAGTTTTTCAAAAATATTATTGGAAATCAATATTATAGGGTAGAGATGGGGTAAGGAGACCAATCAGTCCCCAAAGAAGTAAAGGATCAAATTTGTGTGGTTTTTTTGCTCATAATTCGTAAATAATTAATATATATTTTAGTAAATTTATTTACCGTAAATCTTAAGAATAAGAACAAATTATTTAGTTTTGAGCACTAGGACTGGTACTAAAGGGCCACCTTTAGATATTTTCCCGACAATCTTAGGCTTCATGTCCTACATGCACAGCTACGTTCCAATCTTTTATTTGATGCGGGTTAATGGATAATATTTAGTTTGAGAGGGATGTATTTCTAATTAAATTTTAAATTCAAAATTATAGAATAAATAATATTACACTGAAAGAGCCATTATCTAAATAGAGTCTCCATAAATACTCAAACTAGATTAATCAAAATATGACTTTAAATAACGATGGTGAAAACAAAAAAAGAAAACAGAGAGAGACAGAGTTATAAATATATTACAACCTTTTGTCGAATCAAATAAGAGATATTTTTGTCAAATATCTAACAAGAAAATTATAAAAACTTTAATTTTTTTTTTATTTTTAAATTTAAAGCCTGTTCCATGGCCCTTGGTCTTTTCCATTTTGATTAAGGGATAATATCTAGTTTGAGAGGGATAGCATCCATCTTTTTTTTGTTATTAAGACGTGAATTCAAAATTATCGAATTGAAAGAGAAAATTATGATTATTATATTATTCTCTTAGAAACATGGATAATATCTCTCTCTCCCAGAATAAGAACCAAATTATCATGCAATTCTTGGATCTTCCTATCATTTTTTAAAATTAATCCATCATCGTGGATACAAGGTTATCCACAACTTGAGCACCATCCACGCAATCACTGAGCTAAGCAAAAAGTATGCGCACCTTAAATTTAATATTTTAAGTCTAACCTACACCCAATAAGCTCAACTTTTGCCACCATCATCGTGGGGGAGGGTAGGTCCTGCACCTTTTCTCTTCCCTCTTCTCTTGCATGGTTGGGTCATTTCATGCAACTTTAATATCGTTGATGCTGATGAAAATTTTCATGAACTTTTGATCTAACTCATCACCAAAACAAAAAAATAAAAATTAAGGTCCATCAACGGCTAAATCATTTTGGTGGAGTGATAGGTTAATCTCATTGGAGGAATCTACATGTAGCATTTGCATCAAATAATTTGTTAACCAGAAGATTACATAAATAAATTTATAATAATGAGAACGTCTCTCATCAAACTCCTCCAAATCGTATGTAATATTCAAAAAGAAGAAAAGTGCTACTAGATAGGAAAAAATAAATTTACCTAACTTATAAATTTGTTTAATATGAATATCGATTTCAAGGTTTTTAATATTATAGGTTTGATATTAGCTCAAATAATGTTTCTTACGGAACATCTTAGTGGTCACAATTTTCTTATCCAACTCGATAATTTCAGTTTCAAATCACGATATAATAATAATAAAAAAAAAAGATAGTAGCTCAAACAATTTACATGCGAGCATATCGATACTCGTAGGTATCAATCATGTCCAAATGTAGGACCTTACAAAAGGAAAAAGAAAAAATCTTGACTTACATGTTCAATGCTACAAATTGAGATTGAGAAAATTTGGAACATTATTTTATTTATAAATCTTAAGCTTAGAATTGGAGGGAGAAGATGATCCATACATTATTGGGTCAACAAAAACATACTTGCTGGTATAAACATTTATGAAGATTTTACCTGCTGCAGTTATATAAAAAATCTTCATTTGATTTGCTAAAGTATGATTACCCTGCAAAGCAATAAATCCATGCCCAGATCGGGACAGGATTTCGGACAAAAAGTCCCATATAAAATAAGATTAAAAGTAACCCTGATTTTTTATAACTAATGAATGCCCTAAAATAAAAAGTCACAGGTACTAGATTATGTTGCAGTCTTCTAAAAATAAAAGAAAGAAAGAAAGAAAGAAAAATGGCACATGAAGAAGAGGGTTTGTCCCCTCGATCTTTATTCAAATAAATTAAAGGGTACAAAGTTTAAGGAACGAGAAAGCTGCGGAATATTTTAAAAAAGAAAATTTAATGATACTAATTTTTTTTATATGATAATTTTAGATTTAAATTTTGATATAACATTATTGAAAAATTGATTTTCAACGACGAAAATAAGTGACAGATTATTATCCGTCCCTAATGAACGATAGAATTGTGATAGAAAAATCTGTCAGAAAAAATTCTATCGCTAATCCGTCGATAAAAATGCTACGAAATTATCTCGAAATTTTTCACGCAATTTAGCGATGAAAAATCCATCAAAAATAATTCCGTCGTTAAAATTCGTGAAAAAAAATTTTGTTTTTCTTAAAATTAGGTTATTATATTTTTATTAAATATAATTTTATATTTGTATTAAACATAATTTTGTATTTTATTAAATATACTTTTGTATTTTCTATTTTTAATAAATTAGGGTATTGTTTTTCTATTAAATATAATTTTGTATTTTTATTAAATATAATTGTCCGCCCTGATCCTCGAATCGACCACGCAACAACCGTCGCGTTATCTCAGTATACGGGCAGAACTGCCTCATATACCGAAACTCTGCAAGACTACAAATCAGTACAATAATTCTTCCAATACACAATCCATTAAAAATAGGAAAAATCATATAACAATACATATGTAAATGATTCATCCTTTTCGTCTCTGTACACACAAGCACACGTCAGCACACAATTGGGAAGGGGGTTCCTGTACATGCAAGCATGCAATATGACCATTCTAGCCATTCCAGAGTTTACAGTATAAATAAAGCATTCAAAATAAAAGAAGTCTCAAATCATAGTCGTAGGATTTTATTAACACTTACCTGAAGAAAACAAGCCAGCATCAATAAAGTTCAAGTAGTATGAGATGTACAAAATTTCATAAAATCGAAAGAATGTATCGAAATTCAGCATTTCAAACCAATGTCCCATTCAAACAATAAGTTTTACCAAAAATAGAATTTAAAAGAAATTGAACAAGTTCCAAACAAACTCCAACATAAACTATGTAAGAATTCCATTAATACTTGCTTATATATATGAAACAAATATTGATTTAATCCATACCAAAAGAATTATACAAGTCTTCCCTTTCATAGATTTTAGATCAAACTAAAATAATCTTACTTCACTATAATACCTAAACAAGTCAATGGATAAATCTTCCCAAACTCCAATTGCTGCATAGACCTAAGCTTCATCTGAAAGATTTAAAAGAGATGGGTGAGTATTGAGAATACTCAGTGAGTGGAGTGCAATGACATAATTGTGTAACAAATGAGGGGTAAATATGTGATAGTCAAAATATATCTTATAAACAATACTTTATATATGTTAAAAAATTTTCAATGAATCTAACAATTCGTAAAATATGCATCCACATTAATCATTCTTTCAGAAAATCATAAGGTCCCATCGAAAATCCTTTCGTCCTGGGTTTGGCCGAACCCAGACGAAAGCTCGCCAAGGGATTTTCCATTTCAGTATTTCAAAACACTATCTCATTCCTTGGCGTTGACTCGTACCTCATCGGGGTGCAATCTGGATAGTCCGACGTGGTAGAGAAGAGGCCGCGTCTACCTCTCTGGCAATAAAACCCCAACCATGTCACCCCCGTCGTGTTTCATCAAACAAATTCCAAAATCATGTTACAAGCATTTACAAATCAAATATCCAATGCAAATGACACATATTCATTTATAATTACATAGAATGCATTCGTAATTCAAATTTTCATTTCAGACATCTCACAATTACAAATAATTTCATATAAAATATGTACAAATCATTTAAAATCATTTTACAAAAAAATTTCAAAACAATTTTGCTCATTTATTACACAATGGATCATCCACTCACATCTAGGGAGGGTATTCACTCCCTATTTTCACAGGTTTTTCAAAATGATTCATTTCAAGTCTCCAAAAGGTCAATCTAGATCAATAATTCACAATTTCAATTCAAATTCCAAGAAAAACTATTCTAATCAACCCAACAAGTTTTTAATTTTATCTAACACTTTTCTTTGGTATTAATCAGTCTAAATTCATGTAGAATTTAGACGTAACCCAAGAAATCACATATCAAATTCAGGAAAATGCATTCTCTTCAAATTCCACACATTTTCAGAACATATACAAAACTCTCATTCTAAATTCAGACTAAACTAATTCAATTTTCGAAGGAACTAGAATTTCTCTTACCTAAGGTTTCACAATTTGCAGTCCTATAGCGTCTGTGCGTCATTCAATTCAGTCTGGGACCTGCAGTGCTTCTAGACCGAAGCAAAGTTCAGTAATTAGATTCAATCACCCAAAGAAATCGAAACCCTAGAATCTATAAATAAAAAATTCACCCCACCTGCGTAGTGGAGAACTCGCAGACTCGCTTAGGGTTTCGAAGGTCTAGGATGGATGTTGGTTCGGATCTTCAACGAAGACTAAAGAAGGACTCTCGGCGGGGAGAGCAACGTCATGCGCGAACAGGTGAGGGACAAAGTGAGAGAATTCTGTTCTGTCGCACGCGAGAGAGAGAGAGAGATGATATAGAGAGAGAGACAAAGAGTGATGACGGTGGTGGCGTGCGGTGGTAGACAGCGGCGGAGAGGGAGTTGCGGAAGAGTGAGAAACAGAGAGTCAGAGAGTGAGAGCAGCAAGCGAGAGGGAGATAGAGTTCGAGAGAGAGAGAGAGAGTGCGAGAGAGAGATTAGGGCTTTCAAGCCCTAATTAAATCATGGGGACGCAGCGTTTTGCCCCAAAACGCTGTATCTCCTCTCTTTTTTTTTTTAATAAATAAATATAAACAAATATATATTTATACTCTCATCATATCAAAAATCAATAAAATTTAAAATTTCTCATTATATTATAGAGACATTAACAAAAATTTCTAATACCGGATTTTCAGTATTACAATAATTTTGTATTTTGTACTTTTATTAAATTAGGGTATTGTTTTATTAAATATAATTTTGTGTTTTTATTAAATATAATTTTATATTTTTATTAAATATAATTTTTCATTTTTATTAAATATAATTTTGTATTTTGTATTTTTATTAAATTGGGGTATTGTTTTATTAAATATAATTTTATATTTTTATTAAATATACTTTTGTGTTTTTATTAAATATAATTTTGTATTTTCATTAAATATAATTTTGTGTTTTCATTAAATATAATTTTGTATTTTTATTTAATATGAATTTGTATTTTTATTTAATTAGGTTATTGCAATTTTATTAAATATAATTTTGTATTTTTATTAAATATGATTTTGTATTTTTATTAAATTAGGATATTGTTTTTTTATTCAATATAATTTTATATTTTTATTAAATATATTTTTGTGTTTTTATTAAATATAATTTTTCGTCTTTATTAAATATAATTTTGTATTTTGTATTTTGATTAAATTAGGGTATTGTTTTTTATTAAATATAATTTTGTATTTTATATTTTAATTAAATTGGGGTATTGTTTTATTAAATATAATTTATATTTTTATTAAATATAATTTTGTATTTTGTTTTAAATGGTGAAAGTGGGATAGAAAGTAATGAAGTAAAAAAAAAAAGAAATAACACATAAGTTATTATGACATAGTGGTTGAAATAACTCAAAATATGTTCTAGAACTCGGATTCTCACCTGAGTGAGAGTATTTTTCCAACAAAAAAAACAGAGGTGCGGACGGGCTAGCAAAAGTGGGCACGGGCGTGCCGCCCCGTGCACATTGGGTGCACGACGGATTAGCGACGGAAAATTTCCAACGCTAAAATTATTTCATATTTTTTCAATTATTTCAAATTAGTGACGGATTAGTAACGGATTTTCTTAGATTCCGTCGCTAAACTTTCTGACAGAAATAGTTTTGTCGCTAAATTTAGCGAGGTGATTTTCAGTGACGGAATTTTCGTCGCTGATCCGTTTTAGAGACTAAAATTTGACTATTAAAAACGGATATTTCTATCGCTGATACCCGTTTTTCTAATAGTATAATAAAAAAAACTACAGAATAATTTTATATTAACTGTGTAGCTAATTCCCTTAATATGTACAATAAAATTAATTTTTTTGGACTGACATGATCCTTAGCCAATTCTAACATTTCAAGAAAAAATAGCAAGAAATAATCGATTGTTATTTGGCAGACTTCCCTTATTTATAATAACATCTTTTAAAATTTCAGTTGTATGGTAGACAAATTTTGAAATACAAGATTGATTGGTAAAGTAAATCGAATTAAAACGTATATAATTTATTTGAATTAATAGAATATGAATAATGTTGAAAAATGAAAATTCCAAATTTTCCAAAATATAAGTTTTTAAAACCCATTTACAATATTTTTTATTTCAAATCTAATTTCAATTTTTGAATATAAACCAAACATCTCATAAAATTAAATTCTTTACAAAAATAAATAGTGACTGATAAGGCATAAATTGGTATAATATTTACAATTGATTTTATGTTATTTTTAAATAAATATCATATTAATTATTATATTTTATTATATTTTATATGTTAAGAATAATGAATGATACTTTGAAGAAATAGGAAGGAAAAGGAGTCAAAATTGGAAATTTTGAAAATTTTCAAAATCATTGATTTATTCTTAATATTTAGAGATAAATTTTAAAAATTTAACTTTCAAAAATTTTTATTTTTTAAGAAATTTTTTTCTTAAAAATAGGATTACTGCTCTCATATACAGAGGAATTTTTCATTGTGTAAAGCAAGAGAGAAGCGGAGAGGAGAGCCCAAGAGAGGGGGCAGCCGCCTCCCTCCACGTCTAGCAAGCATATTTTAGGTTTTTGTTTCTTTCTATTTTTGTTGGTTGCTTCCCTTTCTTTCCTGCTGTTGTCAGTTACTGTTGGGAGAAGGATGGCCTCCATTGCTCTGCTTTCTTTTCATTGTCCAACAACTTTCAACATTAATAAAATAATTTTGTGAATTTTCTTTCATATATTTTCTTTTTAATTTACTTTTCTAGTTAAAAGGTATTGAAATCTTGATTTTTCTATGATTGTGAGATTTTATTTGGCATATTAATTCAACATATTATAGGTATTTATTTAATTCTTACACGTCATGGATCATGATTTTTTAGGGTTATTAAATAGATAGCCAATATTTAATAGACATACAATAATCTACGACCAATTAAAAACGATAAAATTTGTTTGTTTTTAATAACGGGATAAATGACATTCATGTTATGGAATTGAATAATCTAATTTAAATAAATTCAGGTTGAAATTTACTGATTAGAATTGGATCTCTCTAGATCTTAAAGTTGTCGAAACATTAAATCCAATGAGGGTCTCTTGGGTTGTCTTTCGATTAAGGAAGTAATTAACGGTGATACCTTGATTACCAAAAAAGTAAGGAGAGATTGATCGTTTCGTGGTACTTAACGGCTATAACCAATTTATTTATGTGTGTTGAAATCTTAAAAAGATTGATGATCAATCACATGAAATCAAGGTGGATATAATTTTTTTGACTAGAAAAATTGATTTTTTATTAGTTTTTATTCTTTTATTTTTGAATTCTTTATTTTTGGTTAATTAGTTTAGTTAATTTTTCAAAATCCAAAATTTTTATTTTTATTTTATTTTTTTAAAAGAAATAAATCTATCGTTTTTTGTGGATTCGACCTTGCTTATCCTAAATTTGTCTTTATAAAAGTAGGTATTTTATTTTTTGTTGTTTGACATCCACCAATGACGTAAAAAATACAGTAATACCGTTTCAAAATTTAGGCATCGTATGAAATTGAAATTTTTTATAATAATATATGAAAGAGAGTTAGTGTACTTATTTCTATTCATTTTTTTAATTAGGAAAAAATTACTATAGTATTAAAATTTTTGTAATATTTTATTTATTAATTTTTAAATAAAATTGAACTAATTTCCTTATACTATCAGCCTAAATTGAACAAATTCATGAAATTTGATGGTCACACTCCTATTCCTAGTTTACTCACCGGAGAGAGAGAGAGAGAGAGAGAGAGAGAGGAATTTTGCGGTAGAACAGAAATTTACAAGGCACGTGCGATGCACAAACGCAACTACCAGTCTGGAGTTGAGAATTGCGGTTTGGATGAGCGTCCCACGTGTCCACATCTGCCCAACTAACTTTCCAATCCCCAACTAATCATCCAAACTTTCTTACCCAATGAAAAGACAAACATTTTCCCTTTTTTTAAAAAAATAATTTGGGACTTTTCCAGAGTTTCCTCTTTCTCATTGAAAATTGACAATAAATTTAATTTGAAAATTATTTAATTCTTTTTTATAATTCTATTAAATGCGATAAGTCCAAATAATTTAGTAGTTTTATTTTATGTTTCATTTGAGTTTGGAAAATAACCAAACTCAATGTTTCTTATTTCTTTTTTTTAAAAAAAAAAATCCACTTAGAGGGTTCACCCCAATTGGAATCGTTTGATTTTGCCCATCTAGTTTGCTTCAATATTTTTATCATATGACTGATTTTTATATGCATTTGTGGTTGTTAAAAATGAATGTCGGGGGTGTTGGTTGAGCTCTCATTTCTTTGACATGGGGACATTACCATATCATCGTTTTTCTTATTCTCTATGTGTCACAATTCCATCCACAATGTAATATTAACCATACCTAAAAACCAAGTGAATGGCTACTAACTCTCTCTCTCTCGATTTTCATTATCGGTATCCGAAATCATACTCAAATTAATTTAGTTTGAATATTTATGAAGACTCTATTTAAAAAGCGATTCTTTCAATATAGTTTTTTTTTATTTTCAAGTTTTAATATTCTGTCCTACTAATTCGACTATCCATTAATCTCTCTTTCTTTTGACACTTGTTGAATCAAGTAACACTCGTGGCATTCAGAACTATACTTACCTTCTTTTCTATTTCTTTTTTTTGATGCATTGGGGGGTTTGAATTCGAGACTCGGGAAAGGGGAAGAGGTTAGTGCCAGTTAAATTAAAACTCGTTGGTATACTTACCTTCTTTTTCATCATCCTAACTTCTTGGTGTCAATTTTTTTTTTTCATAATTTAAATATTATTCTTAATATTTTTACTAATCAAATCAAGTGACATTTGCCATGGAATGGCAAGATGGTGTGCACAAATTTCATGTATATCAATTTGTTTCTTTTTTTTCAAAAATTATTTTACCTATAATATTTTTAAACAAAAATAAATAATTTTAATATAAAATATAAAATTTTTCAACTTTAATTTAATCTTAATTTTTCCAAACACGAAAATCCTCTATTTTCTCCTCGGACACAAGATTCCACGCACCAAAAACCTGGTGGGCAACAATTGATTTGATGGAGTAACATGGACATCGTTTGGTCAATAAACAAGACTACCTCATGATTACTCTCGTCTTGGGCCACAGAATCTCTGTTTTTTTTAATTCAAAATCACTGAATTAATAAAAAAAATATATATGATTATTAAATTATTTTTTCGAAGACGTGGACGTAATCTAATTGGCTACACTTCTTCTTCACCATAAACATTCTTGGTTTAATCCTAAAATGATAATGATCTATTCCACATTGTGTTAATTATAACACTTTCATTTAAACCCCCCCCCCCCCCCAAAATGGAAAAAATTTATCAATCTATCATAACAATATTTAAAGAAGAAAAACTCTGTCGCACGATTTCCCACCCCGAGTTCACTCCCCAATCCCCCTTCATATCGCAAAAAATTTATAAAGTTCCAATTTTACCCTCCTCTTCTTATCACATACGCTAGACGAAGTGGTAATTTCAAGTGATCAACCATCTAGAAAAGTTGGGGGACCGTGTCCCCATTGGTGTTAATAATGAGATAAAATCCCAATCAATGAGACAATACTGCAGCCTCTCTCTCTCTCTCTCCCCACTGGTCAGAAAGATGGGTGCATAATTTTGCAATCAAATCTCCACAGGAACCAATCAAAACTTGAATTTACTCTCACGCGCTAACCACGTGACTGGGGGTTGAGCCTCATAGCCCATACTAGACACACAAAAATAAAATTCATAGAAATAAGAGGCTATGAATTGGAAACACAACAGAGAGTCAAAGTGGGGAAGAGACAGTTAGTTGGCCGTACAAAATTGGAAATATAGAAATATATCTTGTAATCCCTATCCACCACCAATCACAAATTTACACGTCATTAATTTTCAAAATAAACTTTGGTTGTTTTGAGAAAACAAAATTCTTTTGACAAATTGATTTTACTTTCGTTTCTCTATTATGGTAATGTTATTATATACTCCCTTTTTTCTATGGTCTCAATTTCAACATTTCTTTCTTTCTTTTTTTTTTTTCTTCTGCAACTACCTCATTTTTCCAAGTCTGAAACTGCCTCGCATTGCTGTTGCTGAAAGGTTGAAAACAACTCCCTCTGACCCTCTCCCCTCTCCTCTCTCTCTCTCTCTCTCTCTCTCTCTCGCCATTCCCAAAAGGTATGGGTCATGAAACCCAGAACCATATTAGTAAAAGTTCTCGGCATCTCTAAAAGTGACAATCTCTATATTTCTACATTAACATGGTTCCTTTTATATTACACTCTTGGGTTTTCTCTTTCCTCATCTAGGGTCAAGATCATAGTTCCCATGTTAATTTTCTTTCTTGCCCTTAATTTATTTTTTTTTTAAATATTTATGAGCTTTTTGTATCTATGTATGTATAAGTTTTCGAATATTTTAGTTTACACTATCTGGGTTTCTCGTAATGCAGGTAAAGCTGTCTATTGTAGAGCGAAAACAAACCCAAATTGTTGCACCTGAGCTGTCATCACTGTGGTTAGTTCATTTTCCCTATCATTTTCAGATTTATTTGAAGTGGGTATTTTTGAATTTTCCAATGTATGGACACAACTGTTCTGTGTTTGTTAGGGTTTCTTTGGGTTCTTTTGATTTTAGTCCCAACTTTTGGGTTCTAGTTTGTTCTTCTACAAATTTTTCCAGTTGGGT
This sequence comes from Dillenia turbinata, assembly GCA_037126225.1. Classification (NCBI taxonomy): domain Eukaryota; kingdom Viridiplantae; phylum Streptophyta; class Magnoliopsida; order Dilleniales; family Dilleniaceae; genus Dillenia; species Dillenia turbinata. Next base: position 27,418,659 of record JBAMMX010000004.1, read on the forward strand.
TTACTAAAGTTTTGTTTTTTACTTGGGTGCAAGGATAACAGAAGGATAGTATATCGTTTTGGCTTATGGAATTTTGTGTCTATTGGTGTTAATTTTGTTGGCTTCTCTGGTTTGTTTGCTTCTGGTTTTTTATGACTCAATTGGTGCAGAAATAGCTTACATACTAGATTTGACAACCCTAACTATTGGGAATGTAAATGAAGAATACTTGTTCAAAATATTGTTAGAGAGAGTTTAAAAAAATTTGATTGTGCCATGATGAAAAGGTACCAAGCATTGAAATCTGCGGAGGAAACATAGTTGCTTTGGATTTTCCTATTTTCCATTTTCCTGATACAGTCTTCAAGCTTTCGCTATGTGTTTCCTGTTATAATATTTGTAGCGGTTTCCAATGTTCTGTAATTATCCCTTTCTTGGTTCTAGTTTTTTGTCTTTTGAATTTCAAAAAATACAAAGTATGAGCTTGAGTTCAATACCAAATAATGGTCATGAGTGATGATAATCAAGAGCGAGCTAAGGTAGGTGAAGGACCTTACATTTTTCAGGAAATTGGAATCCTTCTTACTTACCTGCATAATAAGGTGATTTACTGTTGAAAACGTTAGCGTTGGTATTGAAGATTCCCTGAGTCAATTTTCTTCAAATTTTTTATCATAAAGAAGAATGGGACTGCAATTTCGTTCATGAAACTGAAGTTCTGAGGAGTGCAATGAAAAACTTAGAGAGTATTAATAATAAGATTTATTCAATCAATTTAGTGAAATTCTTGTCGATGGTGAATGCTGAAGAAGAGGACAGCCTCAGGTGATCAGATTGCCATTGACAATTTCCACTGCCATCCTACTTTCCACCTCTTATTTTTGTCCTTTTATCACAAGGAGGCTGCTTTTATCATTGCCCGGTGCAGTGAAAGAACAACGAACAACATATTGTAGCTTTGCTGTGGTGCTGTTTAAAATGAGCAAAAGAAGCTGTACCATTCCTGCAGTGTTGTGAGTGAGAAAAAGGAAAGCTTGTTAAGTAAAGAGTAAGCTGGGACACCAGCCTTGGAGGTTAGTCTCCAAGGGTAAACTAATCCAGAACAATTGTATTGACGAGGAAAGGAGTAGAGTGGGTTGATCCAACGAAAGTTGAAGAATTAATGTAATTTACAAGTGATAAAAAGATAAAGTGCTATTCAGTGGGATGGTTGACATGCATCTGGAAGGAAACTTCTATCTGCAAAGCTGCTCTGGATGTCACATGGCTCGGAAAAAGTAAATATGGAGATTCTTAAATTCTTTGCTTGGAAGTTCTATGACATCGTTCACTTATTATAGAAGAGGTGTATAAGCAGAGGTTCTTAGTCTTGTAGATAACAAATGGAAGACTTTGCTACACTTCCTTTGTGTATCTCTATGAAATCGATCAATTTCAGAGGTTTGATTTTCATGTGTAGTTATTATGTCTGACAAAGATGTGGTACTATCACAATTTGCGCTTGATAACAAAAGCCACGGACTTTATTTTAGCTAGCTCCTTTGGCTTTATTTTTGTTTTGCATTCAGATCGGCTTTCCTTTCATCTATAATTCTTGGAATATTCTTGGATGTTACTGCCATGAAAGCAGTCGTGAAAGTGTCAGATCCTTTCTATTGATACGTTGCTCACATTTGCACATGCCTTGGCACATTGACAAGTTAGTATATTCAGCTCAAAGTTGGATAGGTTGGTTATGAAGTGTAAACTAGGGAAGCAAGAAGCAACCAAAAACTATTTAGTGCCCTATCAAAACAACATTTTGTTACTATAGCTCTGCATCGTTTTTATTTTATTTAGTTTATTTTCATGCAGTCTGTCCATGGTTACAATTTGTGAATGCTTCAAAAGTATGGTTTTCTTTTAGAATATACTGATTCATCTTTTGCAAATTAAGTGTTTGATATTTCCTTCCAAGTAACTATTATATTCTATGAGTTACTGGCGCTCGACATTGGTTCTGCAGAATTGAAGTTGCTGAACCTCTAAACAGCGATCGACTAATATCAAATTACTTGGTCATTTCGATCTGCTAAACTAATCAAAAGATGGGGTACCAGTTTGTTACAAATCATAGGATAATTACAGCCACAAGGTTATTTTTGATCAACATGTCATCTTCCAAAAGTTTGTGAAGACTGTATTCTGGTGTTCAGAAATGGAGGTTAAAGAGCCAGAGAGGGTAGTTGTTGCTAAACCTGTTGCTTCAAGGCCTACAACTTCCACTTTTAGGTCCTTCTCCGAGCTTCTTGCCGGTGCCATTAACACCTCACCACCCTCCAATACATGTTCCGATACTGTAGTTGCTGCCATTAGACCAAAGACAGTGAGGGTGAAACCAGTAACTAATCGGGTACCTGCAGCCTCAGTTTCTTCTCAGGTAAATTCTTGCGCCGTGGACTTCTCATTTGATTTCATATCATGTCTGATATCCTAACTGAACCTTGCGGTTCTTCCCGGTCTCAGCCTGAGGTCTCTGGAGTAGCAGCAGGTTATTCAGATAATGTTTTGAAAAAAGATAGCAGACATGTTGTATATAAACCCTTGGCGAAGCTTGTTTCAAAGACAACTGTTTCTCTGTTGGCAAATCTGGTCAGTCTACATATGTTGCTTTTGCTTTAAATTTTATGCCGTACTAGGCGTATCTCATTACTTTCAAACCAAATGTGACTATCCTATGACTCAAAAGAACTCCTTAGCAGATGAGAATTTTATAAAATTCCCCTTTTTTGGGCATAAAAAAATGTATTAAGGCTGTCTTTGGAGGGTTATGGCCTGATATTACAATTTCTTTTTGATTTTAGCAACAAAATCAGGAGGTTAGCCTAAGTTAAGAATTGAATAATTTTGTGCTTTTGGGCTAGGGAAACTTCGATGTGAGTCATCAACAAGCCTTAGCACAGGTTGAGGCACGCGCTCAAAATTCAGGCCAGGATAGACCCTTCTTCAGATCCCACATCAGCTCAAATCGTCATCAGAATCTATCATCGCAAACAGAAAGTGATCAAATGGTTGAGCACTCGAGGGCAGCAACAGTATCCCAGAATCAAGAAGAGGATCAAAAATCAATACCTACAACAGCCAATGTGGATAGACCATCTTATGATGGGTATAATTGGAGAAAATATGGACAGAAGCAAGTCAAAGGAAGTGAGTACCCAAGAAGTTACTATAAGTGCACACACCCAAATTGCCCAGTGAAAAAGAAGGTTGAAAGATCCTTTGATGGGCAGATAGCAGAAATCGTCTACAAGGGTGAACACAACCATTCAAAGCCTCAGCCTGCAAAACGCAGTTCATCTGGTACACAAGGACAAGGGTTGGTATCTGATCGGACTGCTCAAGGTACAAATGCCCCTGTATGGAATAACCAGCTCAATAATCGAACTGAAGGCTCGGAAGGTAGATTAGATGATCAGAATGAAGTAGGTTTATCTAACCAAACAACTTATCCTGGGAAGGCACTATCGTCTTGTGATCCTGTTACAACCCGAGCTTTTAATACTGGTGTTGGAACCTATGAAAATTCTTGTGGTCTTAGCGGAGAATGTGAGGAAGGAAGCAAGGACGTAGAGGAAGAGGAACCCAGAAGCAAAAGAAGGTAAGAAGCTATTTACTTCCAGTTTACTGTGTAAAGGTAAATGCATCAGATAAAGAACTATATTTCTGCTGTTTTCTGTACCAAGAAAAAGCATATAACTTGCTTTCATGAAATCATGAACTTCAGTCTTTTGGGGCTAATATATGCCATTGTAACCCCATTTTATGTTTGAGCGCCAATATTTACACCAGAGTGCTGTTTATTCTGTTCAGAAGATGCGATAGCCAATCCACTGAAGTAGGAGTCCAGGGTGAAGGATCACAAGAGCCTCGCATTGTGGTCCAAAGTTCAACAGACTCTGAGATTGTTGGAGATGGTTTCCGCTGGAGAAAATATGGGCAAAAGGTTGTGAAGGGAAATCCATATCCCAGGTTGATACTTAATTCAAAATATACAACTTTTAGATGTTGACTTTCTTACCTTGGACGTCATGATTCTGATATACCTGTTCCCTGAACCAGATTTGAGTGATTCATGCCCCGTGAGATCATTTCAAAGCAGAAAAGTTCAAACTTTCTTCAAAAAAGCAAAACTAACCTGAAACTTCAGTGATCTTTTTGGACTAAACTTTGCAAAACTAACCAACATTCACATGTCATTCTAGGTATATGTTAATCTTTTCCGAGAAAAAGCTACAAATAGCACAACAAGACGATAATTGTTGTCATCTTTCCTGCTGCTGTTTTTCATGTATAGCTACTTTATATTTAGTAAATTTTTCTCTCAAAGTGGTTTATTTGGTTTTGCAGAAGTTATTACAGATGCACCAATCTTCATTGCAAAGTTCGCAAGTATGTTGAAAGAGCCTCAGATGATCCCAAAGCTTTTATCACTACATATGAAGGAAAGCACAACCATGACGTGCCGTCCAGGAGCACGAACCCAGCAGCCTCTGAACCTGATTCGCAGGCCCAAACCAGTAAAGATAAACCATGACTAATGTACATGAATGGTGAAAACAGCCCTTCACACTTGAGCTGAGAAAATGTCAAGAGGGACTCTGAGGCCATCCTACACTGAATAAGCAGAGCCTTTATTATATGGCAACCCTAACTATGGACCACTACAATGTGGTAGCTTTGTTATTTTCCTGTATATTTTTGCATGTGAAGGCTTCTTCATGAAGAAAGTTTTGCTTTAGTAACCAGATTTATCAATTGGATCAATTCTTGTAGTTTTCAGGTTTCCTCTTTTTCTTCTTACTTCTTTTTCCCTTCTAGGGCTGCTCATTTTTAGCTTGTCCTAAAAAATTTTCTTGTTATTATTAAAAAAAAAAAAAATTGAATGCATTGAGTTATTAAAATGTTTGATTGATCATGGCATCTCTTGTTCTTTTATTTATTTTTTCCCCATCTTTTATGTAAATTGGCAGGAGAACAACAAAAGGTCATGGCCTCCTCTGATTTCTTTTATCTTATTGTCACAAACTGAATCTGTCGGAGCATGTTGGTGAGGTTCCACTTGCTACAGTTTTCTTGTGCAAAATATCATGGGACAATATTTATCTCTTCTTTCCAATACAATTCCATTGTGACATCAAAGTATGCATGTCCAACGTTTTATGCCTTGGTTTCTTATGAAAAGAATCTTAAGACATCTCTGATGACAATCTTATGATTTCTTTTCTGGTCTTGTCCCATGATACCGTAATTTGGATCATTAAATGCTCATGTAAAATAAATTTTTTTGAACCATAAAAAGTAAATTAATTATGAATCTGTTAGAATTTTAAATATAATTTTTTCGCATCTAGTTTTTATATTATAATCACAAGTATATGTAAACTCGAAACATTATAGATATAAAACGTTAATCTTATTCTACATCATTACGTACCACATACCACCTTGGTGGTCCTAATTTGGATACTCCTCATGGGGTAAATTGATCCACACAAATGGGCTATTGCATTGTGCGCATCAAAATCTAAAAGGGTTGGAAAGTAGAAATGGCAGTATAGAAAAAGCATTTTTCTTGAAGATTAGGTAATGATTTCCTCCTTTACCAAGTAAACAAAGCTTCATTTCTAAGAGAACAATTTAATGATCATAATTTTCTATCTAATCTTGATGTAAAAAAAAAAAAAATTATTGATCTATATCTGGGTGTAGCCTTTGAGCCAATTTGATCATTGAATTATTAAAATACTTCCGGAGGTGAGAAAAATAATTGGAAAGACATTTGTTGGGCTTAGTTGGGACAATAGTCATATAAAATGAGATATAGACCAGACTGGTTTCACTTGTTAGGTCATATATTGTTCAATTACCCCTTTTTGTATTTTGGAGAAATGTTTCTCTTAGAGAAGAGACAAAGAAGAGTCAAAACAAAAGATCCACAGAGACGCCTAGCATGTTATCATGAGTCTATTGGACATATCACTCTTTGGCCGACTTGAATTTGGTCAAAGAAAACAAAATCTATGGAATAAAGTACTCAAAGGTCGCCTTGGAAAATTTATTCATGAATGTTGTTTCTATCTAGAAGTAGTCAAAACCATAACATGCCCATATCAACTATTTCTTTGCATTTCTAATCTCTATTTTCCATTTCCCCCCCTCCAATGAATTTGTCTTTGTTATTAAAAAATACCCATAAAAAAAAATTACAACCTTAACTTTTAATAACTTTCAACTGGTTCAATTAATTATATGTTTTCCTTTCTTGTCCAATAGTTCAAAGAACATAACAATGCGAATTTGGTTCAAATTTGTATTTTTGTATATATTAATATAAAATAAAAATACAATCTTTATGTGCCAAACTTTTTAAAATTTTAACACACAAATATATTTTTAAAAAAAATTGAATTTAAAAATCACTTTTTTTTTTGGAGAATTATTGGATTTTCGTTGACAAGTGCAAATGACCTTTTCTTCCTTGCTTTAATCATTTGAGAAGGTTTTTGAATTTGTCAAAATAAAAAATGAAAAGAATTATGAAGGAAAATGCCTAAATAAGGTCATAATTAAATGGATGACATGGATCCCACTAAAAAGAGTATTTATTCGAACCTAAGGTGACCAGCAGAGCAAAATAATAATCAAATTAATGATGACAACTGCCCCACCCCTCAAAAAAAGAACCAAACACCTAAAAAAAATTATTGTTTTCTTTTTGAATTTTAACCTAATTAATTGTTAATGTTCTTAATTATGCTAATGAACAAACATGTTATAACTTACACATGCAGCCCATATTATTATTATTATTATTAATTAATTAATTAATAATACAAAAATATCCACAAAGAAAATAGAACTCATAAAGGGTATGAGTTCACTTAGAATAAAGGGTATTTTTATTTTAGTGAAAATAAAAATACATTTCTAGAAAAAGAAAAATAGTTATGTATTATTGTGTGGATATGTAATTTGAAAAAAGAAATTAAATGAACTAATAGGAAAAGGGGAGGAGGGGGGGGGGAGTTGTTCTTAAAACATGTCGGTTGGGGTTGCACAGGCAGTGTGCAATACGTGTGTCTACCAAAACCCAATAAAATACAATTAAATTCTTAAAACATTGTTGTTACTTCCAAACCCATGTTTAATTAATTTTTTTGTCTTAAATTAAAACTCCCATTTCCACTTTTAAGAATTTGCTGTCGATGGGTCTATGTCCCGTGTCGTTCGGTGAGCTTTTTTGGTTGCTATTGTTTGACCTGGTCGATTGAACTTTTTGATTCTTCTCTCCCTATCTTCCTCTCTAGTTCTTCTTCCTCTCTGTGTTTAGTACTTCAAACGGACACTTCCAGAGAGAAGAAGAAGAGCGAAGGGAAGAGGGGGAAAAAAAAGAGGGAAAAAAATCATGGGTTGGTTTCCTTGCTCTGGAAAATCAAACAACAAATCCAAAAAGATGAAGAAAAAAATGGAGTCTGTGAAGCCACCTGATCGTGCTGAATCCACTTCATCTTCTGGTATATGTGCGCGTGTGTGTGTGTGTGCGCTTTTTTTTCTGGGGTTGATGTGAATCAATCAAATATGGGCAATTTTGTGTTAATTAAATCTGATCAATACTTATGATGAATGTTATCTGATTCACAAGTTGATTGTAGGTTTTTTTTTTAATGACTTGGGTATGATGTAGTTTGTTTATGAGACTGTTTTTTGTCCCCGCTTTTGAATTATTTCTCCCCAGCTTGGGGGTTGAACAATGGTGTCATTATAGTAACTTTTTGTTTAAAATATCATTGTTTCTCACTTTGGATTATTTCTTCTCAGCCTTATTTTGAGGTTTGAATAATTAATAAGCATAATTTTAGTTAATGAATTTTACTCTTTTATAATCGATGGCGGAGAAAAATTTAGACATGGGCGTGATAGTTTTCATGTAATTATGCCCCATGTGTGTCACACGAAATTATTGGAGGGGTTTGCCTCTTCTATGACGAGGTCTTATGCAATATTGAGGTTGTTCTATTGTGAACTGCAAATCATGAGTTTAAATCAAAGGAACAGCCTCTTAGGGCTGCCTAGGTCTGAACTTCCTCAAATCCCATGGTGTCTGCGTGCATAAGGGCCTTATAATACCCCTTGGTCATCCTATTCTTCCCAACAGGCAAGCATGACCACACCGGCCGTTGGCTGGACAAGACAACCACCATATCCAATTGAAGCCAAGAGGACTTCATAAACCTATTATTTTCTTCCTGTAATTGTGGGGAGACTCTTATGGTTTTAGTTGATATCCCTTGCCTAGCGGTGAAAGAGGCTCTATATTAAGATGGGCTCTTAGTTGACTAAAGTTGCAAGAAAACCATGGTAATAAGAGTTTACGGCATCTGGTGGATGTAATGGGCTCACAGATAAAAGGAAGACTGAAGGAATAAGAAAGTAATTAAGTACTATGCATATGTAAAGTTAGTTTTATTCCTATGACTTTTATTAGGATGGTGTTTAATTTTGCAATGTGGGCCTCACATAGAAAATTAATATATCCAAGTTAACTTTCCTACATTAAGGCCTCCGTCTCCATATAAGGTTTACCTTATTTACAAGGATGTTGTTTCCTTGGAATGGCCATTCATTTTCAGCTTTTTTATTTTGCATCACCAAATAAGATTATGTTCACTTATGTTGGTCGCCGAGGTGTTAATATTGACGTCATTCGTATTTGCCCTTGAGATCAATTCTTTTTTTCCCCATTATCATTGTTCTGATGTTGCTTTTTATCTCGTCTTTAGTTGTTCTATTTGTGGTATTTCATCTTTTTCATTTTTTGTTTAGAAAAGTATAGGACCAATTCCTCTTGGAATGCAAAGGAGGGCTCAAAGGATGCTGGATCCGATCACATTGCTGCACAAACATTCACATTTCGTGAATTGGCCACTGCAACCAAAAATTTTAGAGCAGAGTGTCTATTGGGAGAGGGAGGATTTGGTAGAGTGTACAAGGGCTGGTTGGAAAGCACTAATCAGGTTTGTTCAGTATTAGATATGATTAGTCTTCTCCCATACCTTACTTCTTGTATTCTTCATGCTGCATTTCTTTAACTAGCTTCCTTTTAAGGTGGAATCTCTGAGGTGGAATTATGACAATGTGATATATGTAAAATGCTTCTTGTTCTTAACGCAGGTTGTGGCTATTAAGCAACTTGATCACAATGGATTGCAAGGGAACAGAGAATTTCTTGTTGAGGTTTTGATGTTAAGTCTACTTCACCATCCTAATCTTGTCAACCTGATAGGCTATTGTGCTGATGGAGATCAAAGACTTCTGGTTTATGAGTACATGCCATTGGGGTCCGTAGAAGACCATCTACACGGTATGCATATTAACTTTATATAATTACATGTTCAAATACTCCACCTCCTTGTACTTAGCAACATGCTCGTGACAGATGTTGTGCCTCGTAACAAACGACTGGATTGGAACACAAGAATGAAAATAGCTGCTGGAGCAGCAAAAGGTTTGGAGTATTTACATGACAAAGCTAACCCACCTGTTATATACCGTGATTTAAAATGCTCCAACATTTTACTTGGAGAAGGTTATCATCCTAAACTATCTGATTTTGGCTTGGCCAAGCTTGGACCTGTTGGTGATAACACCCATGTGTCCACAAGAGTTATGGGCACCTATGGATATTGTGCACCAGAATATGCAATGACGGGTCAGCTTACTTTAAAATCAGATGTTTATAGTTTTGGTGTTGTTCTACTGGAGATCATAACCGGCAGGAAAGCAATTGACAATTCCAAAGCTGCAGGAGAGCACAATCTAGTTGCATGGGTAAGTGAACCTTGTCTATCTTGTTAGTCTTGCAAATAGGTGTGCTTCAATGAGGTTTTAATCATGGTATCTTGATGCTCTCTGGCTTTGTTTATTTAATGCCCTATCTCTGAAATTTATTTTCTATTCTTTGCAAATAGTATGATGGGTTGTATTTCCACAAGCAATTTCAGACTTCTTCATTAAATTTTTATTATGTATTAACACCAAAACCGCCGTATATAACTGTGCTTCTTTCCCCAGTTAAAACTGGCTAACAGATTTCATTCTTAAAAACAAATGCTGGTCCTTCTCTTTTCTGCATAGATTTTCAGTAGGGTTGGTAAATTTTCTTGTGTCTCAACTAAATTGCAGGCAAGACCTCTGTTCAAAGACACAAGGAAATTTGCACAGGCAGCTGACCCGTCGCTTCAAGGTCGGTACCCAACAAGGGGCTTGTACCAAGCTCTTTCTATTGCAGCCATGTGTGTTCAAGAGGAGCCCAACATGCGTCCACTTATAGCTGACGTAGTCACAGCTTTGAATTTTCTTGCATCGCAAACATATAACCCTGAAACTCAGGGCATCCAGAGCCCTCGCATGGCCCCTCCTACTCCCCCTAGAGCAAAAAGAGATGGAGATAAGAGACTGAATGGTGGAAGTAGATCTGGTAAAGATCGAACCAGAAGACTGAATTGGTCCTAAATACTTACAGGTTGGAAAGTTTTGCGGTCTTATATAACCTCATGGTACTTGACAAGCTGGGGCTATTGCTTCTAAAGATTCCAATGTCTCGTGAGTGATGCAGAATCATGTTGATGCCCGCAAGCCACACAGATTTTGCGTCTGGTGTTTGTGTTTTTCATTGAAATTCAAATTAGCTTAATCAAAATTTTGTATCACATTGTGAGATAATTACGTTTCCAGCTCATTTGAGTATATGTTGTTGTAAAATGTATTCTTACAGGGTGACTATATAAGCAATGCAAGTGTTTATTGATATACTAATTTTTGCCATCTCTCTCTCTGTCTTACCGTCTCATTGGTCTTTATTTGGCTTTAAAAGTTATAATCTCAAAATGAAGAAATGTGGGCTGATAAGGCAAAACCTAGAACGGCCTTAGGCACACTGATAGAATATTGCTTACACTGACCAAGAGTAACGGTTCAATCTGTTAATTAAATGACTCTAAAGACAGCTATTTGAATGGCTCGAAACTCTCGTTTGAATGAATTTTACTTCCATTCTGTTGCCAAGCAAAACATAAGTGGGGGGGGGGGGAGTTCTTAGTTAATTGACAAAGTTATTCCCATCTATGCGATCCCCGCAGGTGGCAAGATACCTACATTAAAGGCATATGAATGAAGCAATCTAAAAGAGAGAATTCATGTCATAATGAGAATTCTAACAGAAAAATGAGTCGTTTTACAGAACAAAAGAGAGAGCCAGTCAACCTCAAACAAATAGATGGCCTAAAAATAATGAACTGATATATTCTTTACATACAACATTCTACAGAATCAAAAGACCAGCCATTCTGCATCTTCAGCGATATGGCAATGCTCTTTGTACCCAAACCCACCTATAAATGCAAAGATACAGACAGGATCCAAGGCAGCAACCATAAGGAATATTACAATCCTATGGGCAGGTAGCTTGCAAGGATCACCGTAAATGTCATAAAACATGGATCCTGGTGAACTTTTTAACTAATTTTCATGCTTCGGGGTCCCATCACTCTCATTCTGTGATGTGCTTATGCACAATTCCTCATTCTTGTGTTCACTACTGTCATCAGGCTCACCAGTGTTCGCGTGCTTAGCCTGTCATATTTGGCTTTAAGGGGGTTCAATCTTATCAGGCATAACAAGAACATAATTGGACTTGAACAACGAGAGGCAATTCTATTTTTTGCAACAGATGAACCAAGCAGAAACTCTTTAAGTTACTTCCAGGATGAATGAATAATGCAAAATAACATTAATTTTGTCCACTAACAATATTAAACCCATTGCTGGTCTGAAAGTCATTTTTTCCACATGGTAATCAGTTCAAATACTATGAATCTTTTGAAAGTTTACCTTATTTCTGTCACGCCATCCTGCAAAAGGCCTAGAGAGAAGACCTATCCTTCTCATTGTCCCCTCAGCAGCAGCCCTACAAATAGAACACATCTCAATCACCAATCTCAGCTAGAAGGCTGAGGCAGCAGGTAGACAAAGAGATTAAAAAAAAAAAAAAATGCACCTGCGAGGGAGACAGAAGCACCATGGTTGCAGAAAGCAATTCATGAATAAACATGTAGGAATAAACTAGTGAAAGCTACTAAAAGAGACCACAGCCAAACTTGAACAGTTAAAAGCTGTACTTGTTTAGATTTGTAAGAATGCTCGTTTTAGCTCTATTCAGATATACAGGTTATTGGTAAATATTTCAGGTACAAAACTATTACCTTAATACTCTTTTTTTAATAAAGTAAAAAATGGGTGAAGGCAACAATAGGATATAGACATTGATTAATTCAAATATAGGATTTTTGGTTTGTATATGTGTGTATATGCATTTAACTATTGTTAAAAAATTCTATAATTGTAAGTAAAGGTTGGCATGTATTGAACTTGGCTCAGACCAGACCAAGCACGAGTTCAGCTTCTATGGCTCCTTGAGCACAGATAAATTCCAAAAGCCATGTATATACATTTCAAAACTAGATCCGCTCAGCTTGTATGCATCTCTCAGCATACAGGAGTTTCCTAGTACTTGACTTCTTCTCTTACAGAATTCTTAGTTAATGGATTGATATTTCCACAAAGAAGGAACAAGAATAGCGTGTGCATGTTGGATCCATATTAATGACACCAAACAGCTGTAAAATCTAAGTTATCAACTCAAGTGCTTCCACTCATACCACCACAGCCAAAGCTCATCTAAAGTTAGTTCCATTACCAAATGCCTGACCTATCATCTTTTGACTCCTGAATGTTGATTCAACCTGATAGCTCAAAGTTCCAGTGTTCCTTTATTTTCTTGTTCTTCCTTAAATTTAAGCAATATGAATTCCATTGTATCTATTAAGACTGGAAAAGAAAAGCCACAGAGAAAAGAAAGAAAAGAAAATGCCAAAAAAAAAAAAAAACATAGCAGGAAAGCGCTCTCTCTCTCTCTCTATTGTTCTTTTTCTTTTAACAGTAAGTTGGAACCCATCTTGATAGAGCAATATTTTTCTGGGCTCTGTAGCAAGCCAAGAATGCCACAAAACAACTAGTGAATCAAAGAGAAAAGCTGAATAACCCTGTTAGAATGATTTGAAGATGTGCAGGGGTTGTTTGAAGTGATGCTGTGCTGGGGAGAGGGAGTTGTTTTTTCTTATGTACAGTTTTCAGGATTTTGGATTTCTACATTAATGCACAACAGATCTATATTATTGGGTAAGCTGTTGATCATATCAATTTTCTTTATAGAACACGTATGTACCATTAATCATTTAAGAAGATTAAACAAAGAAGTTCACAGAGAATGAAAATAAAGCTTAAGCAAATACCTTGGAGACGAAAGTGCTCTAGCTTGGCCAGATTCATACTGCAGTGTAGCTTCCAACGACGATTCTGCCACAACCGCCCGCTTTTCCATCTCAGCAAGTGCGGCCATGGTTTTTTCATATTTTTCCTTCATATTCCACCACAAATATCACTTTTCAGTGTCAAGAAAGATGATATAACACACCATGGTAGATGCAATAAGATGATGAGAAACTATAATACTGTGCCCAAGCTCCCAGACTAATAGGACAATGTACTTCCAGCATTCCATTCAATGCTTTTTCCAAAGTAACGTTAACCATGAATCTGTAAGATTAAAACACAACAACTGAGGTTCATCTTTTGCATCTGAAACTAGATTTTTTTAACCAGAAACGATTGTTCAGTGTTCAATAAATATTCCCATCACAAAGCAATATCTGATATATTCAGCCAGAACAAGGTCCCTTAAATTGCAAAACCCCCCATAAGCTCACAGCATGTCCTGTATATTGTGGAAGGAGACTTTCTGACGTCCCAAATTTTGTTTGAAACACTATGGTAGAAACAAATTTGTCAAGAAAAGCAAAACAAGATAGAGAAATACCAATAGGGCAAAATTTGAATACAACAAGGCTTATTTAAATGCATTTGTCCTCCTCAGAAGTTGGCCAATTGCAAGTGAAATTGCTATCAAAGAAATGTCCAATAAAGCAGCAGGAGGAATCTTAAAAGTTCAACTATAAATGGCCATGTATTTGCATCAGAGGTGATGCTTATGGCACCACAATCTTGGATACACAAATTAATAGTGTCATGTAGATGCAAACTTTGTGGCCGTTCATATTTTGATATGTCCAAAATTTGATATGAGCTAGGTAAATATTACTCTCCGAGCGGGTGGAACTGACGTAGGTTTTCATCAACCAAAGTGACTTAACAGGCACAAGAAAAGTGACCTACACGGTCATTGAATGGCCCCAGGAAGGGGCTGCTCCCACTCAAGGATTAAAATAACTCACTAGTTCTTGGGAAAGCACACATGAATTCATTTGCATAGACCAGCATGGACCACCTTGCTTGGTTGTGGGTACCAGGAACTAGCTTTTGGAGCTTCTTAAGGACAATCAGACCAGCATAGACCCAAGAACTTTCACTAATTAAAAATGCAAACAAACTGGCCATATGATAAAAAGCAGAAAGTCAATTTTCTCCTAGATGGAGGAGATGAAGGTCCATCATTTGCATGAAAAATTGATCAAGAACCATTCGAAAGGGATCAATTCCTGCATAAAAAGGAAAGAGTATTGGAGCATTCTCGAACAAGAAGGGCTCTCCTGGAAGATATGTGACTGCTCTCCTGGGGAGCTTATCAAGGTCCTGCATGGAACCTACAGCTGGGAAGGAGATAGAAAAGAGTGTGATCTTGCAGTAAGACTCTAGTATTGCTCCCCAAATAAACTCCCATGTGACAAACCCCCCCCCCTCCCCCAAAAAAAAAGCATGTTGAATGTGCTGAAGGGCAAAAAAAGCAGCTAACTATTGTTAACAGAAGAAATCTAAAGATGACAATGCGGGAGGCAATATTTACAAGGCTTTGAATGTGCACAAATAGGTTCTTCTCAATTCACAAATAATGGATTCATCAGCAGTACATCTTCTAAAACGAACTATTTGACAACCTTCTTTTCAAGCCATGGGCAAAGCAAAATTGTTTTTAGAGTATATCATATTCTCAAATGGCCACAGTCATAAATGAGGAAATAAACCTGAAGCACGTGAACTAAATATCTCTGAGCCGCTGCATCCTGTTCTGCACTAATACGTGCATCTTCAGTTAGCCTTTGTTCTTGCTCAACCCGCATCAGAACCTGACGTGCAGTCAAGTAATACAGTGACTAGGGACAAAAGTGAGTACAAGGAAAGAACAAGAGGAAAGAACAATCATTTCCCCAGGAAGAACCAGAAAGCATGTGTGCAAAAACAAACCTGAAGCATTGCTTTTTCTTGCTCTTGCTTATCAGCAACAAGTTGACGCAGCTCGGCAACCTCAAGCTCCAACAGCTCAACCTGCAGTAGTAATTTTTTAACCAATATAAAACTTTTAGAGGTTACGTTACAAGCGTAGAGCAAGGGACAGAAGAGCCAATTAAACAAGAGAGTAAAGAAAGCCTTGGTACATTGCCTTTGCTTCCAGCAGAGTAATATTTTAAGGCTCTCCCTCCCCCCCCCCTTCCTGGAGTGTGGAGGAGAAGATCGAAATATGTCGAAATCATTACTCCACTATCCCCATACAAGTAATTTCTTTTCAAATCTTTGAATTGCCACCTCTACTTGCCTAAGCTTTAAGAGAATTTTTATTGAATGGCAAAATATGAAAGAGATGAAAGGGAATATTGTTAAACATTTACTCACATAAAAATTTTAAACAGCACTGAAGAGTAGATAACACACATTATGCAGAAGCTCTTAAGGGCGCGTAGGATATCCAACTACCGGTATTGAAGCTATGACCAATGAAAAATATCTTATAAAATGATGAAAAATGGTCTATAACTTGAAACATCAAAGCAATAGACAACATTAAGTACCACTTCCAAATTGGGGAAGAGGGAAATAGATACATCTCCAACTATGTCTTAGCCAGCACAATATCCTTTCATGAAAACCTAATGCATACAAAATTATGTACTTTAAATGTACCTTTGCGCTCAATTGGCGTCGGTTGTCTTGCTTGACCATCTCCATTAGTGCCGTCTCCAGTTCTTCAGCTCTACATTAAAACAGGATATAAGTTCTTCTGTCATTGTTTAAAAGTAATAACTTGCCAATTACACTGATTTTTCCTGGTGTTGTTATTTCAAGTTTTCCAGAAAGAATTGCCTCCTAGTTCCATGATCTTAAAGACAACTATTGCAGATTGTCTTACCAGAGAATTTAGAAAATGACTAAACCTACTTATTGTATACTTTCACCAGAATTTGCAAAATTTATTGAGCACATGCACAGAATTAAGAAGAAAATTTACTCAGAATTCCTGCATGAGAACCTTATCTCCTAAAAATGGAACTTTCATTCTGCTATATGCGATATATCACCAGGAATACCAATTAAAAAAAAATCATACAAGGAGCACTCATAGAAGAGGGGGAAAAAATTGAACCACAGAAAGATTGGACCTCAGAGTAGCAGATCTTTTCTCCTCCAGCAGCCTGCACAACTCGACCTTCAACCAAACAACCTGTCGAGAAGCTGTTAATGTTTGCAACTTAAAAAGAGCCAAGAACATCAGCATGCAGAGAAACTGTTGCTTTTTGCAAGTAAAAGTCCTTGAAAATCTTACATGAAGTTAATAATTAATTAAAGAATTACTAGAAACAAGCAATACAAAAAAGAACAAATGGAAATAGAATATAACGTCAAGGTGCAGTTCACTATCAAATGAATGAAATTTGATCAGCCTTATAATCAAGAGCAATCAGAAAATCCAAAACAAAATGGTAGCGAAATATGCAGAAAGAAGAAAGACCAAGGATTTGGTCTGAAGATGGCTGGAGAATCTTGGAAAGTACTCAAAAAGAGGCTCTTAAATATCATTTTAGTTTACAAAGAAAAACATTTAGTTGCCGGTTTGCATAAATTGTCTATCGCACAAGAAAAGCAAACAACAACAGCAACAACAACAATCTAGACTTTCTATCCCAAAATTTGGGATCGACCATATGAGAGACAAATACTGAAAATAGAAATAAAAAAAAAGGATTTAATTTGTGTGGATTCTCCTACGCCACTCATTCCTATTTAAGATTATTTCCTCAACTAAATTCATATCTATCATGTATTTACGAATACATTACAACCAAGTTTTCAACGGTCTATCTCTATGTTTTATTAAATCTCCTATTTTTAAGTTTTCAATCTTTCTAACAGGTGCGTCCTTAGATCTTCGTTGCACATATCCAAATCATCTTAGGCGATACTCTCTCATCTTATCCACAATTGAATTAACTCCCAACTTATTACGTATTTTATTATTTCTAACTCGATTTCTTCTAGTTTTGTCACACATTCATCTAAATATTATCATTTCAACAATAGTCATTTTTTTTTCTTGTTGCTGTTTAATCGCACAAGAAAAGCAAAAGCACAAAAAATGTTCCAGATGCACCATGGCAAGGAGCCTAAAGGTGAATCACCAAACAAATTATGAAAAATATGGACTAACTGATTTTGATGAGAAATGACCAAATATAAGTTTCAAACAGATAGCTAGTTAATGAATGTTACGTTCTTCCAGAACTCAAGTGTAGAATATAAAAGATTGAAAAACAATCTCAGAATTTCATTGAATTCGTAAAAGCAATTACAAGTTCAATTTCCAAATTCAGAGCCTAAGGCTCTACCCTCAGCTTAGAGCTAGCTACCAATAACAAGAATGATCCCCCCCTTCACTATCCTTGATCCTTATTTAAACATGTTTTCTGCCCCATAACCTCCCTAGATTCTCTGTTGCAATTCGGCTATTCCAAGCCAGCATTCTGGTGTAACTTCTTTTTGCGTTGATAGACCAAAAGCCCCTTAGGCACCATCCTATCATCCACATGTCCAGCTTCTGCCACATCCTCATCCAGCTAGTCTCTTGTGACTTCAATCCTAACATTGCCTCCTGTTGAAGCTTCAGCCTTGTCCTCAAGGCTATAATAAGGAAATTGTCCTTTAAAATCTGAGAGATTCAACCATGTAGCATCATCTTTAGTGCCTCCTTTCCAACGAACCAACAATTTCTTAGTGGTTTGTTCCCCATGTTTTATCACTTTTTCTTTTAATATCTCAGCCAGCTCACATAGAGTGCTGTCTACCTCAATAGTGTGGGGCAATGTTGGTTCAGGGGATTGATTTCCTATCAACTTTTTCCGCTAGGATACATGAAAAATGGAGTGTATTCGTGAACCTTCAGGCAGCTGGACTTTATAGGCTACTGCTCCAATCTTTTGTATAATAGGAAATGGTTCAAAGTACTTGGCAGCCAGCTTAGCATTGCTCTTACTGCGGAATAAGAGCTGTCTGTAGGGGCGCAACTTAAGGAAAACCATTTCACCGACATTGCACTGAATTTCCCTCCTATGAGCATCGGCAAACTTCACCATTTGCTGCTGTGCCTTTTGAAGGTTATTCTGAACTTGTCTCAGGACTTCATCTCTGTTCATGAGTTCTTTTGACACGGCTTCCACTTGTGTTTCACCCGGAAGGAACCGCGGAACTGTGGGAGGTGGACGTCCATACACAGCTTGGAAAGGAGTCATTCCGGTGGTTGTATGGTAGTTTGCATTGTAGCTAAACTCTGCCCATGGCAGCCAAGTATACCATCCCTTTGTCTGGTCTGATGCAAAGCATCGAAGATAGGTTTCTAGCCCTTTATTTAGAATTTCAGTTTGCCCATCGGTTTCCGAATGATAGGCACTACTCATATTCAATTTTGTGCCTTGCAAACGGAAGATTTCCGTCCAAAAGCAACTTAAGAATATCGCGATCGCTTACAATAGATCTTGAAACTCCATGCAAACTAACCGCCTCTATAACAAAAACTTCAGCAACTATTTTGGCTATGTATGGATGTTTCAAGCCAATGAAGTGCCCATATTTAGACAATCTATCAACCACCACAAAGATGCAGCCCTTGCCTTGCGAACGAGGAAGACCATTAATGAAATCCATTGATATATCTTCCCATACCACCGCGGGAATAGGCAAGGGTTGCAAAAGTCCTGCAGGTGATCTGGCTTCATATTTGTGTTGTTGACACACTAAACAGGCTGCAACGAACGCGAGGACTGATTTCATCATCCCTCTCCAATACAAATTTGCTGCCAATCTCTTGTAGGTCTTCAAAGCACCTGCGTGTCCTGCCCCAGGGGTTTCGTGAAACTCAGCCAATAAAGTGGGAATCCACTTAGAGTTTTCCGAGAGCACCACTCGCTTTTTGTGTAGCAACGTCTCATTTACCAAGGCGTATGGAGGACTACAGTCAGGATCTTCTCTTAGCCTTTGTTTTAGTGCAGCCAGCTTTGGATCCTCATCGACTTCCCTCTCTATTTGCTTCCAATCTTCCCATATTTGCCACGACACCATAGCACAATCAGAGTCATCCTGCAGCCTTGATAAACTGTCTGCTACCATGTTTGTGTGACCAGGTTTGTACTCCACCTTAAAATCATAGCCAAGTAATTTGGAAACCCAATCTTGCTGTGCAGGGGTGGAAATCTTCTGTTCCAGCAGGAATTTCAAGCTTTTCTGATCAGTTTTCACCACAAATGGCCTTCCTATTAGATACGGACGCCAATGCTGAATTGCTAACACGAGTGCCATCAATTCTTTTTCATAGACAGACTTAAATAGAGACTTTTCAGAGAGAGACTTGCTGAAAAACGCAATGGGCCTCCCGTACTGTAAGAGGACAGCCCCTACTCCACGTCCCGATGCGTCACATTCAATTAAGAATGGCTGAGTGAAGTCTGGCATTGCCAACACCGGAGCATGAACCATTGCAGACTGCAATGACTCAAAGGCTCTTTTAGCTTCCTCCATCCATATAAACTTGTGCTGACCCTCTTTTTTAAGTATCTCTGTAAGAGGTTTAGCCATCTTCCCATATCCACATATGAACCTCCTATAATAGCCTGTGAGCCCCAAGAATCCCATAACATCCCTTGGAGAACGGGAAGTGGGCCAATTAAGAATGCAAGCTACTTTTGTTGGATCCATTTTAACACCTTCTGCTGAGATTATGTGGCCCAAGTATTCAACATTCTGCCGTCCAAAGTGACATTTCTTTTTATTGGCCAGCAAAGAATTTGATGACAAAATCTGCAAGGCTGTGTCCAAATGAGCCAAGTGATCCTTACAAGTTTGGCTATAAATAAGGATGTCATCGAAGAATACCAAGATGAATTTTCGAAGTTAAGGACGGAACACATCATTCAGCGTGGCTTGAAATGTGGCAGGTGCATTCATGAGTCCAAATGGCATGACGATGAACTCATAATGTCCAGAATGTGTTCGGAAGGCTGTTTTAAATATGTCAGAATCCTTGACCCGTATTTGGTGGTAGCCAGATTGTAAATCTAACTTAAAGAAGAAGTGAGCTCCATGCAATTCGACCAACAACTCATGAACTACTGGAATTGGATATTTGTCTGGGACGGTGGCTTTGTTCAACTCTCGATAGTCTACACAAAAGCGCCAACTCCCATCCTTTTTCCAAACCAGTAATACTGGGCTGGAGAAAGGACTTGAACTAGGGCGAATGATTCCCACTGTGAGCATTTCAGCTACCAACTTCTCTATTTCATTTTTTTGCTCATGACTATACCGATAGGGTCGGCTACTAACTGGACCATACCCAGACCATAATGGAATTTGGTGGTCAGTAGGTCGCTTAGGTGGTAATTGAGTGTTGTCAGCAAACACCCCAACATAATGGTGCAATAGCAAGCGTAACTCACTTTGCTGATCCTTAGTCAAGTTGTCCTCAGCCCGGGATTGCAGCTCAGTGTCATATTTAAGCTCCCATAACCAGGCTCCATATTCAACCCCCCTCAGTTTCTTCAATGCAGTCAGTGAAGAATGAGTTCTAACCAATGCAGGGTCCCCTTTTAAGCAAACTACCTTATCAAGCCACTGAAACTTCATAGTCATCGACTGCTAATTAACCCTGACTTCTCCTAAGGTCTCTAGCCACAAAACACCGAGAATAATATCCACGCCGCCCAAAGGAAACAAGAAGCAATCGACTTTAATTACAAGGCACCCTAAATCCAATGGCACCCCGAGACACAAGCCCGAAGAAATTAGTCGCCTTCCATCACCCAAGCGAATCGGTGGGTTGAACAACAAGTCCCAATCGAAAGGCCACCTCCTCCGAGACAAAGTTATGACTAGCTCCACTATCTATCATAACTATTAATTTTGTTTCCGCAAGAACGCTGAAGAGTTTCATGGTTTTAGGGTGTGAAATTCCGTCCAAAGAGAATAAAGAAAGCTCAAGATAAGCAAGGGAAATACCTTGTTGTTGTTCTATGTCTTCCGCAGGCCCACCATCCACAGCGATGTCGTCAACTGATGGAGTCTCGTCCTCGCCCAAAATCAGCGCCCTCAGGGTTTTGTTGGGACAATTGTGCAAAGGATGGTAGGGTTCTTTACATTTGAAGCATAACCCCTTGGATCGCAAGTCCATGAGTTCTTGATGAGACAAATGGCGAAAGGACCTGGGGGAAGTGTTCGAAGAAGTCTGTTGTGAAATCGAAGTCAAGGATGGTCGAGGAAATGGTGAAGTATCTCGAACAGGGAGTGGAGCATAAGAGAATTGGTTTCGGGTCGATGCTTTCGGATTATATAAAGTGGTGGATCCTCCATGGGTCAAGTTTGACCCGCCCCATTTTCGCGATCCGATGGGCACTTGGGTTTCAGCTACTCTACCCGAAAGAACCCCGGTTGTGAAATACCCAATTTCACGTTCGACTTCCCGTGCGAGCTTCATGGTCTAAAAGAGTGAGAGAGCTTCGTGCGAACGGATTCACACTCGAATCTCGTCCTTGAGACTATTGAGAAAAAGCCCTAAATGAATCGAAGAACTCAGCCCCTTGACAAGCGCTGTGCGGGCAACGAATTCGTCGATGTAAGCGTCGACAGTCCCCTTTTGCTTTGTCGAAGCGTGGGCTTCAAACGGATTTGCAGAGAGGCCGCCACCGAAGCGATCGAAGAGTTCGGAAGTCAAATCGTTCCACGAGATAGATGGATTTTGAGTATAAAGCCAGTGAACCTAGTGGAGCGCAGGGCAATCCATGGAGACCATGGCCATGGCGACCTTCATCTCCTCACTAATATGGTTGATTGCGAAGAATTGTTCTGCACGCACCACCCAAGCGGCCAGGTCATGACCCTCAAAACAGGGGAGATCGATTCTCTGCAAGGCGAAGGAAGAGTCATCGTGAGAGGTCGCTTTAAACGGCGGTTGGGTTGTTGTATGAGCTCCAAAGATGGGAATGGAGCCAACTTTGAGAGAGGCACTGTTGTGACCAACATTGTTTGCCACTGACG
The DNA here is from genome assembly GCA_037126225.1 of Dillenia turbinata. NCBI lineage: Eukaryota > Viridiplantae > Streptophyta > Magnoliopsida > Dilleniales > Dilleniaceae > Dillenia > Dillenia turbinata. The sequence goes on from JBAMMX010000004.1 coordinate 27,441,102, forward strand.
AAGAACCTGCCTCATCGCGACCATCATGTTTTTGGCGCAGAAAGGCGGCAACCAGATCTTCCAAGGAGTCCATTTTCTCCAGTCGCGTGCAATGGTGAGTGATTTCGTCAAGGAGGGTTGCGACACTCTTACCAATTTCAACAACACTCTGTTCGAGGGATTCTAGTTTAGATTCCATCCTTGTTTGAGTCATGAAGATTGGCTCGAGGAGAAGTGATAGTCGACAGAGGGGAAGGGGAGAGGCAACGGCAGATCGGACCAATTGTTACGTTCTTCCAAAACTCAAGTGTAGAAGATAAAAGATTGAAAAACAGTCTCAGAATTTCATTGAATTCGTAAAAGCAATTACAAGTTCAATTTCCAAATTCAGTGCCTAAGGCTTTACCCTCAGCTTAGAGCTACCAATAACAAGAATGATCCCCCCTTCACTATCCTTGATCCTTACTTAAACATGTTTTCTGTCCCATAACCTCCCTAGATTCTCTGTTGCAATTCGGTTATTCCAAGCCAGCATTCTGGTGTAACTTCTTTTTGCGTTGATGGACCAAAAGCCCCTTAGGCACCATCCTATCATCCACATGTCCAGCTTCTACCACATCCTCATCCAGCTGGCCTCTTGTGGCTTCAATCCTAACAATAGCCATTTTTGAATTAACTCCCAACTTATTACGTATTTCATCGTTTCTAACTCTATCTCTTCTAGTTTTGTCACACATCCATCTAAACATTCTCATTTCAACAACAGCCATTTTTTTTCTTGTTGCTGTTTAATCGCACAAGAAAAGCAAAAGCACAAAAAATGTTCCAGATGCACCATGGCAAGGAGCCTAAAGGTGAATCACCAAACAAATTATGAAAAATATAGACTAACTGATTTTGATCAGAAATGACCGAATATAAGTTTCAAACAGATAGCTAGTTAATGAACCACAGAGAAAAGAGCCACTCACCTGTTCCTGAAGATCTGGGATAGAATCTAGTTCCGAACTGACTGTAAGACCATTAAGGAATGTGTCTAAGTCCGAGACACCAGAAACCATTTGAGGCAAATCTCCATCAGTAAGCACATCATACGATTTTTCTGCTGCGTGTGTTTCCTTTACTCCTTTATCATGCTTGAAACTATAGAGTTTAGTTGCAAGGCCTTTTGGATCCCTCCTAACTTCACCGACTTTGGACCTTTCTTCAACTGCTCGTAGCACGGCAGGACGATGTTTGTCCCTCAGTTCTTGCAATCTAGCTTCCGTCACAGCCAGAAAACCCATGCAAGCAGTCAAAACAAGTTGGCTGCAATCAAATGTTGAACCTGCAAGTGACTGAAACAAGGTGATTGCATCTCCAGCATCCTTGGTTGTAATTAATGCAGGTCCTGCAAAATAAGAAATTAAATAAAACAAATGAGAATAAAAATTAAAAATTTATATAATCAAACTTTCAACATTAATAAACAGATTTTCAGGTGAGATGTTCACAAAATAGTGCAGAAAGAACCAAAAAAAGAAGTATTTGTTTCTCCAATTACCATACAACTCCATCAAAGCTAGTGCTGTTCGAAACAGCATAACACGGTTCCCTTCAAATAGAAGTACATCCCATACTCGAAGAACTAAGGACAAAGGAACCAATCAGAAACAAATTTGCAATAGGACGACTAATAGAAAAAATATGAATCATTGCACTAAAAAAGAAATTTAAATAGAGCAGCTCCACAAGAAGCTTTGGCCTCACCACTCTCCCAGGGGAGCATGTTAACAAAAATAGAGAGAAACCAAGATCCAGAGATCCATGCCACCTGCACTCCCAAGTAATCCAGATGATTAACTGCACCAGATGCATAAATGAAATAAGAACGCATAATCATTCAAATTTCTGAATTGTTTAGAACAGTTTAAGAATATAATAGCTCTACAGACAAACAGAAGGAAAGAACAAAAGACAAACCCAATTTTGGAAATCTTTCACGCATCAACTCCTCAAACACAAGTTGGTCAACCTGAAAGTAACATAAAATGTTAAAAATGACGAAGATGACAGTGAAGATTTCACTTCAAACAATTAGAGATACTGCCTCTGCAGACTTTTATTCTTTTCTGCATGAAAGAGCATACAACTAGGAGACACCGGAAAAACTGAGTAAGAAAATAACACTAACAGTCATATACAACTAAGGAAAAAGATAGTCATTACCTGAGATTCTATCATATCCTCAGAATAACAGCCCTCAAAATAGTCATCGATTATCCCCACCAAGGTCCTGAGTAGTCCATTAGAAAACCATTTCAAACATATGCTCTAGGTACTACAATGATTAACATTATGGAAAAGCTGCATTGTTTAAATAGACCTTTAGCATACCAGAATGCATTCTCCTCAGGCATGAAAAGTAATAATAAGCCTGCAAAGAAATTCATTGCCTGCACATATGTCAGACCATATGAGAACAGAAAGGAACAAAAAGGAACTAGTCATATCATGCAGAGTTTAAAGGAGAAGAAAGACACAAATATTAAGGTGCAGAGTAGTGAAACAACAACGAAATGCACTGTAATTCAATCTCTGAGAAAGCAGATTGAACAAAGTCGCAAAATGCTAGACGTGATTAAATAAAACAGCAAACATGTCCATAAATATAATATATTCATTAACATGTTTGTATCACACAGCACTTGAACTTAAACTATCTGATATCTTATTGTTAAACTGCCAGGTGCAACATACACCCATTACCAATGAATGATGATGGATGACAAAGAGAATAAATGTGGCATGCAGAATAGAAAATCCAAAATATTGCTTGCAATGACATATATTACGAACCAACAATTTAATATACATTATATGACAGTAAGGGGAGAGGGGAAGCAGCAAAAGGGGGAAAAAAAGAAAAAGGAGCAGACTTTGCTAAGATGCTATCACAAATGAATAATCAAAACCAATATCTTACTCATTTGGAAAGATCCAAAGATTAAATAAAGACCATCCAATCACCAGAAAAATAACAGTGCATCCAAAGGGAACAGTTCAAACTATTTATAGTGATCCTAGCAACAAGTTTACATCACCAAGGCATTAGTTTTGTACATAGTAGTTTTAAGTTTATTAAGATACTAGATCTCATCTTTGTCTTTATTCTTTTTTATTTGTTGCTAAGATAATCCCTTCGTCTTCATTTATTCCACAGTTAGAAAAAAAAAAAGTTTGACTAGGTTTCATCTTCGTTTGTAGCTGAAGATGTACTTTGTTCAGTGACAAAAGAAAAATAAATAAATAAATAGGCAGATCATAGAAATTAGCTAGAATTTACCTGACAGTATCCAACGGAAGGATTATGCCGAGCATATGCCAAAAGCAAACGCCTCAAGGAATCTCTACCATCCTCATCCAGAGCAGGGTGGCCTGGGAATGTTCGAGGTAAATCCTGCACGGAAAAAGAAATCACATTAATTTGGGGGCGATATCTGGATTCTAATACCAAGCAAAAGAAGCAGCACCTACAACTTATAAAGATTGAACGACAAAGTCCAGGGCCCATGCATCTAATGACCTTCTCAATCTGCCTTTTCCATTTCTCAGGTACACCAGCTTTTTTTGAATTTGACTGCTTCCTTCCATTTGGCGGTAATGAATCGTTATGCCCCCTGATATCGCCTGCTGGAGTTTCTGAAGCTAGCAAATCCTGGTAATATTTCTCCACCCGACGTACCTTTACACCGACAAAGGCCTGCCACACCTGCAAACAAGGGTAAATTAAAATACTACGTCCGACAAACCATAGAAATCTGAAGTGACAGTTACCAGCATACCTCTCCCCTGATTTCCCTTGGCACTCCCCCACGAACAAGGAACTCAAGTTCTTCTTTCCATGGAAAGATATGTTCAGCGGTAATGCCATCACCCAGAGCAGCATTGGCCCCAGATACAGTGACATTGTTCCCCAATACATCAACATCAGAGTAACATTCTTTAAAATTACCTTCTGAAGCTCCTGCTGAATGGTTCTCTTTAACATTACCTAGCTTCCCATTATTGATTCCAATAGTGTCCTTACTGACACGAAAACTCATCATATATTCAATGGCACCTAGAGCTGGTCTAACTCGACCCCAAGCTCGAATTCTGTGGTTTTTTCTTCGCCTTCTAGGCAAGACATCCTTTTCAAAGGCTCTTTCTTCTGAAACTTCAGATGTAGAATAACTGACACTTAGCTCATTCCCTCTCCTCTCTGAAGCTTCCTCTTCCTTCAACCCTGTAAATTCAACCCTTAATGCTTTGTCAAATACTTCCTCATAGTAGCACAATTCGGCAAATTCTGCTTGCTGATCAATGAAGCCTTTCCATTTGTTTGACCTTTCTTCTTCCTCCTCCTGAAAGCACAAATATGTAAGTCTGCAATCCACCAAAATTTCCCCTCTTTACTCCTTGTGTTCTCTACTTATTTTACTAGTACAACACACCTTTTTAAGGAGATTCATAGTCCAATAGCTATATATAACTACAACCGGTTGTACAATGACTGGAAAAGTAGCACCACAAGCAAGAAGATGGAAGTACCTTGTAGATTTTAGCGTATTGTCTATATCTTTGAAGGTGTTGTGGTCTCAAGGCAAAGCCGTATGCATCCCTAATAACATAATTGTCAGTTTAAACCCCAAACTTGCAAGAACAAGCTTTCAAGCTATAAAATCTTACTGGAAGACGTGCATGGCAAAGGCACAAACAGAAACTAGAGAATTCAGCAACAAACACACACTGAAACTCATAGATACTGAGAACAACATAGGATGACATTTCCATTGAACAATAAAAGCTGCTTGAAAGCAAATGAAAATCAACTACAAATAGGAAGCTTGATTCCATTTCCACAATTTTCGTGTTTGAAATCAAAAAAAGAGAAAAAAAAAATGCTGAGTTCAACTCTTAGTATTTGAAATTGAGGAGTTAAGAACTGGTAAAATGTCAACAGTTTTGTAAATGAACTTGTCTAGAGTTTATGGCCCCCGCATAATCTCTCCAACAACTGATTCTAAGACTTGGTTCCTGCATATGAAATGAATTGAAGAATTGGTTCTTTTCATTTGGAGTATTCAATATGCACACAAGGGTCAATTACAAGTCAAAACTTTGATACTCCAAAAAGCAAGAACTGAAAGAACAAACAATTTAAAGATTATCAGCACCATTACTGTTCACCATTTCTTCAAATTTTTAGCATCTAGAAAGAATCTTTCTCCTAATTCCACCCAAACAAAAAGATTCTCCAAATTTCTCTCCACGCTAAGTACGGTGAAATTTCATCCTGACATAAAAAATTGTTCATATCAAAGTATATTTCTTGGGATTTCCTCCTTTTTTTTTTCTTGGACAGCAACCAATTATAGCAAGCAGGACTTTTGTGTTACCTGGAATCAACCTCCAAAGAGCGCCTACTCAACAAGGACAACAACATACTTCACACTCCCAATTCTCTTGCCCATATCGCTCACTTCTCTACCAGGAAACTCAAAACACTGAACCCCCGCACCACATTTCAAAAACCCATTAAAAGATCTCCGAAACCCACCATTCAAATACACCCCAAACCCAGTTAAGCCTTCAAACTAATCACTTGGTCGCCATTCTCAATTTGCAAAATAACAAAAGAAAAAACGAAGAATTCGCAAAATGAAACCCTAAAAAAACAAAACTGATAATCCGGATCAAAGGACACGTGTCTAAAGATCAAGAACTTGAAAAATTATACCTTCTATAGTCGAAAGCGTTCATGAGATTCGAATTCGTCTCCTTCATCTTCGGACGACCGAATCAGACCAAATCTCCCAAAAACCAAAAACTGGGTCTCGATCGAGCGGTTCTTGCGAGAAAAGGGTCTTCAAGATTTCGAGATATTGTCCTCCAATTCGTCGATTAATTCGAAACCGATTTTTTCCTCTGAGATCCGTGTAAAACAACAGTCGCACTATTATAACGTTGTGGCCTTCAAAATTTTGGCCGGTGGTGTCATCAATTAAGGAGTTTGTAAGTGGGGCCTCGTGGCAGTGCAGACGTGGCATTAATTTATTGGAGAATTACTGAGTTGTTTGTGCCAGAGCCAGAGTAAATATGAAGAGCAGTTTTGCCACTGAGATTGCACTGCTGAATCTGAGGACCATACTGGGGTACTCCTTTAACCGTGTGTCCTCCCTCAGTGAATTATTTCCCTTTTCTTTTTCATACAAATTTAAGAAGTTATTTTCTAATTTTTCATCCATCTCTAAATAAAAAAATAAAAAATTTAAAAAATATATTCAAATGATACGTCTTTCTCTATCTCTAATTTTTTTAATAATTTAAAAATTTTTTAAAAATATAAGTTTATTTATAACAAAAAACCGTAAAAAATACGCTTAAGGGTGTTTTCTATTTCTTTTCATAAATTAAAAAATTGTATTTTTTAATTTTCATATTTTAAAAATAAAAAATATTTAAATATAATTTTATTTTTTAAAAAAATAGTTTTTTAAAAATATTCTTATTTTTCACGATTAAACAGGAAAGTTTTTATTTTTTCTTTGAAGGGAATCATAAGCCCGACCACAAAAAGAAACGTGGATGGAAACCCACCTTAGACAATTTTTGACTAAATTTATAAATTTTTATTTTATAAAAGTTATTTGATAATTTTTTTTTTATAAAAATGTCTATAAACTTCAAAAATAAACTATTTACATTTATAAACTGTTTAAAAAAAATATAACTAAGTCACGACTTTTTAATTCATCTTATAAATTGTCTGTAAATTAATAAAAAGGTCATCATTAATATTTCATGGTGATTTATACTTCTTATATATATAAATAAATAATTATGTACATATCATGTCATTTTTTGGTATTTTAACATTTAAAAGATTTTAAAAATCGAACTTATAAACTCAAAAATATTTTATAAACAGTCAAATTTTTTATTTTATTAAATATTTTAAGAACTTTTTTAAAAAATAAAATATGTAAGATTATAAGTCCAAAAATCCTCTGCAAAATTTATAAATGATTTAAAATAAGTTTGGTTAAATTGCCTTCAGTGCCTCCAAACTGTATACGTATGTAGTGGGAGCAGACTCCGACACAATTGTTTCAGGGTAGGGTCGGTGGGCAGGGGTTACCCTCCCTCAAGAACATGCCCCACCCGAGTTGTGGTCCTCCCCTTCGAAACCCCCCCCCCCCCCAAAAAAAAGAAAAAAAAAACCCTTAATTTGTGTATTATTTCTCTGATATATGTAGTTTTTTTTGGGGGGTTTATGAATTCAGTTCTCAAAGAAATTATGAATTATTATATATGCCAATTTGATCTTGTGCACACATTATAAAATGAGAAAAAAAAATTGCTACCTTCTTAAAAAAAATAAATAGATAAATTCTAAAATGCAAATAATAATAATAACAACAATTTTTTTTTAAGTATACTTGAAAATTTTGTAAAGAGAGAGTGCAACTCTAACATGTGACATGAATTTTTGCTATCTCATTTACCCTGATCTTTTCTTTTTCTAAATTTACGCTCTTGAATTGAATTTAAATATACATAATAATAGATAATTGTCCTCTATGCAATCTTTAAATAAAGAAAAATTATTATAAACTCACTTTTAATAAGAATGTTATAAGATATACTAAATATCAGATCATCCTTCAATAAGTAAAACGAATTAACATGAGAGAGATAGAAAGAAGAGAAGAGGTTTGCAAAAAGACAAAACTTTAAAAAAATATATTACTCTAAAAAAATATATTTATTGAAATATATCAAAATAATGAATAACTATAAGTATTTATAGGGAATATAAACTCTAAAAATTAGAAAACTAAAGAAATTTGAAAACCAAAAAAAAAATTAAGAAATTAAAAAAATTAAAGAACTAAAAATTTAAAAAAAATTAAAAAATTAGAGAAATTAAAAAATTGAAAAAATTAAAAATACGTTCCATCATGAATTTTATTTTAAAACCAATAAAAAATAATACTATATTCTATTATAATATAATACTATATTCTATAATAATATAATACGCACGCGCGCCCGCGCACGTGTTCAAGGAAAGAGATGGAAAATTTCCTGGAAGTAATAGGCTCAACTAAAACTTATAGAATGGAAGTGCTGTTGATTAACCAACATGGAAAACCCCCCCCCCCCCTCCGCGAACACCCCCATATTATTTTTCACTGTAAGTCATGCATCAATTATTGCATGGAGACTGAAATAGAATCATGTTTTTTTCTTTAAATATTGAAACCTTAAACCCAGGTGTAGAATTCCATGTTTCTGTCTTAATCCTCCTCCCCCCCTCCCCCCCCAAAAAAAAAGCCAGAAAATTGCTATTACTGGTATTCCCAAGAAAATGCAGTTAGCCATTTTCAGCTAGAAAGTAGAAGACCCAAAAAATTAGGGAACAATATGGGCTTAAGCAATTCAACAGAAGATCAAATGTTACTGTGAAACAACAATTCACTTAACAATTTTCCCAGGTAACTAAACTACATAAAACCATTGTGAAACCCCCAAAGCCACTTGGAGAAGTTTTCAAATTCCTAAGCTTTTCTGCAACTTTCTTCACCTGCATCCCCGAAATCAGCTCAGGTGCTTTCTCCCAACAAGCAAGCAACTGCAAATTCATCACAAAGTTGCACATCGTTTAAAGTGTTCGATAAATTTTGAAGTCAAACATAGTACTTTTAACCATAAATTATAGGTCAAGCAATCCAACATTTTAACCATAAAACTTCACTTTATAAGGTCACAAAAAACATAGAAATAGATTCATAAGAACTATAAACAAGATCCATGTTCAAATTCAAACATCTGCCTGGAAAAAAACAAAGCATAATAAAAAGGTAAAATAAAAAAAAAAATAATCATACTAATAACAAAACCATGTGAGGGATACAAAGCAAAGCTTGAAATAGGAAGAAGGATAGTAGAAGTATACCTGATGAACAAGAATGGGGTGAGTGAGGGGAAGCCTGAAGGCAGAAGTAGCAGATATACACTAGGATTGCTGGGAGCTTAATATACTTTATCTCATTCCCAGATCTAATTCCGATAAAAGTCAGTTTGCTTTTTCTCATGTCATGTGGTTGAAAACCTGTTTCAACTTAGATTCCAATATATATAGGTTGGCTTAGTAGACAAAGTCGAGGAGACCAGTGGATTTGATCGAATGACAGGGAGAAGGGCAAGAGGCCGGGTTAATTTGGCTGTTTTTCTTTTTATTTTATTTTTAAAGGGAACTCCTAACCTAAGAAAGAAGAAAACATAGAAAGTGGGAGGTTGAGTTGAATATGGGGGGAGAGTTGAGGGACAAGAGGATTTGATTGAATGATATCCCTAAACAGCAATTGATTTCCTCTGCCCTTTTTTTTTGGGGGGAGGGGGTTGTTTACCTGGAGGAGCCCCCTCCCTGCCCCGCCCCAAGAAAGAATGGGTGGTTGCTATGCTCTGTTTCAACTTTCAAGGGAGTGAAGTGAAAATTAGGGTTTTCCCTTCATACATCTCCTCTATTACGTAGTTGCTTATCAACAATAGCTTCAAAAGTCCCTTGGTCCCCCACTCCATACCACTACCATGTTGGAACTTTCCATCTTAATCACAAGCATAAAACTCTATTTTTCGCAACAAGCTAGAGAGAGAGAGAGAGATTGCTAAACGAGTAGACATCAAACAGCTCTTTATTATGTCAACACCATGCACTACAGAGTAGACTCAAACAGACCTAAACTGCCTATTCCCACCTTCAATCCAACATTGCCACAATACAAAACGTAAAAAATTTAAATTAGCAATGAGTAGTTTATTGGCGCCGCCCAAGATTACAGCAATGCGGATCATCTTCATTTTGTGGGCTGCAAGCAATAATTAATTTGTAAATTAGTTTCTCTGTATCAATACAAAGCCGTAAGTTAAAAGAAGAGAAATCAGAAGAGATTCTATTATGGTGCAATTTACCTGGAACCTTGCTTTATAAAACTCAATCAGCTGTTTGGCATCACATTTTGTTGGTTTGTAAGCCTCAACTTTATAACACTCCTGCAAAAGAAGTCCAGGTTGAGAAATGTACCGGTATTTACGATTCAAGAACAAGTTTTGCATGCAAACTGCAGATTTCTAATTTGTATTTACCTCAAGCCATGTTTTAAGTTTAGGGCGACCAGCAGTCATGTCGTAGTTGTAAAATTCTGGCAAGCAGATTTGAAATCTTTCGACAAATGGAATGAAAGCTATGTCCACCTGGAAAGACATGGCTTAGCATACTATACACTGAGTGTTTTAACTCTCTACTGCAGTTTCCAGTATAATCAGAGCATCCATGACAGATATTCCAATGCAGTGCATAAAACATAGCCTACCAGACTGAATTGCCCAAGAAAGAAAGGCCCATCATCAAATTTACCAAGAGAAGTTTCTAAGTGATCAAAAGCTTTATCTGCCACAAAAAATAAGCAGTCCTTTAGTCCTACAAGATCATCACATGTAATTTTTTTAAAAACAAAAAATCCAAGTGCCTGCAAGTCAGAAATAGAATCACCAAGGTCGGCAATTTTTTGGTCCTTCATTGCAGTATATACAGCTCCAGTGAACGTGCCAGTGTATGTAAACAATTCCTCAGCAAACTCTCTCTTGGCAGGATCCTGTAATACAACAACAGTCATACTCCTTTGGGGGGAGAGAGAGAGAGAGAGAGAGAGAGAGAACTTTCACATGCCTCAGGAAACAGTGCAGGCCCTTCAAAATTGCTGTCAACATATTTAATCAAATCGAGACTCTCACCAATGATTTTGTTGTTATGTTCCAATGCTGGTACCTATACCAGATGAAAAGTAAGAAAGAAAGGCAAAAGGGCTCTTTTATTTATTTATTTTAATAGAAAATGGTATCTCAAGTAGGTCATATGCTGGTCAGTGTTAATGAGCAAATACAAACACGGTGATCAAGAAAAAATATAATGTGCTTCAGAATAAAGAAATTGAAGGATTGAGGTAGCAAAAAGAAAAGTGAATCAAGACACCGTGCTAACATTTTTGAAATGTGTTATTGAAGAATAAAAAAATTATTGGCAAAGATATAAAGCACGGAAGTTTATTTGGAGTCTTAATATCCCGCACAAAGTTCCATGCTTTTTTATGGAGGGCTTTCTTACATGCTCCTACAATGGAGAATATTTTCAAAATACAGATTGCTCAATCCAATGTGTGTCCTAGATGCTTTTCATCCTCAGAATCCATTCTGAATGCAGTCTTATTATGTTCGGCCTCGAGGGGTGAATGTTGAAATGCCTTTTTTCACCCTCTTCCTAATGTTGATATGCCTTTTTATGAGCTGGTCTTCTAATGACTGCAAACGGAGAGGAGGCAGAGTGGAAGTTTGGGACCAGAGAAATTATTATCTGTTTGAATAGCTAGTGATAGATAATGATTGCATAGGAAAAAGGCCTCTCAGATGCTAGCTGAATTTCAGAAAGCTAAAAGAGTTGATAAACAGGAACCAATGAATCAGAAAATGAAAATTGGTCCTAAAATGGTCTCCCTCACCTAATGCTTTTTCTTTAAATGAATGTTGATAGTGCTATTGATCAAGAAAAGGGATTGATAGGGTTTGGGAGCATATTAAGTGATGAAACTGGGCTTATAGCTGCAAAAAGCAGCAGTCAAAATGGCTTTAGGATGCTCTCACCACTGAGGCTTCGGAAATCCTAATTGGTATCCACCTTGCTCGCGAATTGCATCCGGAATCTCTTGTGATTGAAAGTGATAGTCTTCAAGTAGCGTTTGTGGTATACAATCGCATTATCTATCCTCAGCTTTTTTGGGCAACATATTCCTTGAAATTCAGAAATTATGTAATTCTTTGTCATCCTGTTCTTCTGTTCATATAAGGAGGGAAGGAAATATTGTAGCCCGCATTTTGGCTAGGTGTACTCTAGTTAGAGTAGATGAGGAAATCTGGCTTGATAAGCCCCCCAAATCTATCGCATCTATGCTTTTGCACAATTCTTCTTAATAAAAGAGCTTTCAATCAAAAAAAGAGGTTAGTGTTGACCCATCAAGAAGAGCCTACATCAGAACATCTTAATTAAATTTTGCACATGATCACAATATTTGGATAGGGTAGACTCAAACCCAAGGGCTCAATAAGAGTTGCATAATGACCATTTCATAATCATCAGCACAGAAAAAAGTTCAAACGGGCAAAGGCCTCAACAAGCTTTATAGATTCTCACTTCAAAAACTAGGCCTAAATTGGGCCTATGTAAGCATCTCAGAGTGACCATTTCGTATTCACTGTTAAGAGGAGCAAGAGATCACACAAGCGAGAAATCAACATGTTTCCATGTGCGCTGACAGATGAAAGTCGCAAAGAAATTTAGAAGATTCAAAATTTGATCCCAACAAACAAATCCCAAGTAAACCAGTAGGTCAAAAAGAAGATCCAAGAAATAAAGGGCTACATCGCATAAAAACCAAGTATAGTTGTATAAAGACTTATCCTTTTTAGCCAATTCATCAAATAAGGGTTTAACTGTTTCTGCGGACTATCCAGTTTGTTCTTGCAAGTTGTATTCAAAAGTTTTAAAACCAAAGTGCATGATTTATCAGTAAATACCAATATATTTCAGACCTAGACAACCAATCTATGTTTCCCAAAGCATCATAAATATACTATACCCTGTGAGACTAAAATTTTACCTTATTTACAGGGTACACTTTCTCCTTGTACCAAGTGGGTCTATCTTGAAGATTGAGCGGGACTAGTTTAATCTTGTCATGCAATCCCTACACCAAATATTTTTAGGAATCAAAAAATAAAATAAATTTGAATGATTCAAATTGAACAAATCAAAGAATTGAAGAGCACAAATTTAGCAACCTTATAATTTCGGGTGATCCAGACTCGTTGCGCATATGGACAACTGTAACTAGTATACAACCTTCAAATACAAAAAGGGGCACCATCAATTTCAGACAAAATAGACAAGTGACCATAAAAATCCACAAATTTGAAAAACATGTTACTGGACAGAGAGAGAGACCTGGTGGTGCCATCGAAGAGAGGAGGTTGTTCGGCAGTGGAATCCAAGGGAGGAGGAAGGTCTTCAATGCTTCTGTTGATAGAAAAACAAAAATCAAAAACAGAGATCAGTAATGATGTATAAAGACAATATTAAACGCGCAGAGAGAGAGACAGAGAGATTACGGAGAGGCCATATCTGTAGTTCCAGAAGCTTTCTTTTCTTGAGAATTTTTGCAAGTTTGAAAGAAATGCAGGGCCGGCGGTTATTTATACTTGGAGGCTGATCATTGCTATCGCCAGCGCTGACGTTTGGTGAGATAGAGAACCGAAGCTCAAGCAGTTCTTATAAATATTTTTTTCTTTTTTTTCTTTTTATTTTTTATAAATTATGGGTATGATATAAGTATTCTTAATCCAAATAACCTAAATAAATTTGATTTAAATTAAATTAATTTTTTTTTAAAAATAAATCTCTTTTCGATACTTATTATTTTTTATTATCTAATAATTTATTGAAGGGCATGTGCAAAACCCTTTAATCTATTATCCTTTTTTCATTTTTATTTTAAAATGTTAGTAAAAAAGTATTTTTTTAGAAACATAGTTTGTAAAAATATTATTTTTTTGTGCATGAAATTGTTTATGAATATAAATTTTTTTTTTTTAAAAGTTGAATGTATATCAATGAGAAAATTGATGAAACCCCAAAACCATGTGGAAGACTAAATTGGGTGCTACAGAATTAAATTTAAAATTTGGAGTGCAGCCATGGTTGTGTTGTGGCAGCGAGCTAAATTGAATTAAAAAATTTATAATTTATCACTTTATTTATTCATATTCCTACAAAATTATCGAACATTCCAATCGCAATACCCCAAACCCCATTACAAAAATTAGAGTTTTTGTCTCCTATATACTGGATTTTGTAATCCCTGTCGAATGTGCACAAAGAGGAACCAACTCACACACCCTTGACCTCCCAGTCTCTTTTGTAAGGTAAATGTTGCTTTTGCATCTGATCTTTGAAAAAAAAAATAGTGGGTTTTAATTTTTTTAATTTTTTTAATTTTTTATTTCAGTTAAAAATAATATAAATAGCATTAAAATATGTATATATTACATTTTCCAGATATAATAGGTGTTCGCAAATACCCAAGTTTAGCCAAAGTGGAGAATATTAAGAATTGCTAATATCATAATTGGTGAAAATAGAGGGGGCAGCAATTTGGGTGAATTGAGCTTCATCTGACCCTTTCTTTGAACAGTTTTAAATTTGGGTTTTTCATTAAATTATTACATTTATATTTTTTATTACTTTTAGGTTATCCATAAAAAGATTAAATACAAAAGAATAAGGAAAAAGGGTAATTTTGAGTTTTGATAGGGCAATAACAAAAACAATTTGATATTATTGTTATAATGTTTAATGTAATATTTAGTTTAAAAAAGGATTCTTGAATTTTTTTTAAGAAACTTTGGATTTAGAACGTATTTTCATTCATATTGGCCAAATTAGTTTTGATAATACATATTAATGGGTAATAATTTTTTTTCCCCTACTTCCAACATTACCTAGGGCTAGGGGCTCGTCCAATTCTAATGCCAAACGGGTCAATCACGGGGAACCCGATCCAAGCCACCCAGCTGCAATGTTGGGAGGTTATACCTTATTCCACAGACAAGGAATCTAGGGTTAAGTTGAATCAATGGATAAAAGAAAAACCTCAATTGCATATACTTCAGAGAAAAAGGAATTCAAGTAGATATAGCTACTCAATTAATATACAAATTCTCTACTCAAAGGTGCATCCTCTGCTAGTCAGACTTCTTCATAAGACTCAAGAGGACCCCGGCGGTAAGGGTCGTAGCTACGAAACCAAGAGATGCTTCAGTAGAGACATGATTCCCTACAAGAAGAACGAGCTAAACTAAGTTCTTCCTCTTTTTTATTGTTTGGGAGTATATAACTCGGAACAAATCATGTGCACATAAATACCTACCGAAGAAATCAAGGATCATCTTGCATGCAATGAAAGCAAGGACAACACCAATAGATGGCTGGTCCAGAAACGAAATTTTGTTAGTAAAAACCAAAATATGAGGACTAAGCAAATCCTGAGAGAGGGTAACGGAGGCGAAGGGAGGTTATGGACATAGAGGCCGCGGACCCCTGAAACTTCAAAAAATATATATTTTATGTATAATAATTTTAAAAATTGTAATGCCATATTGTTTGGCCACTAAAAATTATAAGCTCCGTGTTTCTTAATATTATAACCACAAAACGTGACATGCACATTGTCCCCTCCCCTAATATAAATTTTTGATTTTGCCCCTCGGCTCAGAGACAAAATAGAGATAATTTAAAAAAAAAAAAAACCCTTAAAATATGAAAAAACTGTGCTTGATGCCAATGCTTGCACATACAACCAACCATATTTGCCATTGTCTAAGAATGTTACAACCACAAAAACTCAACTGGTAAATAACGGAAATTGAAGAATGTGTCGAACAAAAGATGAATCATGCAAACTTGAGGCAAACATTATAATCTCAAGTAAAGTCAAACGTTCTCTCACCTGTAAATACTCCAATTCGGCCATGCCTTGAGAAATGAGTGGATATAATGACCTTAGACCTACGTTGAAATGTATGGTTGATCAATTTTTCTCAACAAAATTGCATGCAGTGGTTTTAGCCTGCAGTTACTTGTATGAGATTCATTCTACTTCATTAATAAAACATAGATAAACAGGTCCTCTACATAACCAAGATTGCATCAATAAGTAAACCAAGAAAAATTAAAAAGACAACACGACATCAGAAGATGTGCTCGAGAAATATAGAACAAATACCTAAGATGGCGAAGAAATTTGATGTAAAAACTATGAAAGGATCGCTTGTGACACCAAAAACTGCGGGTATTGAGTCAACCTGAAGGAGAGAAAACAGCTGCAATAAACATCTCAAATGAAATAATCCAAACAAAGTCCTAAATTCAGAATTCATGCATGATAAGAATAGGATATGAAGAACCTACTGCAAATGCAATATCACTGAGTTCAATGACTGCTACTGTAAGAAGTAATGGAGTGGCCTGTCCAAAATGTTTGATGCCTGTTAGCAATGAAGTAAGGGTTGTTTAACAAAGTGAAATGACTTAAGCTAATCCAAACTCAATAGACTGCTTCAAACCAAAGGTTTTCAACCTATTTTCTTCAATTGATAGCATTCATGTACTTGTGTTTTGCTTATATAGAGTTCAGGTAAAGTTTTAGCATAATATTTTACATTTGATGTATTAGTGCCACTCCAGTATAACTTTGATGGCCCTAGATCATCTCTTAGACTACCTCAGTTAAGAAAATGAAGTAAAATATTTTGACTGCTTACTTTTCGGACGCCATCTTGCATTGTGAAGAATCGATTGCCATCATAATCAGCTACAGCATTTAAAAATAATAATAAGGGATAAGAATCTTGGACATCAGAGAGAGGGAAATGAATGAAACATGGTAAGCAGAACTAAACAAGCTCTCTAAAACCTCTAACAGCACTATCATCTAAAAGACTACATTATGCCCATCTTTCAGAATCAAATAGAATACGTGAAACCGTGCATGTCATAATGCACTGTCAGAATTAAGAATGCAAGGAAATATCTCTCAAAGAGTCCAAACTCCAGATGGTCTGTCTCAATTCAACTACAATGCACAAGATATTGGAGCACATTATGATATGATAGTTCAACTTCACTTCACTCTAACCAAGATACTTGCGTACTGTAGCACAGGTTATAATCCATCTATCCCAACTCTCAAGTCAGGTAGCTCCATGCCATTCAAACTTCATGCAGGAAATAAATTTCAAAACTACTTGAGATCAAATAGCAGTCCTCCAAATCCCACATATTCCCCATTTTCAACCTTAAAAGGTACAACATATCGTCCATTAATCAAATGAGTATTCATGTCTAATACCTGCCAAGGAACCTAAAACTTGGAAAAGTCCAGAAGAAAAAGGAAAAGTTGATACTAGTGCCTACTTTGGAGGATGACACTTCAGCTAAAACATATATCTTAACCAAGAGAAGCACCTATGAACAGTGTGGCTGAACATGACCTATAATGAAAGCAAATTTTCTGTACAAAACAGAAGGTATATGGCAACAAAGATTTGTTATTTGCCATCAAAGCAAGTGACACTTTTCATTTTTGTCTTCACTTCATTCAAGCCATGAAAATAATCCTAGTTAAGACAGCATTGTTTATTTACTATCATAAAGTTAATTACTCAATGTCATGCTAAAATTTAGGGGAAAGAGAATGGAATTAGGATAGTACCAGTGACTGGAATTAATTTTTGGCATGTCTTTACCACAAAATTGTCTGACAAGTCAGTGTCTTCTTCTTCACTAGCAAACAACTATCACAGGAGCAGCAAAAGAATGTTAACATTGTCTTCAGAATCACATTGTTCCAATTATAAGGGATAATACGCCATATAAAGGAGTTCTTAGGATTAGGTATAATGGAAAACCAAGGCAAACTGTAAAGCATGGTAAATGTCAAAGAAATGACCAGAAAGTCCTCCAATTTTAAGGGATAGTATGCCAAATAAAGGAGTTCTTGGGATTAGGTGTAATGGAAAACTGAGGCACGCTTTAAAGCATGGCAACAGCCGAAGAAATGACCAGAAAGACCTCTACCAGATTATCAATCAAGAAAAAAGAAAATAAAATTTAGGGTAAATTACAAGTTGCACCCTAACATTTGCTTTCGATAACACTTAGCATCCTGTCATTTCAAGAAATTACACTTTGCATCCCGACATTTAGGTTCTTATAACACTTTGCAACTTTGGCACTTAACAGTTTCATAAAGGGTCAGACGTTTTAAAAAAAAAATGGTGAATTGTCAAAATTTCCCTTATTCATCAGAAGACTCTCTCTCACATGTTGTGATGAAGGAAATTGAGCCTAACTGGCGACCAAAGCATGCATCAAATCCAAGCAAACTGTACCCATCAAAGGATGACCATATTGCATCCAAAACAATGTGCAGCAGACAAAGATCTTGGTGTTCCTCTTCAGTTTTGTTTTCTTTCATTTTTTTCTTTCATTATTATTTTTATTTGAACCCTCCTCCAATCTATAATTACAAATTGTTTGCCACTCATTTTGGCAGCCAGTATAATTTTGTGTTGTAGATCGATTTGGTGTCACGCATGGAAGACAGAGAAGGGAGAGATGAGAGAAGAGAGAAGAGAAAAGATCATGAATAGAAAAGGGAATATATATATATATATATATATATATATATATATATATATATCTATATCAAAACCCCAATTTTTTTATCATGTTTAATTAAGGGCATTTTCAGATTTTTAATCAAATATAACAGAGTTAATAACATCGTTAACCCTTTAGTGCAAAGTGCTATTGATACTGTCATGGTGCACGGTGTAATTTCTTCAACAATGGAATGAAAAGTGTTATTGAAAGCAAATATCAGAATGCAACTTCTAATTTACCCTAAAACTTATGCAGCTACAACAGGATCCTACAAGCTAAAAAAATGTGTACACATGGAAAACAGTTGAACCTTTTCAGAAGATGGAACACACCTTGAATGATGAGTACAGGAGTATAGCAGCCAGTATCAGGTTAACCGCCTCAAACCTCTAAACAAATATATGGCAATAAAATCAAGAACACAAATCAACAGATGGAAAATGTAGATGATAGTCAAACTTTTGACTTCAGCAACAATTTGCAGAGAATCAGTAGAGAATTCATAGAAAATCTCTTTTTCCCAAGGTCCTCTGTGCTTGTGTGCATGTGTGAAAGTAGTCATCTATATTTTCCTTGCAAGTTATAACATACACATTCATCAAAAGACAGGAAACTTACCTGAAGAGTGGCTGTTCCAAGAAGTATGATTGACAGTCGGAAGATGACTGCTCCAGCAATACCATAGGAAAGCACCTGGCTCTATACTTCTCATGTTACAGATTTTAAGTTAGACTGGCATAAAACGGCTTTGCTAATGAGAAAACAACCATGACAATCAACCTAACAAGATAAAGTGCATTGCATCAAAATAAATTTTCACATCAATTCAGTACCTGATACATTGTTGGAACTTTGAAATACTTGAAAATAAGGACAAAGACAAACAAATTGTCTACTGACAAGCTTGGCTCCAGTAAATACCTGTAAGCAATGCATTACAAACCACTGTCAAATAAGTCAAAAAAGATGGAAAAAAATGATGTAGCAAATAAAACAAGACACAGTGTTATCCATTTCGCAAGCTCATATTCCTCCACTCAGTTTCTGATCTACAATCATTGATTCACATAATTGGTGTGTGGATAAATCTAGAAGCAATAGACAACACCTACAAACAGTTCTCATGGACATGGACTGTAGCGAGACCATAACCTTGGTTTCAGTTGGAATTGGTGGCAGGCATCATTCCATAAACTCTAATTATTAAAAAACCCAAGGACTTATTATGGTTTTGCATATCTTTGTAAAACATGGAAAGGAGGGTAGGTCTTGGCGCAATGGCAAAGGACCTAAAGGTCAGGTTCAACTCACTGAAACAGCCTCCAATGGTGTTTGCTTGACCTTCCCAGAGTTCACAATAGTGGAGGCTTCACATTACACTCTAAGGCTGCACTTTACCCAAAACAGAGAAGCATTGCCCAATCACATGAAACTAGAAAACATGTGAAACCTTGAGAAGGGAAGCACGCCCAGCCCAACACTCAACCCCCACAGCACAACACCCCCCCCCCCAAAAAAGAGGAGACGCAGCTAAACCAATACTTTTAGCTTGAGTTCAGTATTAATCTATTGGAGCATATGATTAACCTTAATACAGTTGTAGTTGTAAAGCGCTGACATGTTCTTAACCTGCAAAAAACTCTGATGCCTTGCCGACTCCATCTTTGAAGCCCAAACCAACACCAAATGCCACAGCAGTGCAAACCTAAGAGAGTGAACAAATGACTGAACTTTAATATGGAGAATGACACAAGATAACATATGGAAAAAAGCCAAATACACAAGAAGAATCTACTCACGCGTAAAGCAGCATTCCTAAGAGAGGATGCATAATTTGGATTCACTTGTTTTCTCTCCGCTGGACCATCAACGGGAAGGAAAAATGAGAGGTGTCTACATTACTAATGTTGCCGCTTAACCCAGAATGAGAAATGCTCTTCTCACTCGCTGCAGATAGATTGTATCATGACATAGTACCCACATAAACAACTAAGAATCCTCTAAATCACTTTCTAAACCCCTCAATATACTAAACAGTGAAATGGTTTAACAGAATTGTTAACCCTATCAAGAAGTCAAAACAAAAGGTGATTAATAGTGTATAGTACTAAATTAAACAGACAAAAGTATGTAGCGAATGCCAGCACTTCCAAAATTAACCTCACCATTAACATCATTATTATCAGAATTTCACAACTAAATTTAATCGAAATTCCCCAATACAAGGACGAAGGGAGGGGGGGAGGGAGGGAGGGAGAGAGAGAGAGTAAAACCTGAAGTAGATAAGCTATCTTCTTGTTCAGTGCCACTGAAGCAAGCAACGGGAGAACAATAGCGAACACGGCGACGAGCATCACGAGCTGCAAGTGTCAAATTCCCAAAGATATATTACAACTTTAAAATTTTGATAATTCAATTGTTGGTACACCAGAAACAGACGTGAAGATAAGCAACCAATGCGGGTAGGAAATAGGACTGTGTGGGGTTTTCGATTTCGAAATAGAAACGAAACCCTAATTGAGTTCCCAAGATCGATTTTAGGACGCGTTTGGAGGCCATTGTGGTGGTGAACCACAGAAGCGAAGCTCATCGGTCCACGTCCAAGAAAAACCAACGACGGAATTTAGAATTTTTGAATTTCTTTTTCTTGGAAAATTCGAAGCCGGTGATGCACGGGTTCGCTCCGTTCAGTCACTGGTGTTTGCTTGGAAAACGGAGACGAGGAGGTCGAGGTGGAGGACGAGGACGAGACTTGTGTGATGAATATCACGTTGTTTCTGGATAACTTATTTAATAGATTAATATTTTGGATAGTAAATATATGATAAATTGATATTAGGGTAAGATAAAAATAAAAAAAAGATTACCTTATTTGACACTTGATAAGATCTAGAACGGAGTCATCCAAAAAAAAATTAGTTACCTACTATTAAGACCGAGATTCGTTTAAAAAAAAAGAAAACTGATTACCTAATATCAAAGTGAATACGATTCAAAGAGGAAAAGGGTTAACTGATATTAGAGTGAGAGTCATTCAAAGAAAAAAGATTATTTGATGTCGTAAGAGAAAAAAAGTTATCTGATATCAGAGTGATAATTATTTAAAAAAAAGAAAATGATTGCATAATATTATGAAAAGTTCAGAGTGAAAGTTGTTCAGAGTGATAATCATGTATAAATATCTGATTTTTTAAAAAACAGGTAATGTTATGAATTATATATTAATTTTTAATAAAATCATAAAACGAATTGTTAATTCTAAGTAGATTAAATTTTTTATTGGGATTGATTTATCAAATAGTTTCCCGACAAATTATTCGGAGAAGACATAAGAGACACGAAGTCGAAATAGAGTGACGCGTGGTGATGTTTTGTCAGCGTCTTAATTTGACAGAGCGGGTGACTGACGGGCGAGATTGGGGACGACCATAAATCCACAAATCCATGCCGCGACAACCCGTTGGTTCACCTTAAAACCTTAAAGATAGAAGGGGAGAAGCGGTTATTCATGTGATTATGGTATGGGTTAGCTGCAGGGACTTTTATAAAGATTTTTCCACTTATTCATCGTACTCGAATCGATTGCGTTATAAGGTTGAATTGAACAAATTAAGCAAATTTGAATTAATGTAATAATTATTTGTGAAATCTAATTTTGTATCAAATCAAATGTTTACAAAATTTTTAACAATAAATATTTATATTAGGTATGACTTAATAATCAAGCCACCAATCCCTCCACACTTACCTAAAATGATATGTAAATTTTGATCACTCATTCAAGTCGAGTCATATTGATTTTTTTTTTTTAAAAAAAACATGGATTTGCTTAGACTCGTGTATACTTGACCCTTGATGGGACTAAAGACATTAAAAGTAATGATTCAATCAAAATAATATATTTTATTAAAATTTTAATTTAATTAATAAAAAATTTATGAAAATATATCGATATGAATTATTCATGTAAGATTTGAAACATTTTATCTTCACTCAATTAGTTCCTATAGTATTAGTCATATCAATTTTGATTCAAGGTTTGATGAACATTGTTTTATTTTAACTGCTTATGTGAAAATTTAGCACAAAAGAAATGATTCCATTGATGGTTAGAAAAAAGAGAAATATATCTAGGAAAAAAAGGAAAAAGAGCAAAAAAAAAAAGGAAATAATTGTTTTTACATATTTAAAAATGAAATAAAAGGAAAAAGAAATTAGGTTTTGTCTTTCTTAGAGTGTTAATGGCTACATGCCATTTCACTCCATTTTATTCCCCCCCCCCCCCGGCACGGAGTTAAATCTCATAGCAAATCGGGCCATCGGTCGGGGGATGTGATCTGGGCCTACCTATCCGGCCCATGGGTTACCTAGCCCGTTAATGGCTGGGAGACGGAAGTGGAAGGAAGGGCAGGGAAAGCAATAAGGTTGGGAGAGATAGAAAGTGTGTCACTTTTTCCCATCCTCCCCCCCGCCCCCCCCTTTCAGTCTCCAATCAATGGCAACGACGGTGGAGACGCACAATCCCAAAGAAACGAAGCCTCAACAACCAGCGAACCCTAACAAAACCCTAATCTCAGATCCTCCATCTTCGACCAAAGACTTCTCCGTCCCCAAGGAATCCGAAGATTCGAAATCGAGTGCCGACGCTCCCTTCTCCGATACTCAGAAGAAGATCCGCCGAGCGGAGCGATTCGGAATGCCCGTCCAGTTATCCGAAGAAGAGAAGCGTAATTCTCGTGCCGATAGGTATAATTTTCATTGTTTTCTTTCAATTTTCGAAACTATATTTTATTTTTACATCTATTGGGGGTTCTTTTTTCTTGGTCTGCTTGTCGATGGTTAATGTTTTCGGGCTCTCTATTATGAAATCCGATCTTTCTTTATTTCTTTGGGGTCTGGAAGTTGTGTGGGGTTCGATTTGGGTGACAAAGTTATTTGCAGTTGGTTCCAGAGTAGGTTACTGAGCTTGTACGATGAGCCAGTGCATGGGGGTTTGTTGTTTTGAGATTAAATGATTTAGGATTTGAAACCCGCCCAACACCACGAGGATAGAGCTGCCAACCTTAATGAAATGAAATGTTTTAGCATCTGAACAAGTCATGTTTTAGTTTAGGTCTTTTTAGATTAACTATGAATATATTGCTCTAGCATACGTGTTTTGCGTCCGCATCACGTTGATCAATTATTGTATACTCCTTTATGTATAATTATGGGACACATGTTGGAATGGAATAAAGTTCACAAGGCGTATTGAATGAGAACAGATTCCTCTTATGATTCTCAACCCCATCTTGCGCCAAAAATCTTACCATTTCCTAGACAGATTCGATCAAAAAATGAGGCAAATTTCTTTTTCATTTTGTGGGGCACATTGCATGTTGTGAGAAATATTTACCACATTTTTTTAATCAAAATTTAGTATTAAAGATCAGGCAATTACAAGTCTTAATTTGTGGTGCAACTTTGACCATAATGTGCATCCATGACTTGGATATGACATTGTATTATTGAGCATGTGTCGATATTTTTTGAGATGATTCGGCATTACTTACACATGTATAAAATACAAGTCATTGCATTGGTTTTGTGAATTGTAAAAACACTTGCTGAAGTGTTTGCGGGAATAAAATTTTCACTATAATAAATAACTGTATGATAATTATATATATAATAAGATATAACTGATACATATTCTTGTAATCATACTATATGGCTAGATTATATGTCCTTCGCTCTTCATCTTTGTAGGATCTAACTTGAGTGGATTATTTTTTCAAAGTTAAAGTTTCATGATATGATATTTGCTTCATGATTAGTGCAATAATTAACACGACACAGACCTTTTTCATCCCCAACTAAATTATTTTGTATATCAGTTTTGAGAACTCATAAAAGGATATTTTAGTCAAAGCTTGTGCCTATTCGACAAAATCAAACCTCCTTGGTGTTATCTCTGTGTGCATGTGTATTTGTGGTTGTTTATATTTTGAACCTATGTCTGATATGCATGCATTCACATAGCCACTTGGTGTTATCTCTGTGTGCATGTGTATTTGTGGTTGTTTATAGTTTGAACCTATGTCTGATATGCATGCATTTGCATAGCCACTCACGTTGAGATATGTTATAAAGTGATTTTCATGATTTCTTTTAACAAGTTAACTAATCGGGACTGCTAATTTTGCTCTCTGACAAACCATCTTGTTTGTGGGCGGTATATTGTCATTAGATTTGATGCTTAAGGTGATCAGGGGAAAGGTGATCACCTTATTCTGGCCTATCATTTGTCATCTTTGCTTAGAGTGGCTGCCTTATGACATATTTTTGGAGAAATCTAGCGGGTGAAAAACTTTGGTCCGCATTTTTGAAGAGAATAGTAGAAAGGGGAAAGTTTTTTCTTGTTTTCTTCTTTACTGGGGGAGGGGGAGGGCCTGACACAATGATGGAGTCTTTCTATTGTGTATTGGAGGTCCAAGATTCGAATCAGTCTCCTTGCAAAAAAATAAAGCAAAGGGAAGGCTGCCTAGGTATTCCCTTCCCCAGAGCCCACAACGTGTGAGTTTCGGCACTGAGTATGCAATTTTTTTTATTGGGGGAGGGGGAGGGAACTGCTTTCAGCTACGACTTTGCTGTCAGTATTAAAGGAATTGCCTAGTACCTCAGACATGACCTCAGTAACCACTCACATTGTGAAATGATATTCCTTGGTTGAAATAGCCTATGCTGGCCCATTAAAGAAATCTGCTATATATTGTTTTAAGGTTTGATCAAACTTTTTGTTGCTTATCGAACATTTTATTTATTGAAATGTCTTATTGGCAGGTTTGGCACACCTATTTTGGATTCTTCAAAGAAATTAGAGGAACAAAAAAGGAAAGCTAGGGCAGAGAGGTCTCCTTCAGATTCTTGAAATTACCAACATATCTACTTCCATGAAATTTGTGTCAACGTTTACTTTTTGTTTCTCTTTTGCTTGTGCTCTCTGGATATTGGTTGTGAACCCGTTTTGGCTTCTTTCAGGTTTGGGCTATCTGCAGAAGGACAGCCTGAGGCCAATGATGAAGATGCTAAGAAGAAAGCTCGACTGACCAGATTTGCACAGGTTCCAAAGACTGATACTGTAGAAGATGAGAAAAGGAAAGCTAGGGCAATTAGGTGTGTGTGATCACGTGAAATTTTCTTGTTTTTGATGAATGTCTTCCAATAATTTAATAGTTGCTTGCTTTTTTTTTTTTTTTTTTTGAAGATATTCAATATTAACTTGTACATATGCTTTTCCTTTTGCAGGTTTTCAGGAGCTGTATCTAATACGTCACAAGTTAATGGCGAAGGAAATATTGAGCTGGTAAGTACTTTGGCTGGCATTCTTTGTTAAGTTCTTTTGGACAGGCACATGCTTGGCACATTTATGATGTACATTATGTGTACTTTTGGTTATTTTGCTCTCGTTCAATCTCAGAAGTCTGCTATTGCTGGCAAGGCTAGTGGAGGGGGCTGAATATAGTATCTTTTTTGAGTAAGATACCATTTCCTTCTGTTTTATTGGAAAGAAAAGAGATACTGTTGCCTTCTTTTGTTTATGTTACCCTCTGCTGCCATCCAGTAATTAACTTGCTTGATCTGTTTCTTTCTTTTGTTATTGTGCAAATTGATCCATTCTCGTTAATTGCTCCCTGCCTGATCTCTTGTGGCATTTATTCCCTTTGATATTTGGACAGATGAATTCCATTCTGCTGCACTCTTCTTTTGACCCACTCACCAGTCAGGTGCAGAATGATATTTTGGCTGCATGGAAGATGTCTCCCTGCCCCCACTTTTTTTAGTTAGTTAGATGCAGTAAATTATTTTAGTTTATGAGGCCCAGATAATTAACTAGCATCTCCATCAAATCACTATACTTGAATGGTGTAATGAACTACCGATAATACTGGAAAATTTTGGGTAAAAATTTTTGAAGTCACACTCACTGAAATCTAAGTTTTCAAAAATCACTTTAAGTTCTCTTTTAACAGCTGCCGCATTCTATTCAAAATTCTATTTTCTTTTTCATGTGACCATCCTTGTGTGCTGTTTGAGACTTGGTGTATGTCCACCCTTTTCTTTCCTGCTCTCCTTTTTAAAGCCCTTCTGTTTGGTGTTAGATGCATTACAATTATAGTTTGTCTTGCATTATTTGGTCCTGATCTTTTCAAAGATGGTAAATGCTGATGGTGGATGACTTGGCACCAATTAATGATATTTTTAGCTTCCATTGTACTATATGGGAGATTTTTTGAGGCTTGAATTGTGTTAATGTGACATTTTAATGGTGCTAGAATGATTAGGTATTAAGGTGATTTGGCATTGTTCTTTGTCCCACAGAGCTTTTGTTTGTGTACAGTTATAATAAGTTCATTAATGCATAATTTTGAAGTAGCATTAAAAGTCATAGTTTTAGCTCCAAGCAGTGGACCTGACAGCACGCACTTGATCAATATTTTGTTGGAGAATTGGCTTAAGGGCCAACTGATTTCCGCAACATTTTATGGTAGAGTTTATGGGCAGTATGTTTTTACTTTTGCATAACAATTGGGGGAACATGTTATGGAGAAGGTTTCTTCTTGAGTTGTGATACATGAATATGGCCAATTTTGTTTTAGGAAATGATTGCATGTGTGAGCACGCGAGTGTGGTATAAGGTTTCTATAATGAATCTTTGTTAGCCTCTAAATTCTAAATTTTCTGATATTATCGGTATCATTTTTGTTATTTCAGTTAAATTGGTGGTTTGAAGGTGCTTGTTAATTTGCCTGGGCCCTCTCTTCTGTAGGCTATGTGCTTAGACTAGGAAATAGGACGTGGATAGGAAACAAGTGGGATGATTGTACTTTGATGGGGATTTTAATGACAATGTAATTTTCTTTCTGAATTTGTGAAACTTCATTTTCAATTTTAAGTTGTTGATAACTCTTTGCAGGAAATCTGTGTCTGTTGGGCTATGTCATTCTTGAGCTTCCAATATGGTTTTAGATTTGTTAACCATGTAGCCATCTCCAATATGCTTTTCATTTGATGAAATGCATTTTTGTATTGCTCTGATTGGTCTGGGATGAAATTAATGATAACGAGTGTTTCTATTCTATCTCAAAAGCATGGACAAACCTTGATTCCCCCACAGAGGCTAGGCACTTGTCCGGTGAGCCTTTAGTTGGAAATTGATTCCTCTCGCTTCGTGGGGCTTGTCTTCATATATGTTTTTCATCTTAACTCGTGAGGTGAGCTTTGTGAGGTGATAATGTGGTGCCTTGCCAAAAAGGGTCAAGCCCTGAAAGCGTTATTATTTCTCTGGGTTTTTATTCTTATAGGAGCCCATGGCAATTGGGGTGTTCAATAATCTTCTGACGTTCTACAGTTTCATTCTCTCTCTCTCTCTCAATGACCGTCAATCCTTTAGCCACAAAATTTTGATTGAAAACGTCAACTGATTTAAAGAAGAATTCAATGGCGTTGCAATCTCCGGTCTCTTTGTAATTCATCTCAAATCTTCAGTACTCTATTTTTTGTCACTAGATAAATTTTGTTAAATGTAGTTGAGGGATATTCAAAGACCAGTCATTTTTGCAAAATATGGTCTTGACAATGAACACGACAGATCTGATTCTTCCGATTTTGGTTATGTAGGCCATGGTGCAGACTGGTTGGAATTCTGGATTCCATTCATTGCGTCTGCCACCGAGAAGACAGAGGAGTACTTATGAGAATTGTGTTCGAGAAAATAAGCCTTTTCTAATTTCGTACGCTTTTCATACGCACGAGAGAGAGAGAGGGGGAGAGAGAATCAATCATGGGTTGAAATTCAAATATCTTTGACTTTGATAGACGATTCAAATCTATCATTCACGTGGTAGATAATTCTCCTGTTCAAATTTTATCACAATGAAATGAATCAAATCGTGCAAAATATGTGATAGAGAGAGAGAGAGAGAGAGAGAGAGAGAGAATATGAAAGATGACATATAGAATCTCGTTTAGCGGATTTCATTACATAATTGAATGGAAAGTTCCTTTCAAATAATGTGTGTGTGAGAGAGAGAGAGAGAGAGGGAGAGAGAGAATGAGGTTGACGAAGAATATCTTTGTAAGAATATCATCGGTGGAATAGCAAGGCAATTTCCATTTTTGAAATGGTGAGAGGTGGCACAGGCCCTGTGGCTAAAGACTTAACAACTAATGATTAGAAATTGTTACTTCCAACTTACCATAAATACACCAATCACCCTAAGAACCTCTCCATTAACATAAAAACCTAGTTCAGTTCGAAGTTAAAACTAGTCATGGATTCAGTAAACAAGATCAAGAGGACAAGTCAAGGAAGAAGAAAGATTGAAATTAAGAAAATCGAGTTAAAAAATCATCAACAAGTCACCTTCTCAAAAAGGAGGACAGGCTTGTTCAAGAAAGCCGGTGAACTCTGCGTCCTATGTGGTGCAGAGATTGGAATCATTGTATTCTCTCAAGCAGGCAAAGTCTTCACTTTTGGGCATCCGAGCATCGAAGCCATCATTGATAGATTCATCAATGGAAGAAATCACCCAGAATCCACCTTTACAAACCATATTCTTTTTGATCAATTTAATCAGAACTACACAGATCTTGAAGCACTCAAACAGATAGAATTGGAGAAGAAAAAGGAGTTCAAGACCGATAAAGGGGATCAACCAATGTTGGGTGATGGTTCTGATCCTGATCATCAATTTTGGTGGGATGAACCCATTGAAGATATGGGCGTGGAAGAACTTGAACAGTTCATGCTTTCTTTGGAAGAACTGAAGAAAAATGTAGACATGAAAGCTGATAAGGTGATGCTCGAAACCTCAACTTCTCAGCAGTTTCCGGGGATCAGCTGTGGTAGTAGTAATCAAGATTATTATCCTCCTATAATTCAAGGGGAATTTTAGTATGCAATAGGAGTTTATCCTAGTTTACAGTTTTTTTCCTAGTATTTTTTCCCTAGTTCTGGTATTTGATTTTCATTTTATGAAATTTAGTTTATATTTTAAATAAGTTCTCCCTCAACTGTTTTGCATTGTACTTATGGTATACTTAAGTTTCAATGGGGTTGAATCATAAATAATTCAACAATCATGGATACCAAGAAAGCATACCAAACAAGAAATCTTACAGATGATAATTTTAATGACCTAAAGTATATATTTTCAATATGTTCTTCCCCTAGTGTTTCACATTTTATACATAGGATACTGCGGTTGAATCATAAATAATTCAATAATCATGGATACCAAGAAAGCATACGAAACAAGAAACCTCGCAACATAGTAAATTCATTGTAAACCAAAAGAAAAATTTATGCCTCTTAACTAACAATTGGAATGACGGGCTCATGAATAGGTTCCATGAAAATGTAAAGCACATGCTGAGGTTCTAAACAAAAGAGGAAGGGGGGGGGGTGGGAAGGAAAAAAGAAAATCTTCTAAAATGTTTTGCTGATTTCACCATTAATGGTAAAGGATTAATTTTCTGTCCTTCCCAAATCTTCTTTTTCAGCAACCAATTTACACTTACAATGAGAAGGCTTAGAGAACCTAAGTACAAACAAAAAGGGTTTTACCCTCCAAATCTTCTCTTCTCTATACTAGATAACGGAAGGAAGATGAATTTTGAAAGACGAACACATTTAACTAAAAGTTGGCAGATACAGGAACACCTCGAGATCCTCTAATCGAAAGGATCGAGCGGCCTCTATTAGATGTTACCTGGTTCAAAAATACCACTATGACTGTGATATCGTCATGGAAATGTCTCCTGACCCCTCGTTCAATTTTTTTCAGATCTGAATACCTCATTTCTTTCTTCTTAGCTGCTTCTTGAAGTGCAGCTCTCACCAGTCTTTTTGCAATCCCCTGCGTAAGAAAATCAGGTATATCAGCATTCAGGAACATAACATAGGATTAAACTAAAGTCAAAATGAGATCCTAAAACATCATTCCCAAAACACCAAAAGAAAAAGCTGAAATTCCTTGCAAGGCTTCACCACTTGGTCAAATTTTGGTATATGGGGTTGGAGATCTGAACATGTAACTTCTATAATTCTTGTTGTCATTGATGATAAAACACGATGTGACTTGCATTCTCAGACTAAACTAGTAGCCTGACAAAGTTGAAAGTGTTATCAATGGCAGCACTCAAAGGGTAAAAAACCAATACAATAAAACTAAGTTATTATCTGCATGCTTGCTAATGACACGATACAGGAGCAAAGTTAAGACGATCAATTTGCATTGGAGGAAATAGGAATCTTACATTTCGCGGATTGTTCTGAACAATTTCAACAGCCTCCTGGTTGCTTAGATGGTCCCAGAGACCATCTGAAGCAAATATGACAAATTGATCTTCTGGTTGGAGTTTATGTACAGATACTGATGGCTCTGAACTAAGAATTGGGCTGCTGAAGGATTCCTTGAGTCTGAATTTAGATAGCAGAGGCTCACGGTTGAACTCCGCCTTCTTCAAATAGGCATCACCAATGGATCTGGAAATCTGCACAAAAGCAAAGGAATCATAAACATTGTTCTTGTTTGATAATAACAATTTTCATGGTCTCTTTGCCCAAAAATTCCAAGAGGATGGCTGTATGTGAACCCATTTCTTTTCTTCTCTTTCCTTTTTTTCCTTTTTCTGGTTTCAAGTTCAAAGAAGATGCTATCAAGTTCTAGGTTTTCTCAAAATCATTGTTCAAAAACAGTTCAAACTTGATGGGAATATATTGCCACTAGGTCAGTAAAATATAATTAGCAAGAGCAAAGGGACTAATTTTGTCATCTTAAACCAATGTCACCCCTGCAACCTGTATTGTTACTAGTATCTTCTGGCAGATCATACATGGGAAAACAAGTGATCAATGTCATTGATTAAGTGTCTTGAAAAAAGTGACAGAAGAATACCTGTATGAGACCTTTTACTCGCCAGACCTTGTGTTTCAAGACCACAATCTGGGGATCATCTGGATGCAAGGACCGAAGCTCCTCCCTAACTGATTCAAAGCAAGCATTGTGCTCTTCTGACAACTGAACAGCTGTGACTCGTCTAATGCCATTGTTCACTCTCCCCAGCACAGCACGAGAATCTCCAGCATTGGCAACATAAAGCAGTCCACTGCATATTAAGCCTATCAAACAACATGATCCCACCGAGGCAATCTCTGGCTTACTCTGCCACTGCTTCTTCACAAGAGAAAGGAAGTCATCTTCTGTTGCCGCAAAAGCTTTCTTTATAACATTTTCCGATATCCCTTGATGCTCAAATGCAAATTCTGCACAAGAAGAATAACTCATGTTTCAAATCCTATTGTATCTAGAAACATTGGAATTATCAGCCCCGCTAAAAGAGAGAGAGCTACGACAAGGGAAGGATAGAGGGAGAAGACGAAACATAAAACTATAAAGTTATAATGCAAATCACTGCTGAACAATCTAGTGTTTTCTTTAACTTAAATTACAAATTTGGCGATGAATAACAGTTTTCCTTCTTTTACCATCAAATTTCTCTTTTCATTTTCCTTTTCTTTTGGTGGGAGAAATGATGTTTATCTCATTCT
The DNA here is from genome assembly GCA_037126225.1 of Dillenia turbinata. NCBI lineage: Eukaryota > Viridiplantae > Streptophyta > Magnoliopsida > Dilleniales > Dilleniaceae > Dillenia > Dillenia turbinata. The sequence continues at coordinate 27,473,033 of JBAMMX010000004.1, forward strand.
ACATCAAACTACTTGAAAGTTGAAACCCCTCTTCCTAGCCAAGTTGAGGCAGATCTCAACACCAATCTTTTACAGAAGGGCTGCTGCCACTATCGTGCTCAACATCCAATGGAGCCCATTATTAACCGGAGTCATCCTTGGCCACTTGTAACTGTATCAAGACCAGAAGATGCCAAGTCATAAATCTAGCAAGTGAATGGACGGAGACAGAAACAACACCATGTTAGTTGGCTTATGAGAGCACTCAGTGTTCCATTCATGCTTCAAGTTCTTGCAGCCCCAAGCAGCCATGAAATTCTAGTAAGTCAAAGTAATCAGAATTAAAACTGATCACAGTATAAGCCCTTTGAACAAGTCAAGCTTCCACAGCTTTGGCTCTCACGACAAAAAGGCTCTTATGAGAGAGCCCTAAGTCAATTAACTGAAATACTCCAATAGGTAAGCACACATTCTCAACCACAAAGAAAACATTCAGATTAAGCGTTTTGGCAAATAAGAGAAAGAAAGAACAGAAACATACTTTTAAGATTGTTGAAGAGATTCTCATTGACAAAACGGGAAGCCTCCGGTCCTCCATGGCCATCATAAACCCCAACAAAAGTCCCTCGCGGTCCGGAAGCACTCAAGCTGAGGGGTCCTGATTCAACCTGACTTTGATCCTCCAACAGATTATTAGCCTGAATAACAGCCATTGAGAATTCACCACTCGCATGGTTTTCCAAACTCTTATACCACATTAGGCCACTAGCTTTGCCACGCTTGTCTCCACACTGCTGGTCTTCACCAACAGATGGCCGCCAACAGGGTTTAACCATCTTCATCGGGGCACTTGTAGACATAAAGATCTTTCTCACATTTAATCATCCAAAAGAGCCAGAGATCAATTTATTTCTCAAACCCAGATCAGAATCAAGCCCCAAATTGAAACTTAGCTCCAGTTTTTGCTTAAAACCTAAAACACCCACAATCCCGATTCCTGAAACTATGTGTATATAACCAATACAGAATCCAGACACCATTAATATGTACAATTCTGAAGAAAACACCAAATGGGTATGGGCAAAAACACCAAGAATATATAAAAAAATTTGTTTCTAAAAGACAAAGAAAGCAGTTGTTTTCAATACCGAGTTCAGAGAATATGGAGGGTTCTGGTTTGTTGGTCTAGTTGTTGCATACCTTGAACCTGAATTTGAAGGGATTTTAAACGTTTCCATGTTTGTCATGTTTAACTAGAACAGTCTTAGCTGGAAAGACCCACGAACATTATATGGGGTTGCAGAGTTTGGTCTCAGATCAGAGAGATCAAGAAAGGATAAGAGGAAAAAGGTTTTTGGAATTTTTTTATGAGAAAATCTTCTGATTGATGTCAAATTGAGATCTCTCAGATTGTGAAACAAATGAATGGATTTTGTTCTCCCCTCAGCTTACAACTTCTGCCATTCTTCTTTTGTTTGTTCTTAATGCTTTCTCTCCCCCATGTTTATATCTATATATGTATATATATTTGTTTTAAATGAATTCTGTGGTGGGCCTGTCCTCTTTCTCTCTCTAAGAGTTTGGATTTGCATGGCTGAGAATTGGAGTAAGTTGAGCTTGATGAGGAATAGGCCACCCATTTAGGCAATTTTTGCTCATCTGATTATTATTATTTTTTTTCATGTTATTATTAATATATTATTCATTTTTGTTTTATGGGCGTAAGTGGGTGAAGCAGACCAATGGATGCTCACCGACTTTCACCATTGTACATAAATTTCATCACTAAATTTCGAAGAAAGGTGTGGTTTTGGCATCTAACAATGATTTGTTGTAATGTTTGTGGTGACTCTTCGTTCGTTTCACTAGGGGTTTTGCTTAGTTGTGATACTAGTGTGTCAATCAAACAAGCATGATCACATAACCAAACTACTTTTAGGTGGCTCAACTGTAATATCACCATGTTCCATACAATGAACCAACAAAATCACTTCCTACTCAAAATCCTACATCATTTTCAAAATTTATAATAATATTTTCAATCATGACCCAATTGAATATGATTCCAAAATCAAAAATTTAATATGTAATAGGTTACTTGATCGTATTTTTTTTATTTAAATGATATTTTAATTAATTTAAAATTATTTAAATTTAAAAGTTTGATAATGAGTGATTTTGATTTGGTTTTGAATTCATTTGATACATGTATACTCAAAGAACCATTTCTGATATAAGTTGGTCACAAAGGAATGGGGTGAGGTGAAAAATGGGTGAAACGCATCTTTGCATTTTAGACCACAACAATATCATTAATTGCAAAATTTTGGACTTAACCTGGATTGACTAGTATTTAGAGTCATATTTCGATTAATTCGTTTTGAATTACTATCGGATATTTTTTAAGAAAAAATTCATACAACGTAATTCTTTCTGTTCTAATAATCTTTGGAAAGGAAAAGTGTTGGAGGTAGATTGTTCACATGAATTGAGCAACATAGATTTCATGCCATGAATCCCTAAAAAGTTTTAGATTGTGAAGTATATGTCATGGATTGAGCATGATTCATCTCATGAATGCCACAAAAAACCCTTGATCAGATTCTGTGTATCATCCCCCATGAGGTGGTTTACATTGACAACGTGGCTTCCGAGGAGATGTTGGAAGGTCACCCTCCGGTAAAAGTCACATTATACTTCACACGTCTTTTAATCAAAGTAGGTAGAGAGAGAGAGAGAGAGAGAGAGAGAGAGAGAGAGGCGTGTTTATGCGATAAAGACTTCATAACAAGATATGCTGATTAACCTGCAAATATCTATTTAATTTAGGTAAAACTTGAAAACATGACTTCAAATTTTCAGTATTATTCTTTATTTTTTAAAATAATGCTGTACTAATTAGATAAATTAAAAAATTAAATGGACTAAATTTTATCTAATACGATCAAAATGTTGTTTTTTTTTTGGGGGGGGGGTAAAGAAATATGTTGTTTGAAGCATGTTCAAGTAGTGAGATGGTGGGGACGAAACTTACCATGGATCATACCACAATCTTGGCCATGGCGTTTGGGCTGCTTCATGAGATTAGATTCATCTTACCTTGAACCAGTTTAGGTTTAAACACAATGGAGGTTGAAATATGCAAAATTTGCTTGAAGCCATTTTCATGACAAGGACAAATAACTAACGATTGAGGAGTCATTGAATAAAATGATTGGATCACAAATTGGGAGAAGGTATTTTCCTTCTTCATGATAGCTTGGGGTAGGGGTACCCGTCTTGTCAAAGGACATCCGAGTTTGACACATGATGCAGATCTAAAATTATCCAGGGAAATTGCAGAACAAAGCTGCATTATCGGAGGATTCGTGAAGCTTTTCTTAATTTCCAGCATTAATAATCAATAGCCTATGGGGAACTTCTTTTTCTCCTTTTTGGAAGCTGATTAGATCATATAACAGAGTTGATTGTAACCTCTTTCCTATAATGGCAAACCAACCATTACCCTCCCAAAAAAATAAAAAAATAAAAATAAAAGGTTGTTTCATAAGATTGTGTAGAGCCTGGGAGTAAAGCCAAAGGTCCCAAATGTTGCATCAAATATGAAAATGGAATCACATGGACAGCTATCAAATTCAACAATAACATCAAATTCAAAACATTGGGAAAGAAAAAGCTATGCAACAGAATGTACCAAAAGCCTTCTTGATTTGTCAAAAACCATCACACTCAAAATTTGAATTTTTTGCATACCCCACAAATACCGCACCACTAATTCAGCAGCATCCTTCAGTTAATGCATCATAGTTTATTAGAATAGAACACTTTTATAGAAAGCACAAAATTTTTATGCAAGCGTCACTGACCATATACTAAAATGCAACATATATGTTAGGATTATTGTAACTTGTAATATTATTTGAAAGAGCTTAGACTTCAACACATTAATAATATATAGGTCTTCTCCGCATTGAGTTCTGAAGATTTTCTCTGATCTGGCTCAAATGAGCAAGAACATCCTTCACATTTTCATTAGCAATCTGCGGTTTCTGGGTCTGCGGTGTCTTCTGTGGCATTTTGGCTGGGACTAATGCCAATGAATTATCAACATCATCATTATCATCTCTCTCATTGTTGTCAGTTTTGTTGTTCTCCACACATGAAGCTTTCCAGCTCGAAGTACTACAACAGAATTATAAATTGCACAACCTTATAAGCATAATTTTGTCCTACATAAGCATTGTAGAAAGACTTGTACTAGGGTTGTGGGGTCAAGGGAATAGTTTCCAAGGAAAATGACTCCCACAATGTGTCTCCTAGTTGTTGGCAAGTTGAGCTTGTAATATATCTCAAATTAATTATATTAGACATTTCACACACACAAAAAAAAAAAGGATTAAGGGTGAGGTTACCTTTTTTCATCTGCTGAATTGGAATCAGCTGAGTTTTGAACCAATTTAGCTTCACTGGAATTTTTGGGTACGCCATCTCCAGAGGCAGAAGTAGAATTAGCATCAGATTCAGCAGTGCTAATAGTACTAGATTTTGCTTCGGGAGGTTGACCCAAATGTCTTTGGTCCGAGTCAGATGTACTACTTTCTTCCGATGAATTCATCTCCTGATTGTTTGTTACTGTAATTGGTGAAGGACTGGTCTTCTCGGGCAAGTTTTCATTGTCACATTTTTCTGGGTCTAAGGTTTTGGACTTGGGTTCTTGGTCATTTTCTAATTCTTTGGGTGCTGATGATGATGTTGAGGATGATGAATTACTGGAAATTTCAGAGCTCACTGAAGAGTTAGATTGGACTGATTCATCTGAATTTCGTGAAATGTTCAGAGATTTGAGCTTTTCCAGTGCCAATTTGAGCTTCTTTTCAGCTTTATTTTTGTATTTAATCTCTTCTCTAAGCTTCTTCTCCAATTCTATCAACTGAAATTGACCGCACATAGTTGAACAAAGGCAATTAACAATATTGCTCTAGAAAAGAACCTTAATTGACTTCCAACTTGAAAATGAAAATAAAAGCCTAAAGAGTTTCTTTCTTAGACCCAGAGGTTGAAATCTTCTGAAAAATCAATGGCTTCACTATATTCAAGTAAATATGAAAAAATAGAACAGCGATTTGACTTGTACAGTGATGTAAAATCAATTAAAATTGGATATGCAAAAACAATAGATCAAAGCAATAGAAAAATAAAAAAAAAAAAAAAGAGAGAGGGAAAGAGAACAATGACAGACCTTATTTCCCATAAGCTCAGCATCTTGTTTAGCAACCCTTGAAGCCACTCTTTCTGCAAGCAATCTTCCTCTTAGACACTCTACAGTCCTAAATCCATCATCTTCTTCAGCATTCTTTTCACTGTAAAATGAAAAGCCCATTTGACAAAAAAGGGAAAAAAAAAGTCCAACACAGAGAGAGAGAGAGAGAGTAAAACCCACCCCCATTTTTTATCCACATTGCCATTAGACACCATTTTTCCTCCTTTTCTTGAAGAACCCAGAAGAGAATTTGTCTTCAACTCTATGATCTCTTCAAAAATTTGGGCTGGTCTGAACTGAAGATGGGTAAACACCAAATGCAGGAGAATCTGTGGGGGGTTGTGAAGAGAGCATAGATGCTCCACTAAATCACCACTGTTAGAAAACCAAGTTCGGTTTTTGGAGACTTCTCTTTTTATGGCCTCGCATCAGAGGTCTATCTGTCACCGACCACTCAATTACACGCTCTGTGTTGGTTCCTAAAATTAACACACAGTAACTCATCTTTCGTATATATCTTATTTTCTAATTATTCATTATTTTTCAACCATATAGAATTTAATTTTTGGCATTTAATTCTTATATCTGCTGCAGGTGCAAGGAGTTTAATAGTAGTTAATGATTTTATTTAATTCACGGATTTAATGGTGTGATTATGAAAAAGTAGAAAAAAAGTAGATTATGAAAAGAAATCACAAAAAAAATGAAAAGGAAAAAATAGAAAAAGGGCCTCAAAGGGAAATAAAATGTATTTTGTTTTTTTAAAAAAGTTATGTTAAAATGTATTTTTTCACGAATTTTCAAATTGGGTTTTCAAAATGAAGACCAAATTATTAAAAAAAAAAAAGAATAATAAAAATCAAACTTGTTTTCCAGGCAATCTATTTATCAAGTTCAATTGACTTTAGATCAATAGAAAAAGGAGAAAAGTATTTGACAATAGAAAAAACAAAAGGAAATATGTGACTCCAAAGATTCCATAATGACAAAACAAAATATTTTACTATTTAATTTAGTATTTTATTGTTTTATGTGCAATAAAAAGAATAAAAAAGCATTTAATATTTTATTTATTTATTTATGTTAGTTTTAACAATGCAAATTGGTGACTCCAAGGATTCAATAGTGACAAATCACAAACACGTATGCAATCGTTTGAATCCAAAAATTGAAAACAGTGAAGGAAAAATTTTAAAAATTGGAACTTGGGGAGAGATCACGACACTGAAATCAGAAACACTAGCAGTCACGTGATGTTCCCCTTGTTAAGTAAATTGTCCAAACCTGCCCGTGCCCATCCCCTTTCTTTTTTTTTTTTTTTTTTTTGAAATATTTTTCAATCAATTAATATCTCAAACACGATTTGATCTGCAATTAAATCGAAATAATTTTTTTTTTATTTTTAAAATTCGATCTCGATTAAATCCCTTTTCAAAAGAGAGATAATTTTTTCTATTTTTAAATTTTATAATAAAATTCTGATTAAAAGAAATAACACTGCCTATTTTTTGTTCTGCTTGTTGTTACTTCTACTACTCTCTCATATGGTCCCTAAAGAAGAGCGAATCATCTGAAATATTCATAATAATGTACATGTGAATGATCTTCTACTCATTATTTGGACGGGGTTAAAATGCATTTTCCCTTAATGACACCAAAAACCTGCCCCCCCCCCCTTTGGGTCCCTGAAGAAGAGCTAGACTTAATGCCCAATGATAAGGATTACCCACTTTGAGAGGAGGTTCATCCCATGTAACAATCACATCTTGCTCTTGAATTCCAAGTTTTGCCATAAAATCTGCAAAATGGTATTTTTCACGAGGCACATGAAACAATTTCACACTCCAATCACGCCCCAAAAGGAAGCCTGCTGATCGAAACTTTTTACATTGAAGAACTTATTTTGAATAATAAAATATATAATAATTTTTTTGGTGAAATATATAATATTTAAGATTATAATAAAACATATAATAAAACTGCACGTATTAAACAACCACAGGGTAAACATTATATTAAGTTCTATTTGTAGTTATATTTGCAAGAATAGTGAAATTTTTTTATTTAAAAAAAATCTCCTATTGCAATAATATTTTAGAAAAATCCCAAATTCATGCAAAATTTGAGTACTTGTGCCAAAGAAATATTCTTAGGAGTAGACCCATCATAGGTAGGCTTTTTGGAGGCATATTAGTCTATGAAGTATATGAAAGGGAGCAGACGGTGCAAAAAGATGGAAAAATATCTCATAAAGGGACAAGATAGGCCCATTTGAGCAGCCAGTTATTTCTCTACTTGGAACATCTTCCAAGTTCCAATTTTAGTTTCTGTTCATACTTCCTTTGGATAAATAAGTACACTTATATAATATAGAACAACTATATATATGTCCAAAAAAAATAATCTAATGGTTACAATCTCTTTCTTCATTTCGGATTCAAATTACGATATAATAAAAAGAGAAAAGAACAACTATAAATATAGTAAGAAATACAAAGTGATTTTACATGATATATATTGTTAAGTAAAAGTGGTACTATTATCTCTTTTGGACTTAACTATGAGGGTCTCCTCCTACTCTGCTTTCCTTTGAGTTTTCTCATTCCTACTTTTTTCAAACTTTACAACACCAAATTTTGACAAGTCAAAGGCAATAATGTATGTCAAAACAGGTGGAGGAGGCTAAGCCTGATCCTGAGCTTGTAGTATAATGTGAGTAGGCCAAGTTGCCATTATAATTCATAATGACAGTTTCTTTAGTGAGAAAAATAATAGAAACTCTGCTTTTATTGTATATGGACTATGGAGTGCTTAAGATGGTTACTTGTAGTGCTTAAGAAAAAAGGAAGCATGAAATAATTGATTTGATTCGGTGGAAGTTTCAATAGTGACTTGAATTCCACTCAAAGAAATCACCACTTCACCATGCTCTTCTTCATTTAATTTTGCTCCCCAAGCGTATCCTTCCTGCCGTCATCCTTTTTTTTCTTTTCTTCCCCCCTATTTAGTTTGTTAACAAGAGTACAAACAATCAGGTTAAGTACTTATATATATATTTTTAGTAAAAGAAAATATAATCAAACGAAATTGAACTAAGGAATAAAAAATGAAAGTCGGGAGTCTCTACCGCTTGAGCTATCATTGAGGAACATATATATATTGTGCTTATTGGTCCTGACTAATTCAACTTCAGCTAACTGACAGATTCATTAAAGGATGAACTCTCTCGATATCTATTTTTTTTTTCATTTTTAAAATTTAAGTTCGAAAACTTAATTAGGGAAATCTAATGTCATTACCATTAAATCAACAAAGTGTTAGTATATTTATGGGTGTGTATAAAGATATAAAAATATAAACCGTAAACAAAAATATGTAGGATTTTATATTACTGAGATAATTTAAATTTAAATTTTTGTAATAGAAAAATTCGATCATTTTACCTATATTATTAGATTGAATGATTATAAATGAAGAGGGTTCCAAAACGGGTAGCTTAAAGAGCACTCGCTATCATAGGGGTTGGACCACTTTATCCTCCCTGATGAAGCAATTTTATAAGTGGGGCTAGATGGTCTGGTGCAATTCACATGCACTACGTGCCCCAGCTTATTCAGGACCAACACCCTTCATTTTTTTATGGTTGGGTATGTGTTTCGTTGGTTGAAGGCCTAGTGAACTCAAGATGTGTCTTTTCCATTAATCCTAAAAATGTGAGGAACAGGGCTCAATTCCACAGGATTTTCAAGGGTTCTTTTCCTTGTTCATACCACACCATCAGCATTGTCTCGTACAACACATGTAATACTTCTTTCAAATTTGAAAGGGGATGCTTTCTAATTTAATTAAATACAATAACTTTTTTAGATAAAAAAATGAAAGAGGATGACTGGTATAATTTTTTTTTTTTTTCATGTTGCTCTATTTTTTTTTTTTTTTTTGTGGGTCCACGAGAGAATAATGTTCTTAATACTAAGAGTTTGGGCCCCCAGAACCAATGGACTAAGACATGAATGGTTGCCCTAAAAATGTTTACCCACCATGAAACGTCCCACGCCTGATCCTCGAATTGAGCACGCAACAACTGTCACGTTATCTCGACATGCAGATAAACCCTACCCGTATATCAGGATAGCGCAATCCATTTATCAATATCCAAACATATTTTCAAAATAATTTCATTATAAAAAATAATTTAACATGCATTCATCATGCAATTAAGAATCAATTCGATCCATCCCTTTCAAGCATGTATACAATTTGGCCAACTCGGCTATTTCAATCCAAATAATCCACGGATTTTCAAAATAAGTCCCTACTCAATGAATCCTTATCAAATTTTCCATCAAGACAATTCCCAAAAAAAAAAAAAAAAAAAAATCAAGATAGTAAAAGGGAAGATCCTCATTTTAAGTTTACAAAACCATATTTAATTCACAGAATAATTAAATATAGTACAAAATTTTTCTTCAAAAATAAGTGTGAAAATTTTCTCCCATTTGGGTTCACTAAACACCTTAAACCAAAAGATGGCTCGTTACCCGATGACGTCCAACAATACAAGTTTCTTCAAGTCACTTTAAGTATTCACAAGACTCAACTAGGTTTTCTCTGTAAAATGGAAGGGGAGGTATGAGTATAAAATATACTAAGTGAGTGATATACAAGTTGTATAAAAATAAGAATTTGAGTGGTGGATGTATCAAATGTATAGTTATTTCAAACCATTAAAGTATTCTCAAATTCATTTAATGTAAATAATTTCAAATCATTGTTTTCAAACCATCACAATTTACAATCATCATAATTCGATTTTATATGCATCTACTACTTTGCATTTTCAAACACGGGGCAATCTATAATCAATATTCTCAACAAAGGTCTACCACGATTTAGGGTGAGACCGCCAAGGATTTTTAGTGATTAACGTTTAAATTTATTTTCATCCTTGGCGTTGGTTATGGTTTTCGTTGGTGGTACAACCAACTGTCCCATGTCGTTTAAGCGGCATATTATTCAATCATGGTTGAAGCGTCATGCTCCACTACATACCATGTCTATTAACATTAATCTCACCACATCACCCTATCAAATCATACTGTGATGGGAAATGATTAGTTATTTTTAAAGGTTCAAATTCTCATCCCAAGCCAATACGTGTACCATTCCATTTTCATATGCCATTAATTCAATAATCATTCATTAGTAACCAACATCATAGTATACTTAATTCAATAATTGTTCATCATTAACCAGTATCACAGTATACTCAACATTAATAAATCAATATGATATATGTAATCTTTCAAAATATTAGGATGTATAGAAATTTCGAACTTTATTTTTTTAGAATAATTCATACACACTAAAACATATAAATCTAAGAATTCGAAAATCATTTAGAAAATTTAATAATAACATTTTTGATAAAAGTAATTTTTTCTTATTTAAATATAAATATGAAATTACTCACCTCTCGAGAGGGTGAACACTCTCAATTCATAACTAATTCCACGATAATCTCTTCTCAAATTTCAGTTGATTTATCATAAGACAATAATCATAATTTCAAGGTCAAACTATGTCCTTTTCTAGGGTTTAAGAATTTTCTTTCAACATAGCACAAATCTTAGTTTTTAATCCTTGATTGTGTGATCAAATTCCATCATGTGCATTTAGTAAACTTCGATAAATAATCTTTGTTCATAATTTTTCTCCATTTTCTCCCAATTTCAACATTTATAACCCTAACCCTAAATTTTCAATTTTCACATTCCTCAAATTTCAACATAAATTTTAAAAATAATCAATATAAACTCAAATCTGGTTTGAGAGGAATTTATTACCTCTATTTGGGTCGTCGATTTCGTCTCTAAGTCGAAATATCTCAAACCCTAGATTTTTCTCTCATTAGAAAAACCTAGTTCTTCCTCCATTTTTGGTCCTTCAGGTGTTTGTTCGAAGGTTTGAAAGCTCAGTCTATGGTTTTAAAAGTGTTTTATGGGGTTTTTAAGAAAGAAATGGAGAATGTGAGTGAAAGACGAAGGAAGAGAGTGATAGAGAATGCAGGAGAGAAGTAGAGACACTGAAAAATGGAATTTGAGCTTAACTCAAGTTTTTAATAATGAAAATATGAAATTACCATTTTACCTCTCTTATATTTTAAGTTTTATTTAAGTTTAGAGGGCATTTTAGTCTTTTCACTGGCTTCCATGTGCACAAGTCAATTTGCATGGTACACAAATCGACTTGTGTGTCTATAGGTTCAAAAGTCAAATCGACTTACAATATGGGCGAATTGATTTATAAATACAAAACCGAATCAACTTAAGCTTCCTCCAAATCAATTTATGAATATCAAGCCTTAGATTTCCTTTTCTGTACCTTAACCAAATCGATTTATAAATGACACAAGTCAATTTGCTACATCCAAAACTCACTAAGCAAATCGACTTATAAATGACAAAAATTGATTCGTCTCATCCAAATCTTATTAGCCAAATCGACCTGCCTCCTTCCCAAATCGATTTGCCATGGACAATCCTCAAAGTTCTCTTTCTGTATGCAAGCAAGTCAATTCCTAACCATGTCCAAATTGACTTGCCCTCTTTCATTCCCTCACTCAAATCAATTTGTCTCCCAAATTTCCTCATGCAAGTCGATTCATCGCACCCTTCCTTTTGAGCACAAATCAATTTGTCACTCACCCAAATTGACTTGGCACTCACACTTTCCATTCAACTTGCAATTTGCCAAATCAACTTACAAATGACAAATGCTCCCAAGTTGATTTGCCACCCTTCATTCCCTCTCACATAAGTTGATTTGTCTCTCCATAAATCAACTTCCCTCTCACAATCTCATATCAACTTATCACTTTACAAATCAACTTGTCATTCAACTTACACTCATACAAATTGTCATTCAACTTACACTTGCACAAATCAACTTGCCATTCAACTTGACAAAATCTTCAAGCTTATTGCTACATGTAACTTGCACTCTTCAATACATTAATAGCAATTTAATTATAAAACTTTTTTTTTCCTAATCTCATGAGAAGATACAAAAATTGAAATTCAAATATTGAATTTTTCGGTGTTAGCATTCAACTCCAAAAATCAATTTACTATCTATTTTCTTTCAATATTTTACAAAGAAATTAAGTAAAAATTTTCTAACACTAAATTTTCAGTATTACAAAACGTTTCCAAATTAAAAAATATGTCATTTATACTTGTGTTAAGGACTAATGTACCTATTTTAAAGAATAATTTTGAGAAGAGTTGGGTCAATTGGCAAAGTTTCATAAATATCAAAAGCTCTTTTTGAGGCATTGCCAAATGACCCCACACATGGATGTACTGCTCTTTGGCCTTACCTGAATGAAAAAGTTAGAAAACAAAACAAAGGGGTCGACTTGTTTGCACAGAAAATATGTTTAAAAACTACTCCCCACCATGAAGATAAAAAATAAACAATAGCTAGCCGTCTAAATCTTGACTTCTCATCTTAATTAATTAAAAAATTTACTTCTTAAAAATCATCTTAAAAAAAAGTTTGAACTTTGCTAAGTAGGATTAATCTAAAATCTATATTTTGTCAATTATTATATTTATTTAATAATTTTATCGGCTCATTTCTAAAGATTTATGGTTAAAATTTTTACTTTTAGAGAAAAAATAAAAAATAAAAATAACTTTGTAATTAACAAAAAAAAAAAAAAATGGACTATGTACTTCGGCTGTTGAAAATTTTGAGTTTAGGTTTGTGTTGCTTGAAAGATGATTCGGAGTGCCCACATCTAATTGATTCAGCGGTCAGATATCGATATCCATTATGTGAGATTTTGTGTGTTAGTTCTGTATATGACAAAAATATGTACCACGAGAGATTTATTTCTTAAAAGTTTAATTTGATTTGAATTGAATTTAATCGGATTTATCCTAATTTGAATCAAATTTGCAATAAGTTTTATTGGGGTGTAAACCGGGAGAAAAAGAAGAAAGGAAATAAATATGGTGTGAAATAAAGGATTACTCTCATTTGGTTTGAAATAAAAAGGGTCCTCTTCATGTCAAAAAAAGTTTTCTTTCACTCGTGGACAGATTGGAGCTGCAATAAAAATTTATGAATAAAATTATTCTTTTATTTTTTCAATTTTATATGGTTTAGGACGAGTAATATCCATTTCTTTTTCTCTCTCCTTCTCTTTTTATTTCAACCAAACAAAGCGAAAGTAATATCAATTTCCTTTCTATTCCACTCTTATCAAACAAAATAAAAAAATATATATTTACTTTTATTAAATTTCCTTATTCACTTTCCCCTTCCCCTCCCTCTCCTCTTCCCTGAATCAAACTTATTGTTAGTTTGAGCTTTGAGGGGAGGGGGGAGGGACGATGTGGAGTTTGATTTGGTCGGAGCAATTTTTTTTTTTAAGTTCGGGCCACGTCTACTGGGCCTAGACTAGGTTTCGAGGACTTTTAAGTTGTAGTTGAGATAGGGCTTGCCTGCAACATGTTGAACCGGGCCGAATCAGATGAAATGCCACATTAGATGTTGGGCTTCTCTCTCTCCAACTCTTGTGCCAGTAAGCTTGGGCAGAAGCAGAAAGACGCAAGAGTAGGAAGAGTGGGGCACATTTTTCTTTGAAAGATGTAGCTGCGGCACTTTGGGAGAAATGCTGCCGTGCACCCTTCTACAGAAACATTCTCACCATTTTCTATTAATTAAATTACTCATTTCCTGGTGGAAAATTCAAAGCATCAAGCCCCCATAAAAACCATAGTTAACTAGTTGCCATCGCATTGGGATAGGCAGGGGAGAGGCTGTGAGTTAAGGGACGATCTTCTAGTATTTCGAGACTACTTTTTACTTTTTATAAAAAATTGAATAAATAGAAAATTATATCTTGAATTATGGGACATGGAACTTAAATATTAAGCATGCTTTTACTTTTAACCTTGCTTGTTGGCATACATTGCTGTGTTAAATTGACCGGAGTTGGCGTAATAAATAAACGTGTTAAGTTTCTTAGGATTTGAAATTTAAAAATAAAAAATTTTATATTAGAATAATTTTTCTTAAATTAAATCTGACCAGACTAAATTATTAAATATGATGTGGTATATCCATTGATTATAAAAAAATAGATACATAGTGTGTGTTAATTAATAGATGTATTACGTAAGGAGTTCACATAACTACCCCATATGCATGTTATGATTTTTGTTAGAACCACCACGTAATTCCCATAAAGAATTATTTATATAATAATTATTTTTTTAATTATCTGCAAAATTTTATAAATTTTCTTTAATTAAAAAATACTATAAATACCAAATGGAAAAGTCAGGTATTAATTCTTTTCTGACTTTTATACGTACGAGACACCTGAAAGGAGAATTCTGAGCCATTGGATTCCATCCGACGGATTTCACTTTCCCATCATTATTATGATGGTGATTCACCATTCCTAAAATGCCACGTGCCAGTTCGACGATCACGTCCTCAAACATTCTGCAACTTGCTGTTTTGCAAACTCATATCAACAACAACGCTCCACAGCCGTTGGATCTCTCCCAAAATATCATCGGACGGTAACCGAAACCTACAAACAGGACAAGTGCTCTTCTTCCTTAACCACCTCAAAATACACATCCAGTGAAACAAATGCTCACAAGGCAATTCGCACGCACCACTTCCTTCGCTCATCTCCTCCTTGCAAATAACACACTCCACCGCCCGCACTGTCACCGCCGCAGGCAATGCAACCACGGCTGCCGGAGACGCCCCGACTTCTCTCTCCACCTTCCGGCAAACCCCAGTTTGAGACCCCACAAATCTCCAACATCTTGTCACTAAGTCAATGTACTGATTCAAATGGGAGAACCCAAGTCCTGAGTTTGACAAAAGTGAGTCTAAGTGGTGGCGCGTGAGTTCCACTGGCCACCGTGAGGGTGGGGCTTGCAGGGGGCTTGGTTTGCACTGTTGGACCTCACAAAGGGATAGGAGGAGCAAAACAGCATCGTATTCCCGGAGCTTCATGTGGGTGAGTGAAGTTGGGGGTGATGGGGTGTTGTGGAGGCGCGTGAGTTGGTGGAGAGCGATGAGGAGGTGGTGGGCAATGAGGTGAGTCTTTTGGAGGAGAGAGAGAGAGTGGAGGTGGTGGAGAGTGTAAAGAATATTGACAATTCCTAAATTGAAGAGATTTTTAGAAATATCTTGGGAATTAATATTGCAAGTATTGGGAACAAATTTTGGAGATTTCCAAATTAAAGAAGTCTTAGAATATTGACTTTCTAAAATTCCAATATTGTAATTATTTAGTTTATTCTTTACAATCTTGTAAATATTCTATATATTCTTTCTTTTTATATTTCTAGGGTTTAGTCTCATGGAGTCACCCTATTTATAGGGTTATTGTACAATCTATTGCATATACAATATACACAAACAATTTTCTCTTAGTCTGCTTTTCTTTATTTTCTTAGTTTTTCTGCTTTATTCTGCTTTTTCTAACATGGTATCAGAGCACTAGGTGTTCGATCTGATTTTATTTTATCAATTAAACACTTTTTTTTTTTTTGTCGTGTTATGGAGAAATTAGATATTTCTCAACCTATATCAGTTATGCTTGATGGATACAACTATCAGGCATGGTTTCAAGGGATGAGAAGTTTTCTTAAGGGAAGGAGGCTATGGCGTTATGTTACGGGAGATATCAAATTGCCTATAAAATCTGATGACGAATCGGATGATGATTTTGGTAACCGTCTTGAAGATTGGGATAGCAAAAATCACCAAATTCTTACTTGGTTTCGTAACACATCTGCACCTTCTATTCATCTGCAATTTAGTCGTTTTGAGACGGCGAAAGAAGTTTGGGACCTTCTTGCAAGTCGCTATACTACATCGATCCGGCTCATCGGTATCAATTGCTCACGAACTTCACTCTTTGCGACAAGAACGAGGTCAGTCAATCAATGATTTTCTTGCCCGTATAGGTCAATATGGGATCAACTTGCTTTCTCTGAACCCCATTGGCAATGCACAACTGACGCAAGTAAATATGCAATATATCGAGACCAAGGACGTCTGGTCCAATTTCTTATGGCTCTAACATCAGATTTTGAGCCTGTTAGAGCTTCTCTGCTTCATCGACATCCTCTCCCTACTATTGAAACTGCAGTTTACGAGTTGATATCGAAGAGACTCGTGCTGGGATTACTCAAACCTCAACATAGTGATGTTGTATTGGCCACCACTACTCGAGGACCAAAATTTCCAAATTTCTGTCGTAACTGTCAGAAGTCAGGTCATATCCTTCCTAATTGTCCCACTGTTGAATGTAGGTTTTGCAAGAAGCGAGGACATATTTCTAGTCGATGCCTTGCTAATCCTATGATTGAATGTAGATATTGCAAAGAGAAAGGTCATCTTATTGAAAATTGCCCAAAGAAGGTCATTCAATCCCAAAATCGTTCGCTACGTGTTCTCGACATATCTCACAATCTGCTGTCATTTTGCCACTGAGGATTCTGCTACTACCACCTCTTCTTCTCGGCCAACAATATCTCTTGGTGATCTTCAAACCTTTTTACAACAAGTTCTTTCTTTTGATAATCACAAACATATTGCACTTTCTACCGTATCAGGTACTTCTTCTTGGTTTTTTGACTCTGCTTGCTCTAACCATATGACCCATAATTCCCATTCTTTTACTTCTTTATCCGCTCCTAGTACACCATCAATGATTCATACAGCTGATGGCTCTACCATGCCAGCCACTCAGATTGGACATTTTTCTAACTCTTTTTAGATTTACCTGATACATTTTTTGTCCCTACACTTACCTTAAATCTTATCTCTGTTGGTCAATTATGTGAACTTGGATTTGACATAATATTCACTTCTATTGGATGTCGTGTGCGGGATCCTCGGACGGGAAAGATCTTTGGGACAGCCGTAAGGTTGGACGTCTATACGAGCTTACTTCTCTTCACATTCCTATTAGTCGCTCCTCACCCCACCCGATTCTGACTTTGCCTTCATCCTTTCACTTATGGCATCTTCGTCTAGGTCATCTATCTCTTAATAAACTTCGTTCTTTAATTTCTTCGGGTTCACTAGGTTCTGTTACTGATGAATCTCTTCAATGTATTTCATGTCAAACTGCAAAACAACCGGCTTTATCCTTTAATACAAATGATTCTATTTCTAATGCTCCCTTTGATCTTATTCACTCTGATATTTGGGGACCATCTCCTACACCAACTATGGGTGGGTCAAAATATTTTGTTGTGTTTATTGATGACTACTCCCGTTTTACATGGATTTATCTGATGAAAAACCGATCCGAATTACCTCAAATATACAAAAACTTTGCATCAATGGTTCAAACTCAATTTTCTCAAACCATCAAGATCTTACGCACTGATAATGCATCTGAATATCTTGAGTCTACTCTTACTATATTTCTTAAACAACATGGAACCATTGTCCAACGTTCTTGTCCAGGTACTTCCCAACAAAATGGTAGAGCGAACGAAAACATCGACACATTCTTGATATAACTCGGTCTTTACTTTTCTCTGCATCTTGTCCATCACAATTTTGGGGTGAGGCAGCTCTTGACTATATATGTCATCAATAGAATACCTTCTTTTACAATCTCTAACATCTCTCCTTATGAGCGGTTATATGGTTCTCCACCAGTATATAATTCTCTCAAAGTCTTTGGTTGTGCTTGCTTTGTGTTACTTCAACCTCATGAGCATAATAAGTTACAACCTCGAGCACGATTATGTTGTTTCCTAGGGTATGGCATTGAACACAAAGGATATAGATGTTGGGATCCTGTCTCCAATCGTCTTCGAGTTTCTCGACATGTCATCTTCCGGGGAAAATATCATGTTTTCTTCCTTATCTCCTTTTCATACCATATCTCCATTACTTACTAATCTATCTTCCGATTTATTTCCTTCTAGTTCGATACATTGACAGATACTTCAACTCTTACGGCTTCTCCTTCGATTCTCTCCCAAATGATGGACTCGCACCCTCTTCCATTGAAACCGAGTTGCCTCATGAATCCACTCCTCGACCAACAAGAGTAAGAGCACCCCCCCGTCCGTCTTCTTGATTATCATTGTTATTCTACAATCTCCACTCTACATGAGCCTCAATCTTACCGAGAGGCTAGTACTAATCCTCTTTGGCAAAGAAGCTATGCAAGAAGAACTTCAAGCCTTGGAGAACACACATACTTGGGATTTAGTTGATCTTCCTAGAGACAAAACTCTTATCGGATGTAAGTGGGTTTATAAAATCAAAACTCACTCAGATGGGACTATTGAACGATATAAGGCTCGGCTGGTCGCAAAGGGATTTACACAGGAATATGGCATTGACTATGAAGAAACATTTGCTCCTGTTGCTCGTCTTACCTCTCGTACGTAGCTTGCTTGCCGTTGCTGACTAAACAATGGCCCTTGTATCAGATGGATGTTAAAAATGCTTTTCTCAATGGAGTTCTAAAGGAAGAAGTTTATATGAAACCACCTTCGGGTTATTCACATCCTGCCAATAAAGTCTGTCGTCTTCGTCGTGCTTTATATGGCCTAAAACAGGCTCCCCGTGCTTGGTTTTCTACTTTCAGCGATCTTGTCGGTGATTTTGGTTTCTCTCCTAGTGCTTATGATTCCGCACTTTTCATTCGAAACCGATCATGGTACTGTTTTTACTTCTTCTTTATGTTGATGATATGATTATCACCGAAGCGACATCGGGCTGCAATCTCCAAATTCAAACATTTTCTTTGTGGCAAATTTGAAATGAAGGATCTCGGCTATCTTAGTTATTTCTTAGGACTGGAAGTTACTCCTACATCTTCTGGTTATTATTTGTCTCAGGCAAAATATGCCTCTGACCTTCTTTCCCGTTCAGGCATTTCAGATAATAAAATTGCTTCCACCCCTCTTGAGCATAATGTTAAACTTTCTCCTACAGATGGCAACCTTCTTTCTGATCCTACCTTATATCGGCAATTAGTAGGCAGTCTTATTTATCTTACTGCCACTCGTCCTGATATCTCTTATGCTGTTTACATTGTCAGTCAATTTATGGCTGCACCACGATCTCTTCATTTTGCTGCCGTTTTACGGATTCTTCGTTATGTTAAAGGCACCTTATTTCATGGACTTCATTTTTCTGTCTCATCCTCGTTACAGCTACGTGCCTATTCTGATGCTGATTGGGCTGGTGATCCTATTGATCGACGGTCTACTACTGGCTATTGTATTTTTCTTGGTGATTCTTTAATCTCTTGGCGTAGCAAGAAACAAACTTTTACAGCTCGCTCTAGTACAGAGGCAGAATATCGTGCACTTGCTGACACTACTGCAGAGTTATTATGGATTCAGAGACTTCTTTGTGACATTGGTATACCTACTTCTTCTCCAAGTCCTCTATATTGTGATAATCAGAGTGCTATTCAGATTGCTCATAATGATGTCTTTCATGAACGAACTAAACACATTGAGATTGATTGTCACTTTATTCGTCAACATATAACTAATGGTGATCTTCAAATATTCTTTCTTCGCTCTGTCGATCAACTCGCTGATTTTTTTACCAAGACTCATCTTCCTGGACGTCATGATGATCTATTATACAAACTCAAGATGATTTCTCTACACCCATCCTGAGTTTGAGGGGGGTGTAAAGAATATTGGCAATTCCTAAATTGAAGAGATTTTTAGAAATATCTTGGGAATTAATATTGCAAGTATTGGGAACAAATTTTGGAGATTTCCAAATTAAAGAAGTCTTAGAATATTGACTTTCTAAAATTCCAATATTGTAATTATTTAGTTTATTCTTTACAATCTTGTAAATATTCTATATATTCTTTCTTTTTATATTTCTAGGGTTTAGTCTCATGGAGTCACCCTATTTATAGGGTTATTGTACAATCTATTGCATATACAATATACACAAACAATTTTCTCTTAGTCTGCTTTTCTTTATTTTCTTAGTTTTTCTGTTTTATTCTGCTTTTTCTAACAGAGAGAAAGAGAGAAGAGTGTTGGGGAGGAGAGCACGGCGGCAAGGCGGTGGTTGTGGCGGTGGCGGAGGAGAGAGATGGAGTGGTTGAGGTGGGAGAGCTGGTGTGCGCTTAAAGTAGAGAGGGCAGTGATGAGTGTGTGGGTGTAGTCAGTGAGCTTTTGGATTTCTTCTTGCTCTTCCATTATGCTTGTTTTAGGTTTTTGTGGTACCTATTGAGAGATTTTAAGTGAAGTGGAATGTGTGTGTGAGAAGGTTTATTCGGTTGTATCTCTTGGCTCATTTGGATGTGTTTGACTCTTGTGCCATCATTTTTGGCCTTGTTCCTTATTTATAGGATTTTGGTAGCCTTCGTGTTGTGTCGGGTACCAAAATTAAAGGGTTTGTGGGTAAAGAAAAATTTCCTTATTTGAAAAAAAAATTATTTTGCATTTAATTAAAGAAAATAGAAATAAATTCGGTTGATCATTTCTAAAATCTCTTACCCTAGTGTTTCTAACAAGGGTTTTTTTTTTTTTTTTTTTTTTTTTTTGATATGTGCCCTAAGGGCAATTGTTGAGGACCACAAAAATGTTCCTCTTTTTAGATATGGTTGCCCTCATCTTTTTAAATGATTAACCTAACCATACTAAATATTTTTACAATTGATATTTCTTTTTTAATAAAGATCCTTGACTTCTTGTAATTTTTTTTTATTATAATAGCCTCTTGCTTACCGGGGGGGGGGGAGAAGAAAAATAGCTTATTGCATGTGAGATATGAAACAAATAAAAAAGTCCATGAATATAGTCAAATAGATTTCTCATTCAAAAATATACATTTTCTTTTTTGTTTTGTTGATATTTCATACTTCAAACAATTTACTTTTGATATATTTTTTAATTATGTTAAAAGTAAGAATGGCATTTCTATTAAATCAAAATAGAAAATTTTAGCTAACAATCACAACCATGTAACATGACACATATATAAAATGGATCTAATAAGGGGAAAAAAAACCCACATTCAATCTTTTTTTTTTTTTTTTTTGATTTTCACGAATCAAGATTCGGGTTTTACTCAACTAATTTGGTCCTAATACAATGTGGCACATTTAGGGTTTGACTCTTTCAAATTCTTTTTCTCTATTTCTAGGACTCGAACTTGAGTTTGAAAGATTATGTTCAAATTATGTTCAAAATTTAAAACATAGTTTGGATAAAATTTTCAAATACAAGACTATTTTAAATAATATAATATTTTTACTTTGATCCTATAACCACTTTGTAACCATAAGTATTCATATTTCTTCACTTAAATATATTCTTAAAAAATTATAAAAGCTTATCATTGGAGGAAGAACAGCTACTTGAATTTTAAAGATTATCTGGGTTTTTGACTTAAATTATTTCAAACATTAGTTACATTTTGTAAATCCAAAATACCAATTTATAAAGGTATTAATAGGGTTATTTTTGCTATTCTGAAAAAAAAAAGAAAGTAAAAAAATAAAAAATAAAAAAGGTGCCCATCTCTATAATAGGAAGAGCATTTATTTATTTATTTTACCAAGTGCACTCAGAGCACTTATTAGAAAAACCCTTTTACCAAAACAAGAAGAAATTAATAGGACAGTTGTTAGTTTCACTTGCGCTAGTGATAGAGAGAGAATTGACAGTCTATGATATGAAGATTCGAAGTTAACAATTTTGCATAAAAAATATGTATTGCACTGCATCTGCTTGTGTGTGTGTGTGTTGCGCTGTGTCTCAATGTGTGAAAGAAATCTAATCATCCCACACAAGATGGAGTTGGAGATGGAGCTGCACAAAATGAGACGATGAATTATCATTTCACATGCCTTCTTTCCTGGCAAAAAAGGAAAAAGTTCTCCCTGTTCTCCCACTGCAAGCTTATCACTGTACTAAAAGAAAAGTATAGCATTTGATAAATAAAAATGCTTTTTTATAAAAGGAATTTAATTTTATCATCATATCAGTATTTTTTTAATAAAAGTACATTTAATTTTATTTGAGTTTGATTCCAACTTTTCTAACGAGGTCGAAATAGTTATTAATTGCATGGGTGAAGGCCCAAACTGTTATTTTAGCATGTAGACATCGACAAAAGTGTGAAGGGAGCATCAAATTATTAGGACAAATGGACAGTGAGATGAAGACGAGATATTAAATTTTTTAATCAAATTTTAAATTTAGAATTTTAGAAATAGAAAATTTTGCCTTCATAAATAGAGTTTTAACAAATGTTTAAAATTGATTAATCATAATAGGTAAAAAATATAACTGTTGGAGAGGAATCCTTGGCACAAAAATGTGCACATAAGCATTTGGGTGGCCATATGAGGCTGTTTGGAGATGTGGAAGGTGAAGGTTGTGGAACGGAATGGTGCGGCTATGAACAGGGTTTTTGTCCGCAACTAGTTGTCCAATTCAATAAGCCTCATTCTCTTTTCATTATATCTCTCTAGGTTGCCTAAAGGAACAAGCAGAAACAAAGAGAAGTATTAGGTCCAAACATGACCCCTTCACATGGTCAATCATGTTTCTCTTGTCCCTACCAAGAGAACAAATTATTATCTGACGCGATGATGGAGCAGCTTGGCTCCATACTATTATGCGGCTGTGGTGATTTCGTGTCCCCTTCCCCTATCACAGAGACCCCATCTTCACTCTTTTAGCAATTTGATGAGTAAGTGTGGAACTAGGCTGTTCAGTGAGCCTTGGCTTGAAATGGTTAAGCATGAGTTGATGCGGTAAAAACCTGATTTTATTGATTGCAACCGCATCGAGCTCCCAATATAGAAAAAAGAATACAGTTTTATAAATTTTGAACTCAATTTTTTTTTGTTTTCACCGTTCCATGTCTGGATTGTTCCGATTAATCCGGTCAAGTATGATAGAGTCCGTTATGGGGTTGACACTGTGAACCCAAATTAACTTTGTGGGTCATTACAAAAACCCAAAAAAAACAATGTTTAGAAAAAATTTGTCCAATAACTATTCTTCTTAGTAAGTTAGAAAGTCTTACAAGGCCAAATTGCCAAGAAATATCAATGCTCAATCTGTATCGAAAATGTGCAGATTGCTGTCAACACTCTAGCTGAACTGACTACTTGAATGTTGTTACCGATCCGCACCAACCCCATAACGTGGACTATTGTTCACCATTCTACCTTTTTTTAGCTTATTTTGATCTCAGGAAGAAATATACAGAGGACAACCAATCAAGCTTTTCTAGCTTACATCAAATTTTCACAAAGTTTTCATTCCAAATCCTCAAGTCTTCATGTTCATATCTCATCTGAAGCATTAAAATCTTTCTTGCTCTTTTAAAACCTTGAGGTAATCCAAAATTTTATTTACTTAAAAATGTGAACATATGATTATTGTCGTAATTGCCCAGAATTACTTTTCACCTGTCAAGAATAATAGAGACTAGCTTCTCAACAATTGGGAATTCCCACAGACTACAGAAAAAATAATCTTGCACCAACAGTGCATCACCTGACCTTTGCCTATGCTTCTCATCTGTATTCAAAAAGGAAAAAAAAAAAGAGGGACTTTTCCTTATATCACAACTCACAGCTTGTTTTGATCAATCAGTGATACCCTAGGATGGATTGTGCAATAGTCAGTGGTCACATATTCAAATGCATTTGACATGAAAGGTCCTAAGGCAAGTCCCATGCTTGATTATAAAACACTTTTAGGTTCAGATACATATGCTCTTTTAACCAAATGCACATTGTGAAACATAGCCTTCCTCTGTCATCAACTCGAGCACAGTTTCCAAAACCTTATAGTTTTTTTCATTCTTTTCACATGATGTGTGGCTTGTGTTTTAGCCTCGATTCTGCAATTGAATTTTCTTCAACTGGTTCCCCACAGACTCGGCTTCTTCCCATTTCCTAGCTTGTGGAAACAATTCTGTCATAGTGCTCTAGGTTACTGTTTTGCAGGGCCAACCTGAATGAGATTTTTAAAAGCAAAATTTCCAAGTTCCGCATCTCAACAGACTGAAGCTCCATTCAGCAATGCTTCCCAAACCTTAGCATTTGTTTCAATAGGCATTTCGGAAATAAACTCAGATACTTCAGAGAGCCTCTCAGTTTGGCTTAGAACCCCTGCCATGCAGGCAAAATGCTCAGCCGCAGGCTGAATACCGAATTTTGAAAACATAGAACCAAAGGCTTCCCATACCTCATCTACTGCACCAGAATGGGCTCACACATTTTAGTACTGCTGTGAGTGTTACAGGATCAAGCTGAGTTACATAGTCAAGCATCTCATAGAAAAATGCCGAAGCCATATTAGCATCTCCATGGGCAGAATAAGCAGAGATAACTGCTGTCCATATGATCACACTCCTTTAGATAGCTCAAAAACCTGCCTCACTGCTCGAACAAACCGTAATTTTGCATAAATATCAACAATAGCAGTTAAAACGTATATATTCGGATTATAGCTATCCCTTATCACATAAGCATGTATTTCCTTCCCACTTTTCAAGTTCAAGAAAAAGGAGAAGGCAGGAACGATGCTTGAAAAGGTCACAGAATTTGATCTCAAACCGAAAGCCTGCATTTCGCAAAGTTGCTCAGGCGTTTCATCATGCCTATTATTCTGCGCCAAATCAGTCAACAAAGCATTCCAAGTGCTTAAGCCTTGGGATTCTATTTCGTGGAAAAGATCCATGGCATTGTAAAACATATCCATGAATCATATACCCGGAAATTATTGCATCATATGTATCTTCATCCCTTTCACTCTTCCCAAAATGTATCCTGGCAGAATCCAAGTCACCACATTTTGCATAAAACCCAATTTTCGACGTAAAAAGCAAAACATCCATCTCAATTCCATTCTCAGTTACATACTTGTGAACGTCCATCCCAAAACTAAGATTCTTCAACTGTCCACATGCCTGCATTACACTCAAATTTGAAATCCAAGAATCATTCATTTATATTAAGCTCCAAATAACTTGAGTAAACCTATCCGATGTAAAATAATTAAATATGAAACTTTAACACTTAGTAATGCACACAGACACAACCACGGCTGTAGACAAGGGGGACAAGGATCCCTAGAATGCATGGGGACGGAGACATAAACGGCAAACTATATATGTATATATGTTTATATGTGTGTATATATATTTAAATTTAAACATAAATCAAGAAAACAGTTCCACATTCAAATTAAGAAAAGAAAGAATTTTTACCTCCAATTTTAAAAATAAAAAACAAAAAAAAATCCAACATCCGTAAAACACTAAGCTCCTTAATGATGGAGCTTTCGAGCCTACATGTGCAGTTTGCTGCACAACAGCCAAATTGAGAAATGCAATTGGATGGTCAAGTTTCAAGTTCAACAATAATATTAAGCCGACCATGCATGGCATGCACAGGACAACGAGCACATGAAGTCAAAGATTTCATTGTCAAAGTCAAGGGAAAGATTTAAAGGTCGTACCTATGAGCACAAATGATGCTAGAATGTCACGAAAGACAGCAAGAGGCGTGGAGTCATCGCATTCGCACCTGCGCTCAGGGGAACACAGGTGCCCCCTTTGGCCCGCAGCTCGCCCAGCTGTACCCACGGTGCAGATTCCTTGAAAACCAGCACACTGCACCTGCGACGGCATGGTACTTTTATTTTGGTGTAACTTTTAGTTTATTTATGATTTTTTTTCTTATTTTAGAATGATTGTCTACCATTATTAAGAGGACGATTTTTCTCTAATTATTCGTATTGTTAAAGGGTTAACTCAATATAAAAAATATTTCTCATTTTAGTACGGCCGTAAAAGAGAGTGAACATATATATACGAGTATTCCTCTTATATTTTTATAAAAAAACTGTTTTTACACTTTAAATTCGTGATCTCGATATTATCAAAACAGTAATTCTATCGTTGAACTAAGATTTACTTTCTAATTATTCGTACTCCTATTTCTTTTTTTTTTTTTATAATTTTCTTCTTTGAAAAAAAAAATCAAGTCTCTTATATATGATGACTACTTTGCACGCATGGCCTGTTAGTTTAGTTGCCTTCTGCCAAATGAACCATCACTTATTACGTTTGAACGACAACATGAAAAAAGTATGTCAAACAGTAAATTAATTGAATACCTAATAATTTAATTTAATATATATTAAAAAAATTTATATAATTTAAAATTATTTAATATAAGATTTTATTTATTTATTTTTAATTCATGCATTGTTACTTGACTCACTACAAAATAAGAACGTTATGCTGACAGTCAAAAATCGTCAACAAAAGATCAAAAAAGTGTCAGTAACATTTTCTCCGACGGATGAAATATCAGTGGAGTATACACCAGTCGGGATAGGGGTATCCTGATAGTTTGTGCAACCGTTGTAGCATGTCATGGATGTATCGTGACATTTTAAAAAGTGTCGGTAAAATTAGTTTTTTTATCGTCAGGTAATAAGTTGTTAGAAAATAGTAAAATTTTTATTATCGATTACCATATGTTACAAAATGTTACTACTCTTACTGACATTTTAAAAAGTATCAGTAAAATTAGTTTTTTTATCGTCAGGTAATAAGTTGTTAGAAAATAGTAAAATTTTTATTATCGATTACCATATGTTACAAAATGTTACTACTCTTACTGTCTGTTACCATAATTACCATAATGTGAAGAAAAAGCACTAATTTTATCATCGGTTATTATATGTTATTAGATGTTACTATTTTTCTGTCGGATACATTGAGTTAGGAGAGTTATGAGAGGTTACAATTTTATCATCAGTTATTATATGTTACAATGTGTTATTATTTACATCGTCCGCTACCATCATGTTAAGAAAATCATTACTTTCATCGACGGTTATATTGAGTTAGAAAAACTAATTGATTTTATCATCGATTACCATATATTATGAAATGTTACTATTTTTATTGTCAATTACCATTGTTAAGAAATATCACTTATTTTATCATCGGTTACTATTCAATTAGGAAATGTTACTAATTTATTGTCAGTTATTTTATCGTCGGTTACTATTGAGTTAGGGAAAGTTACTCGGTTACATATTTTATTATCAGTTAATATGTTACGATCATCCGTATTCGTTACCATTGAATTAGGAAATTTTGATTTTATCATGGATTACTAAGTGTTACGAGATGTTACTACTTTTATTATTATTATTGATTGCGCAAGTGATCTGTGTGGCCGGACGCCTGTGTATGGGGGTGGGCACCAGGCCTCTGCTTGGCCGGGCACCCGCGTATGGGGGGCGGGCGCCAGGCCCCCACCTTGGCGGGCGCCCGCTTGTGGGGGTGGGCGCCGGGGGCCTGCCGGCCGGGCGCCCGCGTATGGGGCGGGCGCCGGGCCTGCTGGCCGGGCGCCCGCGTATGGGGGCGGGCGCCAGGCCTCCACCTTGGCGGGCGCCCGCGTATGGGGGGCGGGCGCCCGCGTATGGGGGGCGGGCGCCAGGCCTCCACCTTGGCGGGCGCCAGTCCCCCTCTTGAGCGGGCGCCCGCCTATTGGGGATGGGCGCCAGACTGTTCTATTTTTTTTATTCTGGGTTTGTTTCATGGTCATTTGTTTTCAATCATTATAAATATTATAAATATTATATTACAATCAAGATAACAACCCGAAGATAAATATTGTTACAATCTAAAATATTAATTATATTAATGATAAAAGAATACATACAAATATAAATACATTAGCAACAAAATAGCAATTTTTTTTTTTAAAAAAATCATAATGATCAAATATAATTGTTCTTCCGGGAAGTACCTCTTTACCTTATTTTTATTTTTAAACCTGGTAACAAACTATCTGCTTCTCGGATGGTTGATGGTTGGACTTTTTAATCCCAAAATGGTTGCTCATCTCAACAGAGTGACTTCTTTAGACTCAACTGGATGTTTTGAACAGGTGACAAAACTTTACAAAGTTTCAATGAAAATATAGTATAGAGTTCAATTGAGTGAAAATTTTGGTTGAACAGAGTTTGGTTGAGTGATAGTTTTTTCGATGGATTTTGAAAGTTTGGAGAGCGGATGAGAGTTTTAAAAGGAATGAAAGGAAATCAGAGAGTTTTCATGGTTTTAAAGATACTCATCGTCTTATTTTCACAAAAATTTAAAAACTCGCTCTTTTTTTAAAATTTTATTTCCCTCCATTTTTTGGACACTTTTACCCGCCTACACATGTTTAGTTTTCTTTTAGATTATTTAAAAATTCACACATGTCACATTTAAAAATTATATCACCAATTATTTTAATTTTAATTTAATATTATTAATAATCAATTATTATTAAAAAGGTAAAGTCAAAATATTAAAATAAATTTTTGATATTTTTTAAATAAAAGAAAAGAATGTAAATTATATTATTATAAATAATTTTTTTCCCAAAAGAAAATAATATTGTAAATTTTTAATATTGTAAATAATGAGAATGTAATGGTATAATTAATTATATTAGTATAATTAATTATGTTGATAAATTAGTTTTGGATTTTATATAAAATTATATAATATTCATATTTTTTATTACTCGTTGTTTTGTTGAAAATTATTTAAAATTATATCATATAATTAATTTTTAAAATTTTTCTTATTAAAAACATCTATATAATGGGCGCACATCCTTGCGGTCGCCCACTAGATATCACTACTTACCACTGTTACATGGGCGTTATCACAGATTACCACTCTTACTACTGGTTGCCACATTGAATATTACATAAAATTATAAATATTAATCTTGAAAATGGAGATGGAGGAGATGAATTAATACATACGAATGAATGAAGATGATGAGATTAAATTAATCTATTGTGGTTTTAGAATAGATTAAAAAAAAAAAAAAAAGGGCCGGCGCCAGGCAGGGCTGCCTGGCGCCCGCCCTCTATTTTTACAAATTGCCCTGGGGGCGGGCGCCAGGCTTCCCCAAGCGGGCGCCCGCTCCTTTCATATGCCAGAAAAAAAATATGAGAACCCATTCTAGTTGGTATTCTTTCCTTTATTCCTTTGTCTCATTGAGAAAGGAAACATTCCCTTTGACTTCAGATTTGTTGTTCATCAATAATAAATGTTGCAATGAGAATAAAATAAAGTTCCAATGCGTGCATAAAAGAATGGACTTTTTATATTATCTCTAAGGGTAAGCAGTCATTGGACATGACCACAAATTCTTTTATTATCTCTATTTACGATAAATGATCCATTTGAGAGTCATCTACCCCTTGTAATGCAATTTTAATATTTGGCATCTATCATTTATTACAATACTTTATCATACTCATAACAATACTCATCCGATATTTACTCATAACAATGCTCATCCGATATTTAGTTTATCCGTTATGTTAAGTTAAAAATGAGGGTTGAAGAATTTTTGATTGAGTTAAAATTTCTATTTAAGAGTTTTGAAAAATTTGTATTAACATTGAGGATTTTGAGGAGAGCATTGAGAGAAAAGTTTCTACGAAGAAGAAAAATTTTGAAATTACCAATTTCAAAACTCATCATTTTTTTTTAAATTTTTTTCACATTTTTTGTTTGCTCTTTTTTCGAGTGCTTTTTTTCATACTTTAACCGTCTTTTTTATATTACAATCCATACAATTGCCAATCATTTCATATTTTTTATATATTTTTAGTCCTTCACGTATTTTTCCTTTAAGTTTATAACATGTAATTTTATATAATTTTTTCAATTTTTACTATATTAAAATTTAAGATTTATAATTAGATTATTTTCATCTACCATAGCAAATGGATTATTTTGATAAATAATTATTAGTTAATTATGTAATACTATATTGTATAATAATTGTTTAAATATAATACTATGTTATAATATAATAATTATTTAAATATAATAATTATCTTTTAAAGGTAAAACAATTAAAAATAATTAATTTATATAATTAAATATAATTATTTACTTAACTATTTTACCTTTAAAAATATATTGAATTAATATATATTATAGAGTAACAATTATAATATAATTATTTATACTGTGATTATATTAGATGTAAAAAAAAAACAAAAAAAAAAAACAAATAGGGTGGGCGCCAGGCAAGGGCTGCCTGGCGCCTGCCCTTTGTGTTTTGCAAATGAGAAGGGCGGGCGCCCGCGTATGGAGGCGGGCGCCAGGAGCCCCCTATGCCGGGCGCCAGGAGCCCCCTATGCCGGGCGCCAGGTGCTTTCATTATGTTATATATCATTGGTTACTATTGGTTACTATATGTTACTAGGCTCACAAGCTACAAGCTATTGGTTACTATTCGTTACTATATATTACCATATTTGCTAAATTTATAATATTTGTTTAAAATATTATCCCAAAAAATTAATAGGATATAAATAAAAATTAAAAAAGTAAAATATGTTTTTGGCTCCAATTTTTTTGTCAAAAAATTATTAATTAAAATTATTATTGTTAATTATTTTTTAGAATTTATATAAAATAAAATAATAATGATAATTAATTTTAGAATTAGATCTTTTTCATATAATTATGTATATAGTGAAGGTAGGTTCTAGCCCGCTCTTTTTTTTTCTTTTATTATTTTCTATTTTTAATTTTAAAAAATAATATATAATTAAAGATAAATAATTATTAATTAATTATGTAATAATAATTGTTTAAATATAATACTATGTCATACAATAATTGTTTAAATATAATAATTATTAACAAATGATTTAAAGCTAAAATAATTAAAAATAATTAATTTATGTAATTAAATATAATTATTTAGTGGTTTAGATTAGATTAAAAATAAAAAAAAAATAAAATAAAAAAAAAAAGACAGGGGCGGGCTCCCACCCCTTTGCAAAAAACAAAGGGCGGGTGCCAGGCAAGGCTGCCTGGCGCCCGCCCACTTTGTTTTTTTTTTTTCCCTTTTTATTATTTCATTTTTTTAATTGTTTTGTCAGAAAAAATGAAATATTAAATCGTCGTAAAACATATAATATAATTAAAATTATATTATAATTTAATAAGTAATTTATAAAATATATTATAATTTGTCATAATATAATACATTAGTATATAATTTAATGTTAATGTGTTAAAATATAATATAATAATATGTAATACAATAATATAAAATATAATACTATGTATATAATATTAATATAATAATAATATTTGTTATAATATAATATATTAATATATAATTTAACAATAAGTTATACTAATATATTAGTATTATATAGAAATATATATTAATATAATAGTAATTATTTTACAAGTTAGTCTAAATGTCTCAACTAAATAATATAATAGTAATTATTTTACAATTTTATTTATAATTTAGAATGTAATAGTGTAATTAATTATGTGAGTATAATTAAATACATGATATTTAATATTATTTAATTATATTAGTTTAATTAATTATATTGATAGATTAGTTTTGGATTTTATATAAAATTATATAATATTTTCATTTTTTATTTGTTATTTTTGTTGAAATTTATATAAAATTATATCATATAATTAATTTTTAGAATTTGATATAATTAATTACCACATGGTCACTGAATTACCACTACGTATTGCTAGTTACCACTACTTACTACCTAGATATCTGCATTACCACTACTTACCATAAATTATCACTACTTACCACTACCACACTACTACTTATCATAAATTATCACTACTTACCATTAGCACGCGGTGCTCGTGAGGGTGCACAGACACCCGCATTACCACAAATAATTTTTTTCTTTATTTCTTAACATATATAATATTATTCATAATATTAATAATAATATAATTGATTAAATAAAATCAGAAAATTTATAATATAACGTAACAATAACTAATCATATAAAAAATTAATCTAAGTGAAGAGATATTATAATGTACCTCGAGGAAGAAGTAAACTATTTTATACCGGCTAACTATGCTAACTAGTTTGATAAAATTCAATTGGATAAATCATATTTTATTGTCTTAACCAAACTTTAAAATGGATGGATATTGGATATTGATTATTAGATTATATAATATTGATAATTACTAATTTATATAATTATATAGTATTATTTAAATTACTAATACTACTAACATTAATTTTCATTACTAATTTTATCTAATTACTAATATTGAATATCATGTACTATTATTTAAATTAATAATATCTAATTTATTAATGAATTGTATAAGAATTGTCAAAGTAAGACTATATGTTATGTATTAATTAGTTACATGATTTAATATTATAATAGTACTCCACAATGACACGGCACTATTGAGTTTATCTTAAATAGCATTACATATAATAATGTAGTAATGTAAAATCATATTACGTTAATGGTGTTTTTGTATACCACAAAAACAACCCAAATTAGTTCCTTTCTCCTATTCAAGTATTAATTCTAAATTATATAAATCTCATTTCAACCGATGGTGGACAAACTCTCTATTTTCGATCCAATGATTGGGAGGTAATTAGAACGAACTCTTAAATTGATATTTAGGATAAACAATAGGATGAATTAGAATTAGTGGGGATTAAAGGTGAGAAGTTATGAAGAGCGAAAAATTATGTAAAAAAGTTAGGTTTTGAAATAGAAGAGAGAATCGAAAACGGAAGTTGTGTTTTAAAAAAAAATGTGTGACAATTTAAGAGGGAATCGAAGGCGGGAAGCGGGAAGCGGAAAGCGAGAAGCTGGAAGCGGGAATCGAAGGCGGGAAGCGAAAATCGAAGGCGGGTAAGAACAATTTAAATTATCACTATTTATTACTACTAATTACTACTACTACTAGTTACAACTATACACTAGTTATTATAAACTTACTATATTTTACTACTAATTACTACTATATTTCTATTAGTTACCATTATATTACTATTAATTATCATTATATTACTGCTGATTATATTATACCACAATTTAAGCTTACCACTGATTACTATTAGTTATAACTATATTACTACTAATTATAAAAAACTTAACACAATTAAAATTATTTCTATATTACTATTAATTATCACTATATTACTACTATTTAATATAAACTTAACACAATTTAAATTACTACTATATTACTATTAGTTATCTTAAACTTATCACAATTTTAGTTATCACTATATTATTACTAGTTATGAACATAATTTATTATAAAATTACAATATTACCTCTACCGATAGTGTTGACGACAATTAATAATTATTTTAATTAAAGATTCCTTTTACAAACGGTGTAATAATTAGGTTAGTATAAGTATAAATTTATATCAATGATATGATTTAACCGTTACTAAAAAAACTCATATAGTAACTTTTTCCAAACCATCACTAAAAATTGTCACATTTATCGATGACAAATGATAACCGTCTGAATGATAGATGACATTTACAAACGGTAAAATATATTAGTCAGTATAGATAAAAAATTTATACAAACGGTATTGTTAAGTGACAGAAAAGAAGAATTATATAGTGATTGTTTTTAAATTATCTTTATACACTACTATATTTAAGGACCACAACTACTAGTCGTCAAAATTGAATATCAGTTTTTATAGACGGTTTTGCTACTTTACTAACGGTTGATAAACTTATTCTGACTGACAATTTTATATCATCAGAAAATGTATACATTTCCTAACGATTTCGTCGAAAGTGTCTCTAAAAATCATAAAAAATCGTCACTAAAATTCACCGATAATAAAAGTCACCGTCTGTATATTGCGTTAATTTTGTAGTGACTCCTAAACCATAATAACCCCCGCAAGCCAGGTTGGCTTTAACAAGTTGTTTGGATTGAAAGATTTAGAGAGAAAAGAAAAAATTAGAAGAGAAAATTACGATTTTCTTTCATTTAAGAGTTTTAATACGAGAGAAAATGAAAGAAAATAAGAGATTTGAAAGGATTTTAATTTAAAATTCTCTCACCCAAAAGTGAAAAGAAATAGAAAGAAAAAAAAATGTTAGAGTTAAAACATTTTTATATTCTAAAAATACCTTTTAAAAGTTGAAAATAAAAATTTTTATTCTCAATAAATCTCATTTCATTTCATTTCTTTTCTCTCATAACTAATCTTTTTTTTTCTCTTAAAAATTCTCAAACATACTGTAAGAGCGGGAGAGATTTTTTTTTCTTTATCTTCTCATTTTAAGAAGATATAAAAAATAATTTCTTTTAAAAAAGGTTAAAAACTATCTAGCCTTTTATTTTTAAAATCAAATTAAAAGTTAAAAATTAATTTTTTTTTTACTTTTTTACTTTTGAACTAAACTTAAAAATTAAAAATTAATGGACATATTTAAAATTTTGTATCATTTAAATGAGAATATTAATAGAATAAAAATAATTATGTGAGGATATAAATAAAATAAAAAAATAAATATATTTTTGAAAAAACTGTAGCATTAAAAAAGAAGAAACAAAAGTTTTTTTCTTAAAAGTTTATTTTTGAATTTTTTTATAAAAAAAGACTCTCATTCTTTTAAGAGTTTTAAAAAATATTATTTAACAAAGATTTCTCCTGATAAGAGAGAAACCAAAAAAAATCGTGCCAAACAGGCAGTAATAATATTACTTTTAATGTCATTCGGGGGGTCGGTGGGGCTCCAATACCTCAGCCCCTCTCGCGAGCCTGGTCTGGCCCCATTATCTTTTTAGAATTTTTGTCGGCAAAAAAAAAAAAAAAAAGAAAAGGAACTGATCTGGGGAGAATAACCGGCAGAAACTCTCACGCTCCGCTCTGGATCTGATTTGCCCGAACGAGCTCCAAGACATGATTAGGTAATCTGTCTCTGTCTCTGTCTCTCTAAGCACCAGAAAATTACTCAGGCAGATCTTTCCTTCATTTGAGATTGATTTGAGCGCGAATCTCTGACAAATTTCATCTGATTTCTCTTTAAGCTTGATGTCTCCGTGAATTTGATTTTTAATTCGTTTATTTCTTTGATGTCAATTTGGATGAAAACCATGTAAATGGAAGATTATTGCTTTGCAGGAATTATCATGTGGAGAAGTAGAAGTTGATTTCAATGTGAAGGCCGACAACGAAAAGGTATGCGTCTCGAATTTTCTGAATAAGGTCTCTGATCCATACTTTCTCTTTAGTTTCTATTTTTAAACTTGGTTTTTAGTTTTGAAATTAGGGTTCTTTGAATTAACATTTTATTCTATTATTCTTAAGTTTTGGAGACGATGGAGGTTTGTTGGTTTGAAATTAGGGTTTTTTTTTTTTGTTTGAATTAACATTATATTATATCATCCTTCGGTTTAGGAGACAATGGAGCAGTCATGCTTTCTTTGGTGTAGACCTACTAGATAGAGCTTCAAAATTTCATGGAATTCAACGTTCGTATTTTGTTTGTTCTTTTTATCACAGTGATCTGCCAAATGAATAAAGTCTTTTCATATTCATCTTTTTTTCCTTAGTAATTTGATTTGAACTTGATTTGTGGATTTTATTTTATTTTTTTTGTTCTTTCTGAATTTATATAATTTTGCTAGAAAGGGAAATGAAAATGGGAAAAGGCACCAAGGAGGTGCATGAGGTACAATCTCAACTGTGCAGTACAGGAACCTACATAGGTGCTCTATTGCAAAAGACCAATGAAAAACCAAAAATGAAGGTTTTTTTTTTTTTCCCCTCTTCCCAAGGGAAAAAAAGAGCTAAACTGATTGAATGAATCAGGTTCCTATTTGCTATATGCAACCTCATAGCCCTCCTCAACTACGACTCATTATGCACATTTTGAGTGCGTGCCTAATTTATTTGAAGTAAGGTATGTAACTCTTATGTTTTGGTTTAGGTGCCCCTGTTTGTTGATTTGATTGTCATTGGAGAGTCTCGTATCCACAAAGGAATATATATGCTAGTATACCAGTTGTTTGAAGTGTGGGTTGAGATAGCTGCCGATACATATAATCATCATAGCAACCTAGTCGCCCTTTTCAGTCATAAATTGGGCTAAACCAAAGTTCACCATAATAGGTGTATACTCATCATCAAGGAGAATATTGTTGGGCTTTATGTCCTGATAAGTGATGTGATTGGAATGGAAGACACTGTTTTGATGATTTTATAGCCAACATTTGTCTGTGTAGAGAAATACATTGAGTAGTTTGAATGTTTTTGGTTAGTGTACTGAGTTCTTTGGAAATTTGTTGACTATGAGAATGGAATCGGATGAGTTCAATATTGCTTTTGCTTTTCAATTCTGGTTTGCATGGTAGTCAGATGTTGTTGCTGCCATCCCAAAGTCACTGCTGCCCACTAAAGAGATGACAACTAGTTCCTTTTTTTTTTCCTTGTGCTTGAGTAAAACCACATTTGATTCCGAAAACAACCCACCATCATGTGTTGAATTCTAACGAATGACTGGTTCCATATTCATTGAGTTTGATTGTATGCTGGCACATTTTGACAATTCGTAATCATACCCAGTAGGTTCAACCTAACTCCAAGGAGATACGGAAGTAGTTGCTTTCACTTTGGCTGTAGCTGCATTGACTTTGTTACAACAGTAACAACATTTCACTACGATCAAAACTGGTAAAAGCAATATGCAACCATTCCAATTCTTTTCATATTCAATTTTTCAAGGTACATGGCCAAAAAAAAAAAAAATGTTTGACAAGTCAATGGAACTCCATACACGGTTGGATGTGGCTAAAAAAAATCACCAATGCTATCTCAAATTGTGTAATCAATTAGGATCGAAGTACATTCTCCTTGATGACAAGTCCAACCCTATTATTGCTGACTTCATTTTTGCCTGATTCATGACACACAAAGGGACCGCATTTACCACCAAGTTGTACGTACATGTGGCTATATTGACCCACAAGTCTATACAATTGTCAAACTTACATAAAAATCCATGTTTTTAGCTTCAGCATCATCCATGGATGACATTCTCCTATTTGTTATGTTGGTTGTAGCTTTGGAGCCTTTTGGCAATTCCATTCTCTTGTCAACAAGTGTATGAAGCT
Organism: Dillenia turbinata; assembly: GCA_037126225.1. Lineage (NCBI taxonomy): Eukaryota > Viridiplantae > Streptophyta > Magnoliopsida > Dilleniales > Dilleniaceae > Dillenia > Dillenia turbinata. The sequence goes on from JBAMMX010000004.1 coordinate 27,510,320, forward strand.
TTATGTTTGCGAAGATAATTTTCACATATGAAACCCTAGTTTTGCTGTGTATCGCGTTACAATACATTGATATGGATGAGAAATAACCGAATTGAGCTTCTTAGGGAAAAATTTGGGAAACCCGTAGACAGTCTAAACAGTTCAAGCTCCAAAAGCAGTTTTCAAGTCTTTTTTTTTTTTTTTTTTTTTTTTTTTTTTTTTTTTTTTAATCTTTATCACATCAGAAGTAGGAACAGAAAAGCAGTGTTTATTAAAAGTGCAAAATATTTCAGCACACTCGGTTTCCTTTCCTGGTCTGCCCTCTCTTCTCAGTGTAGTGCTTCAAACTTGTTCTGGTGTTGGTCAATACAATAGGAATTTGGTAATTTTGATAGGCTGTTCAATCTTTAATATCTTTCACTCGGATTGTTTACAATTTATTTGTGGTGTTCACCGTCCATAATTATATTCTTGGCATGTGATGGGCTTTTCTTGGAGATACTGCAGATAGAGTTTCATGGCAAGACAATTATGCAATATCACTCACAGTTTCTAATAAAAAGGGGGGGGGGGGGGAGGAAGAAAACAATATTACTGACCTTTATGCATTTTCCTTGCTAGCATTGTCAAAAGCACCAGTAGAGATGGAAAACTCATGCGGGATTCAGGGGTTGGAATCTTCATCCACAGGGATTTTTTACTTATGTGGGGAGCCTGCTGTTATTATTAATGGGCTGCCTGATGTACCTGGAAGTGATAAAGATCTTCTTCCTTGTGATATTGCAAGTGATGTGGAGTCTAAGAGGAACACTGGTTGTGGGAAATGGTTGGAAGGAAGAGAAGTTCAAAAGTTGTTTGGGGAACAGTTCTATTCTGGCACTGTGACCAAGTTTGACAAGGAAACAGGCTGGTACAGGGTTGTATATGAAGATGGGGACTTCGAGGATCTTGAATGGCAAGAATTGGAAGAAGTTCTTGTGCCTCTAGACATTATGATTCCATTGAAAACTCTAGCGCTGAAGATCATAAAAAGGCGCCAGAAAAGCCCTCATAAAACAGGCAGAAGTGTTGGACGACCCAAAAAGAGCCAGACTACAAATAGAGCAGGAAAGGATTATACATCGGAGATTCCTGAAACAACTTCATTAGTGGATGTAAACAGAGCTGAAGATCAACATGAAAACACTGTCACAGTCAAATGGATAGATTCAGATGGTCAACTAACAGTTAAGTAGGAAGGCAATGCAGCTAGTCAGGTCAGAAGCGTGCTGATGAAATTTGAGGTTAGATGTCAAAAAGCTTGAATTCTCTTTCCAGTTTTGAATCATGAAGTTCAACCCAGATTCAGAGAGATCTCTTTTCTTTGGTTCTCCTTTACCTTGCATTTAGCTTCTTTCCATTGTCGTGCCATCAGCACAACCGGAAAAGGACTCCTCTTCAGAATTGATGTTCGGAATTTTGAACAATGAACAGAGCAAAGCTGTTTGTAGAAAAAAGGGTTGTTGGCATGTTTGCAGTTTGTAATGAGAAATACTTTTTGAATGGTGTTGTCTCTCTCCAGTTTCTAGTTGGAACTGTGCAATCTTAACAAACGGGGGGTATGGAAAAAGGAAATTACTTGCCAATGGTGTCTTTTCAAGTTTTATTCAGATGATAGAAGAACCACCAGAAGGGTTTTTATTCCTTCGCTGGGCTGCCCTCTTGTGTCGCCAATTCTTGTCTTGTTCCCCCTTCAGTTGTTCAGAATATATATATATATATATATTTAATAAACACTTACCAATGTAAACAAATTATAGATATGAAGAGTTTAGAATAACTATAGCTTGTAAAATGAAAAATCATAAACTTAGTTTCAGCTTAATAAGGGCATTTATGTAATTGAAATTTTAATAATATTTTAGACTAAATTTCTATTAATACTTAAAGAGCCCACCCACTGTTATTTTTAAATTAAACATAATAAAATTGAATAGAACCCTTTCCAAAAAATCAAAAAAATAATAATAAAAAAAAAAAATTGGCCAATCTTGGTTTTTACTCACCAATAGAGATAAATTAATTTTATCTTATTCAATAAACGAAAAACCAAACAACATTTTCTTTTTGAGATCGAAACCAACACCTTATTAATCTTGCTTCCGAGGATCTTCTTGGTTCCACGTTAGCTTCTCTTCTTCCCTCTCTCTCTCTCTCTCTCTCTCTCTCTCTCTCTTTCCCCCTCCCCTTCTCCCTCCCTCCCCTCAATTGCACGACACAATGTTGAGAAAAACCCCATACGCAAAATTCATTTTACTGATATAAAGTTTCATCTAATCGCAGTTTCACTTTCCATAAACATGTTTGCGTAACCTTACTCCCACCATCTCATTTTTGTGTAATTTCACTGTTTCTCTGCATGATATTGCTGAAAACATGGTTGATTAAGGTTTGTAGCATCCTTATCAAGTGTTTCTGTTGTTCTTAATTAGTGGGTTTTCTATTTCTGTGTTGAGTTCGATGAAAAATGGAAGTAAGAGTTCCAGAGGGTACATGTACTTTATTTCTTAGTTGTGGTTTGCCAAATGAATGCGGTCGTGGTGATGATGATTGTTGTGAGAGATGTGGACCGTATGGCAAAGATTCACTGATTTCCATATTGAGAATTGAGCTTGAAGAAATGAGAAAATGGGCCCAGTATCAGGGGATGTTTGAGAAATCGGCCAGTGGACTGGAGACCAGAAGGAAATTCTTCAATATGGGTTGGATGAGGAGTTTACTGATAGCAAGAAGTGTAGACCAAGGGATAGTGGTTATGTGGTTTCACAGACTGGGGAAAAGGAGATGGTTCCAAAATTGTGTATGGCTGAGCGAATGTACCCTGATTTCTCACTAACATCAGATGTAGACCAGAAAAGGTGTACTGTTTTGCGAAAGTCAAAAAAGGTTAGGACTTTGGATCATAATGGAGAAACTTGCTCATACAGGAAGGTGGCTATTCATGGTAGACGTATGCCTGGGGCAAAGTTGGGGAAATACTTGAAAGGAAAAAGGAAGGTGAGGAAATCTTACTGCAGTATAAAATAAATGAAGAGTATAATGGTATGGAGTGTCATCCTAGTGTGTGGAGACATGGTCAGGAGAAGCGGAAAATGGTGAAATCAAAAGCATTAGACAAGCAGTCGTCCACTCTGGTAAAATGTATTGTTGATGGCGGATTCTCGTTATCCATCATTTTCCTTCTGGTATACTGGTAACTATGACTTCTACGGAGCCAGAATTGGAAGCATTTGGTCATGATAATAGGAAGCTAAGGTAATTGGGAAAAGAAACAAAAAGGGTGAAGACAGTATGGGGAAAGGGAGCTGCCTTCTCGTACAGTTGATGAAATTGCTGGAGACCCTCATGTTCTTTAAATGCAAGAGCCACTTGAGGATTTAGTCAGCAATGCTCTGAAAATATTTTCATCCAAAACAGCACCACCATCTGCAAAGAACTGGAACTGGAAGCCACTTACATTTTATGAAAAATATAGTAAAACTTGGTTGTGGATTGGTCTAGTTTCTCGAAACTCTTCTGACCACAATTATCTCAAGAAGGAAATATCTTATACAACTTGGGGCATTGCCCCTGACCTGGTTCTGAAGTTGTTTTAATGCTTTGCTTACTGGCTGCAAAATGATCTTGAGAGGCTTACAAAGCTCAGAAGCCTTCCTACCCCGCCACTATGTTTGATGCAACACTCTGCAGTGGATATGGAGGAAAGATACAAGAAGCTAGTACTAAAATATCGTATTAATATCGATCCTAGCCCTGATGAAATGAGGGCTTACTTTTGGAGGGAGGAAGCTATTAGGTACACTTTTCCAGAAAGAGCTTTTTGTTATATTGCTGCTAAATCCACAGTTGCGCATTTAAGAAGATGTAACATTCAATGAGATCATTTTATGCTGAAATCCAGTCAGCCACCATATGTCTCGATTCCATTTTTTTTGTTTCTTTTGGTTACATAAAAAGACGCAAACTCAAGACTTTGAAGGGGAAGGGGAACTTGAATTATTCCTCATTGGCACCTTATGTCCCGATTCATTCTTGTGAGAGATGTGCTGCTAGATTGCCAGCCGGTACTGGTACAAAACAGGACATTTGTATTCTGTTAAGAGACTCACAGTACATTGTGGAAGACATCTCTGATACCGCAATTAGCCGGATTGTTAGTAATGCACTGGATCTTTTGCAATCTGAAGTTGATCCGTGTGTACATTGTAATGGAGAAAGACTCCGGGTTTATTTACACAGAGAGAAATGAGGACAACTTTGAGGATATTGGGACCCCTCCGAAGAAGAAATGTACTAAGAAGCAAGGAAGATACATGGAACTTATAACAGACTGCAGAAGAGGTGTTATCCTTAGGTTGATTTGGAGTCCTCTGTGTTTTGCTAAATTGAAGCTATGTGGCAAGAACATTTTACTAGATGCGGAGGGTGACTGATGCTTTTTCTGAATGCATCACACAGACCTCAACATGCAGATCCATGGCCTGATATACACTATTTCCTGGTTTAGTTGTTTCGAGTTGGAATACAATGTAGATCCTGAGCTGATGATCTTCACAAATGACTGTTTTTGTTTATCAATGAAAGAAAAGCAATTAGTGAATTTTCAACCTTTTTTCTGTAAGTTCCTGCTATACCATAACATACTATGAATCGAAGACAATTTTCCGAATGTCATGGCCTTCAATTCGGCAGCCACTTGAAGGAGTAAACTCTATCTAGTTTCCCTACATAATAAACCAGGGACTTGAATCACTGGCATCCTAGGTTGATGTGAACAATTCAAGCTTATCTACAGAGTACAAAGAGGAAACCTTCATTTAAAGAATGTCATCTGCATTTGGATTCACTAAAAGTTCTGCAACATTTTGTGTCATAGAATTGCATGTTTTTATCTGCATGTAACTCCTCAGTATGCATTATACTTCTATTCGTGACCTACAACTCATTGTGAACAAAAGTATTTGGTTGTTTCTGAGCCCTAGTTTGTTAAATGCCTGTTTGTTGTTTACTTTAATCCCTTGCTTCAATTAATAAAAGCAAGTGAGACTCTGGAGTCTGTGGAAGTCGGCAGCCACATCTTCCTCATCAGGCTGCATTTAAATGTTATGCCACTTCATTTGCCTACTTTTCTTGTAAAATCCTTGAGGAGGATGACTTCAACAAGTGATCAAGGGAGGGAGTCTTGAGATCTTCAATGGATGAAGGGGCTAGTACATTAATTGATCTCTTTCTCGGTGCTGAACAGGTTGGCTCATCCACCTGGTTAAGAAACAGATGTATAAGAACCTTAACCAGAAATTGACGAATGACAGCATTTATAGGCTCCTTTAAGAAATGGGTAAAAGGAAGAGGTTTAACATTGTTGCTCGGCGCTTTTACCAAATAACCATGAGCAAGACATCTCTCTGTACATTCTATGATCTAAGTAGTTTTATGCCGATGGCTGCTTCTCAATTCTCTCGCATTGTCACAGCAAGAAGAAATAATGAACTTCATGCGTCCATATACATTCTGGTCAATTATTAAAGAATCTGCAAATGTATTTCAAATAAGAATTCAAGATCATGTTTGGTTAATATTGTCAGAAAAAACTCCTTTCTTAACTCTCTCTCTCTCTCTCTCTTGCCTTCAAAGGAATAACGAAGGTTTTCATTTGCAGCCGTCATTTCTTCAATTGCAGATGATGAGGCAGAAGACAATTGAGCACAAAGCATATGATTGGTTTCTACCCCACCCCTGGAAAGAAGAATTAGACAGCATACAATCAACTTCAAAGTTGAAACTATCCAAAAAGTTTAATCAATACCATATGATAACTGACTTGACGATAAGGTGCACTAGGCTTTTTTTCTGGAGACCAATCAAAGATTCTTCGACACTTTTCCAATGTTTTGTACTACGTTCTACTTTTGTGATGCTGCAAATTCATGTCAAGCAAAGGTCAGCTGACAAGAGTCTAACTTCATGCACAAGATATTCAAAACGAAAAATTTATTTGAACTAAGAAACAAACTGCATCAACCTCAACAAGTTACCTGAATGATGACCAAAGAACTTTAGTCAAATACATAACCCTAAATATTGAAATGGAGAACCTTACAGAAAACCAATGACTTTGGCTCTGAGCCATGTGAATCCGGGGTGATCTCCACTTCAAGAAAATTTCCCTTAATATAATACAAAACTAAGTTATACATAACCCTAAACTAAGTTATACTACCAGTTCTTTTCCACATTGGCTTTGCACTAGAATTCTGTTTTTGTGTGGTGTTAACCTTTGTAGATTCCATAAGTTTTTTCTGCCAATAAATCTTGCCTAAACCAAAAAGAAAAACTTGCAATTCTGCATCTTAATATATTATGGGAAGTGCCACAACACCTAAATGACATAGAAAAGTAAGATGAGAAGTCCTGCTGTGCTATAACTAGAAAGATATCCCAGGAAGTGATCTAATTCTACCTCTGTTTATTCTTTTTTAGGAAAGGTAAGATCTACAACTAAGGGAATTTCTTGTTTGTCTTTAAAGTTGGTATAGTTTTCCTCATACGAAAGGAGAGAAACTTCATGAGCACTTGGATGAAGTTTCAAGTAATTGCTTTTCCTCTTTCTTATTGCTTGTGGATGCTAATCATGCATCATTCAATTGAAAATTCAAAGTCCCCAGAATGCAACCATTAGGAAAGCAGTTCACCTTATGCACAACATAATGTGGCAAAAAGGAAAATTTATTGACCAACTCTATTGTTGGCATTACAGAGCTCTCGAGGCCAACCCCAGGTCCCAAGGTCCAGTCTTAAAGGTCATAGTCGAAATGTAACAGTTTTCTTCTTTTTTCTAAGTGGAACGCATTAATTATCTGCTACATGGTTAAGCAGTCCAGGGTTGAAATGGGCAATGTCTATTGCTTCATTATGAGGTTGACCGCTCAGTAAGACATTTATGTTTGAGAATCAACTATAAAATCTCTTCAAGACTAACATGTATACAGTCATGCATATGCTAAAATAAGTTATGCATGGCCAAATTAAGTAATCGAGTTCAACATACCAATTATTAAGACTTTCTTCCGGTTCGTTCCTTCCATCTTGTACTGCAGCAGTTTCTTCGAGAGTGGAGGCCTCTGTTCCTTCTGCGAAGCTTCTCCAGTCATTTTCCATGGAAGAAGTCCTTTCTTGCATGTTTGACATTTCTTACGAAACTTGCAGGTTCTGCTTGTAACATTCTCTCGGAGTTCACTAACTGCTGTCACAGCCTAAGCTACGGTATGTCCAAGAATGCTAACAGATGAAAACATCAGACAAGACCAAAATACAAAATTAGTTTTGGAGAACTGGAGACAAAATTATGTACTTGGGTCTTGTGGGCTATTGTTGATTAAAGGGCCCAAAGTTCTATTTATATGACACATCCCTCTCCGGAAGGCCATGATGATCGGAAAAAAAAAAAAAAAAAAAAAAAAACACACACACACACACACGCACACACACAAAAGGTTTTCTTGTTTCAGTGAATTATATTCATTTCTAAATTCCTTTTCCTGAATCAGCCATTTTACTATTTCCATAGTTTCTACTCTTTTTGTTTCTTTATGTTCACAATCAGAAACTTCAGTGAAAGTCTCCCAGAGTCAAAATCCACATAAGTTACACGTTCAAGAAAGATTTACCCTTACCAGCTTTTTCTTCTAGCATTTGAGCTTGCCAGCAGTTCTGCTATTTTTTCTAAAAATATCCTTTCTTCATTGGCAGCACACTCCTATAGGAAGAAAAAAAAATTAATTCATGAAAAAGGCTGGGAGTGCAATGAAAATCAAATGAGTAGTTTTGGCATTCAGCTGATAGAACCTCAAACTTCTTCTCGAATTCATGGAGCTTATTTTCATCAGTTTTTCCCGCATCTTCAACAACTTGTGAACAATTGGAGGAATGACTGCTAAAATTCTTTGAAAAATTCACCGTAGCTTCAGAAATGGACTGCATTGCTTCCACTGCTCTGGAGTGGCTCTGTTTTATGTTGGGGAAAATGGGGGGAAAAAAATTAGAGAAGTGATCCTTTCCAGCTTTCCTAATGATAGCAGAAGAGCTGCCAAATTCTACCTTATGCAACTGTTTCCCAAATACAGCTAGCTGTTTGTCCTGACAAATCATCAAGTAATGCTTTGGCCTCAATACACGTGCTTCTGAAAAGCTGCATGAAGAAAAACCAAGGCAGATGCATCAATGAATGTATCAAAAAGATGAAAACAGTACCATGCTCAACAAAAAATAAAATAAAATAAAATAATTCCTGAAAAAAAGAAGAATGCCTAGATACTTCTGTGCTCATATTTTCGTAAGTCAGTTGAGAGTTTCTATCGAGCTCTCCTGCTAGATCATCCAAAGATCTTATGTAAGAGCCTTGCCTGTTTCATAGTTGCTCAATCTGTTTCTGAAGCAATGTAGTAGCCTGTAGGGCCAAGAAAAAGGACCTATGAGGTAAAGGATATAGTTATACTTGATAGAGAACATCTAATTTTTAGTTATTACCTCTTCCTTTGTAGATATAAACGACTGTGCATCTTCTGCCATTACCTTCAGCTGCAGCTGCTGTTCCTGATGCACCAGAGAAGTTGCAACAAAATTGTGCAAAAACTGAAGTTGTTGCACTAATTGAGATTGAAAGTTGTACAAAAGAATTTTGTTTGCATCTTCTACTTGATCCTTCCTCTCTGTTGATGAAAGATGGATGATCAGTTATGACATTCAAATCATGGGAAAGATACATGATATGTTTAATGTCCAAGAAAATTTTCACAAACCATCTTGGCAAACAGGCCAAAGACATCAGATGTTGCGATCTCTAACTTGGCTTGAAGATTCAGTGCATGATCTATGAGTGCATTTTCTGCAAAAAAAGGGGGGGGGGGAAAGAAGAAGAAGAAGAAGAACACATTACTGTTCACAAGCAATCTTCCTCTTGCTATGATAGCATATGTCCTCATGAATTATGCAATGATGTGCTGCCATCAGGAAACTGAAATATTTTCTATATGTCATTTCCTTTTGCAAGGAAAGAATTTTAAAGAGATCTCATGTAGGATAACGAAATTCATTTTCAACAATTATAGAGGTCAGTAGACAAAATAGAGATATTTCTAAATGCATTCTTTGTGTCACCATCACAAATTTCAGACAGCAGATAACTTACCAGAGTTCTGGAGGCTAGAAATTATATTCTCCTTCTCTTTCAATGTTGTGTTTGCCTGATTGCATCTATCTTCAATATTGGAGAGAGTGTATTCAGCTTGCTCTAATTTTTTCTGTATTTGAGGTGCAAATTCACCAAGAGTAACCAAATAGGCAATAGAACACCAAGTTAAAATAGACAAAAAAAAAAGGAAGTCCACAATACCTGAAGCCTTTCCTGTTTCCTACTTAATTCTGCATTCAAGCTTTGCTGAGAATTGAAAAGTTCTTGAAGCTCCATCAGTTGCTGCTTACAACAGGTGAAAAACCATTAAGAAATTGAACCCACAAGACGAACAACCAAAGAAAACAGAAGTGCCTTGTCCTTAGATTCTGAATCAAGTAGCATGAACAACATCCTCTCAACCATGGCCTACAAGATGAGCAAGACCTGACAGATTGCATTTTTGATTTGGAAGGGAAATGTAATTCAGTAAGCTAAGTACCTCCTCTGATCCTTCAATTAGGTAGTGGTCCCGAGGTATATAAATGCCATTGTTCATTCTTCTAAAATTAAGCTCCGGAGAAAAACGGATTAATGTCATATCTGACATGCCAGTTACTAATTTGAGCTTAAGAGTTGTTAAACAACATGATAACCTTGTTTGAGTCGCGCTATCTCCTTGTACAAATCTTTGATCAGCTTAAATTTTACCATCTTCTGATTTATCTAATAGAATTAACAATCTGAAATTGTTACACCGCTCGAAATCTAAAGCATTTAAACATTGTAAAGCTAGTGGAAACAAAATCTTAGATTAACACCAACCTCTGGTTTGTTCATGATGTTTTTGGCACGTTGTGCATAATCTAGTGTGTTGAGTGTCTCTTTCAAACAGTAGATAGTAGGTGATATGGTGGCAACAATGCAAGTTTTCGTTTTCCCTCCCAAGGAGTCCCTTAACAACCAAGTTAATTTGCTATCCCTGGTATCAAAATTGATAGACTGCATTTGGTTTTCTCATTTTCCACATCCAACAGCGTGTTTAAATAAACAATCCCAATAAAGTAAATTTCCAACTAGTTTCGATTGTGTACCTGTATGGAACATGAGCAGAGTGTTCGACTCATGAATTTATGATGCGGGGAGGGGTAAGCAAGGTTTTGTTGATCTCCCTGGTTTCCCTTGCTCGTTCCTGTCCGGTTACAAACACCAAACAAAATTAGTGGACATAATCCATTGGGTGCATGAAGAAGATTAATTGTGCTGCACCTTCTGAAAACTATAGCAGGAAGATCCCGGCAGTTTGTGGTAGTTTAGTACATGCAGGTGCTGCAAGAAAAATTAATCATTTTACTCTGTCTGGGACTAGCTAGTTATTGCTGTTATGTTAAACACTGGCAGTACTGTACCTCTTTTTCTCTTTGTGATACGTTTTCAGAACCAGCGAGGTCTACAAGATTAAGTTTTCCACATTTGATGAATTCATCTCATTCTAATATGCATTCCTTAATGTGAATTGTGATAGAGTATTGAATGGGAACGGCTGCTTTGCTTGTTGAGAAGAGTTTCTGCAATATGCCTTTTTGCAGACCCTTCCTCCGAGATTTTATATATTTCATCGGCACTAGTTACCACAACCTCGTCTAGGCCTCTCACATAAACATCCCCGTGGGCATCTTCCATAAGAATTGGTTTCCTCAACCTTTCATCCAAGAGTTTTGAACTGTCATCTGATGCCAAAAGATCAGTTATTTCCTCATTGTAAAGCTCAAGAAAAGTTACTGTCATGCTATAATCAGCGTTTTGCTCTTCAAGAACATCAAAGATTTGCTTGACAGCCCTTGGAATGACCCCTGCATCATTGGAGAGCTCTCCATCCTGTAAATGGGATAGAAGTTAACGCACATAATCAAAGGCATCACATGCATGAAATTAGGCATCAAAATATATAAAATAAGATGACACTACAGAGTTTGCCTTGAATCCTCCCATTGTGTACGTTTCCCCGTACCTGTCTGGCCATATGCAAAGACAGTGCAGTTATACCCCTCAAGGACGTCATTGACTATTGGAGAAGCAACTTGATCATACAATTCCTTCTGTTGGGAAGTCGGACCAAAAACCTATATCAAATTATCCAAACCATATCACACATCGCTACAATCAGTATATAAACTTAAGAAATGCAAATTCAAACCTAAGAATCAAAAAACCCAAAAGGGGATAAAATTTATGACACACTAAACAGACCTTGTCAAATATGAAGGTTCTATTTATCTGCTTATGAGTTGAATTGTGAATTACAGACACCTCTCTTTTATTTTCATCACAGGAGATCACCACATTAGTCTTCATACTCTTTTCATCTTCATTGAGTGGCCTATAGAAAAAAAATATATATATGAACACCGTAGCAAAACCTAATAATATTATTCCAATTTTTCAGAAGAATAAAGTGCTAGAAGAAAATCTTATCACCTGCAGCGAAGAACAACTTGGATATTCATTCCATCATCTTTATCATTCTTTTCACTTGATCTTGCATTATGAGATATTGATATGGGGATTAAACTCAGTTTTCTTTGCGGTAAAGATCTTGAATGCTCCATAAAGCTCTATAACTAAACCCCCCTTTTCAGAATTTCCAAATATAATTCTGCCAAAATCAGAAAACAAAAATCCCCAGAGACCCAAAATCTCTAATTCTTTGTTTCTGAGATTAACCGCCTTCCAAGTAAAAAATTCACAAATTTTGCTCTCTCTCTCTCTCTGACCCCCAATCAAGAAACAAATTGGGGTATGAACAGGAACTAAAATAAATTACCCAAGAAGTAACCAACAATGCAAAGAATAGATTAAGTACAAGAATACTGGCAAAAAGACAGAAAAACAAGGATAAATTTCCCAAGAAGTAACTAACAGTGCAAAGAATAGATTAAGTACAAGAAAACTGGAAACAAAAAGAGAGAAATATTAGGAATATGGGCGACAAAGACTAAACCGATAAAACAAGGATTAGATTAAACAAACCCCTTTAAAATGGGGGTTTGGTGAAGATGACAAAATTTTGATTAGGTTTTTTAAATTTTGACGACAGAGCCGACTCAAGACCCTAACAAAAGACAAGCATTGTTGGAGCCCTCTGATTATGATCCCCTTTGTTTGTCTAATAGGAAAAAAAAATGAAACGGCGATTGTTTCACCAACAAATGGCACAGAGAGAGAGAGAGAGAGAGAGTGTCTGTTCAATTCATCCTTCTCTCTCTTGTGCCTGCGGTTTCTTGTGGGGAAGAGAAGAAGAAAGGGGGTTTGAGGCATTAAAAGCAAAGGAAGGGAGTTCATCTTGTATAGAGAGAGAGAGAGAGAATTTTGGGGGTTAATCCAGTGGTTAGTTGCAGAAAAAGAAGAGGAGGGAGGAGGAGAGAGAAGGCGAGGTAGAGATTTGTTGGAATGGGAACGTTTTGATATGTGACCGTTGTTATTCTCCTTTTCCAACAAGGAACCCCCCCCAAAAAAGAACGCATTTAATGCTGTTAAAATCAAATTCCATTTTTAGCTTTCCTTTTTTTTTTTGGACAATTTTGAATAAAAGATCTTGAAAAGGTGAAAGAAGTTACTATTTTTTTTTTTTTTTCTAGACTGAAATGAGTTACTCATCCGGTTTTCAATAAATTCCCCTTCTGTAGATTAATTATAAAAATGAGAATTTGAAAGTGGTAGTAAATAACAATTTGCCAAACAATGCAAATCAAACCCTCTTTTTATTTTATTTTATTTTTTTAAAAAGAACCCTTCAATTTTAAAGTTAGATCAAAAATATTAAAATTGTTCGAATTAAAATATAAATATTGTCTAAGATTTAAATTTATTATATCATTAATAGTCTAATATATAGAATTCTACCGGTAGACTAAGCTTTTTAATTAAAACGAAAATTTTACTCTTAGGCATACTTTCTAGTTTCACAATAATTTGGATCATAGCTTCTTTAAAGGGACAGTTTAGTGTTACAATTCTTCTCTCAATCTGGTGATCGTGGATTCAAATCACGATATAATAAAAAAAAAACCTAATAATTATCATATTCTAAGTGCTAAGGAAAAAAAAATATTGTTATAACTTCCTTCCTAACCCATGATTCAAGGTTTAAATCTCTTGTGTTAAAAAAAAATAATAATAATAAAAAATAAACAAAAACAAAAATTTATGCCACTAGTAGACCCGCCGACCACAAATTATTGCCAGGCCCAGTAACAAGATGGGCTGGGCCCTATTGGGCTCGGAGCAATCACGCCCGTGCTGAGTTGTGAGTTCTCTTAAACTGTGCGGGATGTTTGGGCTGTGACGGGAGGCTTCTCCCCTTTGACAGCTTCAGCAACGCTTAAAAAAAAAAAAAAAAAATTAGCGGCTTCAACAACACCTTAGTTGCTGTACTCTGCAAATTTTCCTTTGCAGAGAGACCTTCACCTTGGAATTTGCTGAAAGTAACCTTAAAAGGTAATAATTTAACATCATGGATTCTTCTCAGGTATGAATTTAAGAATTCTCCTCCAACACCGTGTTAGGAGGAATTCTCGTTCGGCTTCATTAACCCCCTTTTTCTTAAATTTAAGATTATTATCGCAATTCAGCAGTATCTCTGCTCACAAACATGTCTCACATAGAGTCGATAATAAGAAACTGAGTCAAGCGCTTAGAGTTGTTGCTCTAGTGGCTTCTCCAAAACCTGCTTTAGCTGATGCTCGCCGAACCCATCTTCGTCTCATTGAAGATTTCCTACAAAAAGATAGTTTTCGACTAACCCCAAAACGGGTATCAAATGATGATTCAGCTGTGTATGATAAAATGCTTAAATGGGATGTTGTGGAAAAAGAAGACGCGATGCCTATGGTTATTAGATTGCACAAAGAAGGGTTGCTTATTGACGCAAAGTTACTGTCATCTGCTATAAGCTTTTGTGGGTCTCAAGATATTATTAAAGTTGGGGTTCAAGTTCATTGCTTGGCAATCAAGAACGGGTTTATGTCAAATGTCTATATTGGAAGTTCTTTGATAAGTTTTTACAGTAAATGCAGAAGACTGGATGATGGGTATCGAGTATTCGACGAAATGCCTGTTAAGAATGTTGTTTCATGGACAGCAATTATTGCTGGTTATGCACAAGAGTGGCGGATAGACGTTTGTTTAGAGCTTTACTGTAGGATGAGGAGCTCCATGTCCAAGCCTAATGATTTTACATTTACGAGTCTTTTGAGTGCCTGTACGGGTAGTGGAGCGCTTGGGCAGGGGAGAAGTGCTCATTGTCAAGTGATTCAAATGGGTCTTGATTCATATCTCCATATTGCTAATGCTTTACTCTCCATGTATTGCAAGTGTGGTGATCTCAAAGATGCTCTATATATATTTGAGAACATTGAGGGCGGAGATGTTGTGTCATGGAACTCAATGATTGCTGGGTATGCTCTACATGGTCTTGCCGAACAGGCAATCGATCTTTTCAAAGCAATGAAAAGACAGAAGGTGAAACCAGATGGAATTACATTCCTTGGGGTGCTCTCATGTTGCCGTCATTCAGGTCTAGTTAGAGAAGGCCGAATGTACTTTGAATCAATGCTTGAAGAGGGTGTGAAGCCAGAACTAGATCATTATTCCTGTATCGTGGATTTACTTGGCCGAGCAGGGCTTTTGGAAGAGGCTGAAGACTTTATCCATAATATGCCCATAAATCCTAATGCAGTTATATGGGGATCTCTACTTTCTTCCTGCAGGCTTCATGGAAATGTTTGGACTGGAATCAGAGCTGCTGAGAACAGGCTGTTACTAGAACCAGGTTGCGTGGCTACCCACTTGCAGTTGGCAAATTTATATGCCAGTGTGGGGTATTGGGATCAAGCAGCGAACATGAGAAAGATGATCAAAGATAAAGGGCTGAAAACTAATGCCGGGTATAGCTGGGTTGAGATACAGAATGAGGTTCACAAATTTAGAGCAGAAGACAGGTCAAATTCCAAAATGAAGGAGATTACTGATTTGGTGGATAGCTTGGTCGAGCACATGAGAAAATTTGGCCATGACTATGAGATCTATGTGGAAGATGCAAATAATTCATATCCTGAACTGCTGGTTTGAGATAATGTTATCAATATGCTCACTACACAACATAAGAAATTTGAGCAAGCCTGAGACAGGCAGATGAGCAACATGCTTCAGGTATGTGATCTGGAGCTTCAGTTCACAGGCTTGGTGTTCTCGCTATTGGTGATAACCTATTTACATCCACCAGGCAGGTTCTATAGCAGCCAAAGATCATAAGCATGCCATAGTTCAAGCGAACATTTTGCAAATTCATGGGAGGCATAGATGCGCTGATTGCATCAGGATGGATCTATGTTGGGGCTTCTGCTGCAGATACAGCTTCTTGAACCATGGTAACAGCAATCTTACTTGCGCCAACCAAGCTTAGGGATTTCTAGCTTTGGATCCTGCATGAGATTTCAAAGAAACAAAAATGCTGTTTGTGCAAGTCTGCACACACCACCTAGCACTCGGATGGACCACGAAGTACAAGTTCATTATTGTCTCAGAGGACCTGAAAATATATGAATCTGAGAGGAAGGAATAAAAGTGGTATAAACAACGTATTAGCTTTGTTGGTTTTATGATATCCTTTGTCTCAACATTGTTCTCTGCTTGACTATCGAACAAGGAGTAGAATTTCAGTCTCCCAAACCGTGTTGCTGGCCATGCGCGGGGTTAAACAATGCTCACTATTTGAAACCGTGTCAAAAGCTACAAAAAGATGGCTGGCTCAATTTTGTTAGCTCCGCTAGCTAACCTACAAGGCTCGGCTGGCCCTCCTGTATTAAAAAACCACCAAGATTCAGCTTCAGGCCTCGTGTTAGGGCTAGGCTGAGGCCTCATTCTTAGGGCCTTCCTCTCGGGCAAGCTAGTCTGCAGCCCAACGTTTTATCTCCTTATAAAACCAGCTCGGCCTTATTTAGATCTAGCACTAGCTGGTATTAAGGAATTCTGATGATAGTTTTGTCACCAAAAATAATATATTATTTTGCAGCCACATGAACGAAGTTTACAATTGTATTAGACAAGGCCAGGAACAATCAATGCCTCTAAAGACAGCAATTGTTGTAAAGTCTGCACCTAGTGCAGATACAAGCACGTCGACTGGACAGGGACGTGAATGTGCAGTTTTAGCACTTAAAATCATAAGTTGGTCAGAATGCTGGTTATGGATGCAATGCAAGCACACCACAACGACCAATGATAAAGGCAAATAAACAAAATTCTGTACGTTTAATTATGACATAGGAGCAATTCACATCCAAAAATCAACTCTAGAATTCAAAAAGGCCAATAATGTGATGGCATTATCCATAAGAAAATGAGTTACACATAACTGAAGCATGGTAGCCGCAACCAAGATGGTTCTTGCCTCATGGGGCAGTCCAAATAGGCTCGTTGTGGCTCAACCAAGAAGGCTCTATCTCAGTGTCATTTGCCCCAGCCCATCAATGTTCAAAGAGCTCTACTTTAAAGGGAAAATTTTACTGAAGAATTCGGAGCAAAATTTGATTATTGAGACAGAATGACCGATTCTTCATTATAACAGCATTCATTGCCTGAGTTTGTGAGGGGAAGCGCACAACAGCCAATCTTATTGGATCAGGGGCTGCTTGCCTGCAATATTATCTTTCATCTGTCACCTTATAGTGAAGTGTCATAAAAGAAACACCATCAGTATGAAACTTTCATCAGAAACTATAATAACCTGGTGTACAACTGGATTGAAGATGCATCATATTCACAGCCAGAGAGGAATCGTTCAACATCGTCTAAAAGAGCGTTTCGCGGAATTCCTTGTAGTAGGACCTGATATTGAGCATCATCGTGCAACAATTGTCAGATTGAAAATCAAAGGGCAAAGGATAGAAGTACTAGAGTTCCATTCATCAAGGGGACCGACCATTAATACTTCACCCCAAAGTTTCAGCACCTAATGGGTGATATGACAACAAAGGCATGGAAAACTATATAAGTCAAGCTCATTCATTCATTCTATCCCAAGAGTTCTCATGTGGAATTATCTTATCATCTCCATGAAACAGCCTAATTTTCACTACATTTAGAAATGTATTCAAGGATATGAAAAATAAGGTATTTAAGGATATGTCCTATTAAATTTCCCTAGAGAAATTATGCCTCTTACTCAGATAAATACCATTCAAATCACACTAGATTAGGTTAGCCCCATCTTTAGAGCATGATAGCAGCAGAGAAGGATTAGGCATGTGAGGGTATGTTATATACCTTAACAGCAACTTTAGATTTGGGCTATTTATAAATGTATGCCTTTATTTATTTATAGGGATGGGGGATGAGGCACTTTATTTTCAAATGCTAAAAGAAGCAGATAAGTTTCTCAATACAAAATCACTAGGCTCTCAGTCTAATCTAAACATTCCACTCACAGGTTTAGCATAAAATATTCAACAATGATAAAGATAGCACAATTTTCAAACCATCGGACTTTTAGTATTTAAGACCAACAGAGCCCAAACAAAGATGTCTACTTACAGCTTTTCCATCATAGGGCATAACATAATCCCACTGTGACCGATCAGCCTGACATGAAACAGAATCCCCAGCAGTCAACCGAAAAGATTCTGGCATTTCGCAAAAAATGCCTATAAGTATCTAGAAATAACACTGTTCAATAAGTTACCCTGTCTAATTTGTACAATCGACCATTCCTAATAATTGTCCTGACAGCAGCATCAAAAGCAGACCAAGAAGGAAATTGCAGCAACCTGCTTGTGGTACACAAATAGTGAACTAAAAATCATTTTTCCGTGTAAAACCATTAACTTAATCCATCTCTATATAAACAAATAACAACCACATCCTGAGCTAAGGAAAGAACTGTACATGTATTAATTTTTAGACTTAAACAAGGTTTTGTAGCTCAATGGGAATGCAAGGCACCTCCCAAATATTTTAGTGCACAAATACGTGCTTGTGTTCTTTGATCCATAAATTCCACAACTAAGCCTTAAGTCCCAACCTAGTCAGAAAATATATACATCTGGTTTTTCTCATTCAGCTCTACTAAATGACATGTCAAAAGTGAGGTTATTTCCACACCCCTCTTGGAAATTTCCTAAACCTTCTTCTGAATATTTCAAAATAAAAAAAAATAAAGGAATTGTCACTCAAACATAAAATTTGTTAGTTTCCATCCCAACTCTAGAAATGAAACTGTGTTTCTGCTCCATTTAATTGCGCAAGCGATGTACAGTTAGATACTATTGTGCACATATAATGAAGCATGAGAAATTCTATATGTGTGAATGGCTATTGAAGAACAACAGAACAAAAAAAAATAAATAAATAAATAAAAATTACTAGGAAATGATATTTCAATACAGAACGACTAGCATGTGTTTACATCTTTGGTTGAGGTCTCAAGTTCAATTGAGGAAAAAAATTTTCTTAATAAAAGGAAAGTAAGGCTGTCTAGATATTATTCACCTCAAGACCAAGCACCAAGTGACAAAAGTAGAACCAGCAATTGTGTAACAGCAAAATGAAAAGGGGAAAACTCACATTCCAATAGGGTCAAAGAAGCTTCTGTTGTATTCAACTTTAACATCCTGAATAGTTAATTTACAACCTTCAAGCAAATTCACAATATCACTTCTCAAAGTATGCCTTGTTATCCCAGTCAATCTCCCATACGCCAAACCTAGTTGAAGCAACAAAGCAAATTTGATCAGTTGGGTTTTCACATATCCAAAAATGCCAATCAAAGAACCCTTAGCTCAAAACCTAAACACTAGATTTGAAAACAATTCAAGTATTTCATTCTGTTACATAAAAAATGCTCATTGTACGTCAAGCCCAATAGTTAATAGTTGACACACAAAATGGATGAAAATTAGGGCGCACCATTCATTTGACCACGTGGGGTTTTGCATTCCCAAAAATGCCAATTTAATAACCCTTAGCTTAAAACCCTAAACCTGAACTTGAGAGCGATTCAAATGTTTCATAGCCGTTACAAGAAAAATTGCTCATTGTACATCAAACCCAGTTGATAATCGAAAACCAATAAAAATTAGGGCACATCAGTCATTTGATCAAGTGGGGTTTTGCATGCCCTAAAATGTCAATCAAATAACCCCAGCTCGAAGCCCCAAACCCTAAAGATTTATTGCAAAATTTTCTATTTCGGCACTAGTTAACACAGAAAACGAACAATGACTGGATCATTTTGGATAGAAACCCTAACATAAAACCCTAAACCCTAAATTTTTCGATATCAGTAAAAAAAAGGGTCAAATACGCAAGTCGAACTGCTGAAGAGGAATGAAAGAAAACCTGTTGTTGGGATTCGAAGAAACGAATCGACAGTTGAATCCTGAGTTTGTTCAGCGGCTTCTGTTGAGAAATGTCTCAGCGATTCGCGAAGAAGACAAGGGAGGCTTCGAGTGGAATCAGTAAGATGAGTCAAGTTCCGGGACTTGATTGAGTTTCTAAGACGATTCAGCATCGACATTTTTAAGAGTATTGCTGCTTTTGTTTTGTTGGAGAGAATGTGAAAGAAAGGGTACAGGTTATCACGAGCTTTGGACTTGAAGACGACGACGAGAATGGGGAAATTATGAATTTCGACCCTAATGTTGGGTAAAATAGTATAATTGTCCCCCGAAAGTTTAGTTAATCGCTTCTAAACCCACAATAGGAAAAGTCAAAAGGGCCGGTGCTGGTTGGAGGACCGGACCGGCTCAGCAAACAGACTAAAGCGGCACAAGGCCCAAAGGGGGTGATCCGAGTAAAATTTTGAGGATGTCCATGTGAAATTTTGGCTTTTAGTGAATATCTAAAATCATATTTTTATTAATCTATTTTTAAATATTATTTGTTTTTTTTTAAAGAAATTTCTCTTAATATAATTTTCTCATGGATTCAAATCTAAATTTTAATTAAAAAACTTAATATTTTTCTTATTATACCAACTGTCATTGGACCTCTTTTAAAAAACGTGATAGATCAACATTATTATTCCTTTGAACATACCCATAAGAATTACTTCTAATTGTTAGAGTAATTAAGTGATCACGACTCAACCAAATATTAAATAATCAAGATATACCATTTATAATTGTCTGAATTTATTTTTAGAAGTGATTTTATTTTATCAGTATCTAAATTAATGAGTTCAGAGTTATTTTTTATCTTGTCGGACAACCAAATCCGTGATCATTTGATATAACTTTTCTTCTTGTTAACGTAAGCATTTAATTATTAATTGGTGGCATACCAAATAACAACAAAATAGTAACAAACATTGTTTAGAAATTATATTACAATATGATAAATTTTTTTGTAAAAAGATATTTAATACTTATGACGAGTTTTACTGAATTGATGTGGTAACAAACCTTGATGGGAACACATTTCTATAGATCAAGTGAAGTTTTCAAAAAAGTATGAATGAAACTTCTTGTTCTCAAAACATTCAAGGCCCACCATCAGACCTTTAGAAAAGTATCTCGGAATTTTATCAATCCAGCCCTATCTACCATCCATACGGACAACCTTGTGCCGGGTACACCCACCCCCACCACAAATAAACATAACTACTCCCACCTAAATGTTAACAAAAAAAAAAAACCTACTCCCAGAGTCAGCAAGAGACAATCTAATAACAACAATCTTCTCACATGACCCTATAATCCAGGATTCAATTGAAAGAAAAAAAAAAAAAAAAAAAAACACCTCGTCCCAGTCAAAAAGGTCAAGGGCGCTCAATCTCTTTGTTCATGGTTGCATCAGGCACAGGCACAACCCCGACTGCGCCTCAACTCTATTACCAATTTAAAACTACAATGACCCACCCATGGGTGACCCTTTTACTTATCTAAGGAAAACCCTTCGTAAAATTAACGAAAAGATGATGAAAGAGAAAAGACATTTGGATCCAGAAAAAAGACTGCTCTCGTACTCTGTAGCCAAAAATAAAAACTAAAAAAAAAATTAACTTAAAAAATGGGAGAAAACAATAAAACTCTCTGAAAAATTCTCTATTTTTTATTTCTCTCTTTTAGCTTATCTCTAACAGTGTCTTTCCTACATAATGACAAGCTTTTCTCTTTTAAGAGTCAAAAATGGGCGATTATTAAATATTTTTGTCCATTTGTCATCCTCCAATCTTAAAAAGAGCCGATTCAACGTCACAATTCTCAAAAACGGCCTTATTAATGCCTCTTTACTCATAAACTCTCCACCTTAAAATCTATTAAATTTAAATTTAAAATTTTTAATCTAATTATAAAAAAAATTATCATCTAAACTAATTAATATTTTAAACAATTTTGATAGATACATGAAACCACACAAGGTGTAGCATTCGAAAAAATCATTGCCTCGTCTTGCCTTGCATGCATCCACTTGGTTTTTCTTATTGGAATTATGTGCATATTATAAAATAATAATAAAAAAATAAATAAAAGAAAAGAAGATTCGGGAAATATATATCTGTGGAGCTAAGGGCTAAGGCGAGAGCTGCCAAAAAAGGATAGCCAGCAAAACACTCCACATCACTGAAAAAGATTTATGTAAGATAAGTGCAATTCAAGTGATAGAGACACAAACAAAGACTCGTGATAAGGAATTCTGCTCTGGGGTGTGAGAAATCTCGAGATATGCTTGCCATGTAGCCTGTCGGCCCCTTCAATATACTACTTTTAGCATGGCACTAATTGGGTTTATTTATTTATTGGATTGATTAAAAAGGGCAAGATATTAAATAATTTCTCAATTTTAAGGTTTTTTTTTTTTTTTGCCTTCTTTTCTTTGTATGGATTATCTATGCGGCCCAATAAAAAAAAATAAGATTCCACCACATTGGTGGAGGGAAGGTCTTTCGCAATACAGATTATTTTATTATAAAATAAACTAATAAGATCATTCAAAATCTCACTTTTCAAAAAAAGAAAAAAAAAAAAAAAGAAGAAAAATCACTTTTTGTAAAACCATCTTAGCTAGATGAATTTTAGAATAAATATCTAGAAAACTAGGAGCAGTTTGGGTATCAATGGAATAATACCCAACCATTAGGATGCGGGCAATTTGGGTATTGTTGGATAAATATAATAATTACCTATTGCTGAATGATGAAAGCTGGGCAACCGATACCTTGGCAACTGCAAGGAAGCTTCCTAGAAGCTGCAGAGATAAAGAAGTTAGGGGAAAGGGCAATAATGTGAAGTCAAATATGGTTGGAACATGGAGGTGGACAGTTGAAGAAAAAAACCATTTAGACTGGACTCAACTCAACCGGACAGGTACTACTTAGGGTACGGAAGATTTCTTAATATTTTAGTACATTAAAAACAAATCAACTACCTTCCCCGGATGACCCATATGAGAGATGATTTGGCTCGTGGTACCTGAATAATTCTATTCCGTTTCCGCGGACATACCGTGTTTTTGTCATCAACTCTCTCTCTCCCTCCCTCCATTGATGGGGACTACCATGTGTTTAGGACTTTGATGCTGACAATGATAGGCAGAAACTACAAAGAAAACTTTACTTATATACTAAAATAGTTTTACTTGGTATTAGAAAATTGTTTTACATTAGGCTATCCGGAGATCCCATTAACTCGCTTTTGGGTTTGTTAGGCAAAGCACCATCCCCAAGGGAGGATCTGATTCGGTCCAACAAAGGTCAATTAATTCTATCTGGGGATACGAATTCTTTTTGTTTGTATTGTTAAGTAATAAATTTTGACATAACTAGGTAGTAGTAAAAGGTCTGCAATCCCTGTCAAAAGTTTAAGACCCAGATGGGCTGACACCAACACGCACCTGCAAGTACTAGTAATGGGCTACAAAGGTGATTTCTTGTTTCAAACAACGAACAAAACTTGCGTTGCAAGTATTTTAGGCAACAAATATTATCTGGGGTTGTTGGTGTTACTTGTGAAAAATAATGGGGGTCAGGTAATGGCATCCGGAATCAAACTAGATTTAGGCATGGATTTATGGTATGTTTGATTGCCCTCTACTCTTCTTCTTCGTACAAAGACGAAAAGGAAAAAACCTAAAATATTTAGTGGTAAGCACGTGATGTCCATGTGCGTGTAGGAAAGAAAAGGCAAACAGATTTATCATTTATGCGATGGCAGGAGATAACTGATAAGGAAAAGAGAAAACAAGCGGCGCTCACCGTAAGGTCCAGCACACCAGAACTGCCCACCGACCCACGACAGCATTTATTGCTTAAATGTACAGCCTCGTTTCAGAATTCTCCACCTCCACCCGCGCGTACAGTCATTCCCCCGGGTTCTTGACAAATTATCATGTCAGTCCAAAATAAATCATCATGATATTAGTAAAATATGCCTTATTATTGAGAATAAATAAATAAATAAATAAACATAAGAATCTATCGCACTAGATAATTTCTCAACCCTTCCAATCCCAAAATCCGAAGACAATCACCCTAGAACAACATATATTAATACTAACAATTGCAAAAATTTTTATCCAAAATATTTAAATATTTAAGATGATGAAATAATAATCACTGCATAAGAAACGGTATTATAAATTATCTCAAAATATATTTATAAAATATTTAAAAATAGAAGAAACTAATATGAGATAATAAAAGTTGCTTACGGTAAGAATTCCAACGGCATATATTATAATTTTTGCAATCATGGAACATACAAAATTTTTTTATTTATAAAAAATTAAACTTATAAATCATACTATAAAATTATGAAAAAGAGCGATAGAATATAAATTGAAAGTAGAAATAAATGTATCCCAAAATCAATTTGAATTTATATCAGGATGATCTACCAGTGAAACAATTTACTTATTAAAATAATTGATGGAGACATTTAGAATATAAAAGAGAGACTTACATATAGTATTCATTGATATAAAAAAAGCATATGATATGATTTTTAAAAACGTATTATGGTGGACGCTGAGAAAAAAATGAAATTTCTTGAAATACATTAATATTATTAGAAATATATACGAAAAAATTTTGACCAATATAAGAATTTAAGAGAGTCTGAACGATAACTTCTCTATTAGTATTGGTTTCTATCAAGATTCGGTATTAAACCCTATCATTTTTGTAATAACGATAGATGAAATCACAAAAAATATTCAAAATGAAATATTATAGTGTATATTTTTTACAAATGATATAATGTTGGTAGATGAAATTAGAGAATGTATTAGTATTAAAATAGAAATATGGAGGGTCACACTGAAATTCAAAAGATTTAGATTAAACATGTTTAAAACCAAATATATGAGGTGTAAGTTTTGTAGCAATTATCAAGATGATGAATAAAAAATAGATTAGATGGAAAACATGTATTTAAAAGCGAATGCTTTAGATATTTGGGTTCAATCATTTACAATGATGACAATATAGATAAAAATATGAATATCAAGAGGTTTAGATGAAATAGAGAACGACATCCGAAATTTTTTATGATCGCATGATACTATTATATTTAAAGAAAAAATTTTATAGAATCTTAATAAGATCTGTACTATTGTATAACACTGAGTGTTAGGCCATTAAATAACAATAAGAGTATAAAATGATTGTAATTAAAATGAAAATATTTAAATAGATGTATGACAAAATTAGAAAAAATAGAATTATAAACGAAAAAATATGTAATAAGTTGGAAGATAATTTAATTACGGATAAAATACAAAAGTATCGTCTGAGTTGATTTGAATATATGTAACATAAATAAAAAAATGCACCTATTAAGAGAACCAAAAACTTAAATATATGGAATTTATTAAAACATAATGATAGACCATTGAAAATTTAGATACAAATTATTCATAAAAATACGATAGTTATAAATTTAGTTGAAAAGATGATATTAAATACAAATGAGTGGTATAGGAGAATTCATACAAATGAAATCAACATTCTTGTTTTATTATTATTATTATTATTATTATTATTATTATCATCATCATCATCATCATCATCATCATCATCATCGTTGTTATTATTTTTTTTAATCTTTTCGATATTTATCTTTTAAATGACAAATTCTAAAATTTTGAGATAAAATGTTTGGATTATTATTATATAAATTATAATTTTTAGAACAAAAATGGAGAAAATCAACTTATAATGTTGAACATTTAAAGAAAGTGTGTTTGGTGAAAAATGGTAATAACCTTTTAATTTGAGAAAGATTATTGATAAGGGAGACTATTTTACTCATATTCTCTAAAAGTGAAAATTTATGTACTTGGAATTCATCCAATTTCCTATTGCAACTTTCATCAACTATATTAATTATTATTTTTATTATTATACTTGTCAATCATTTTCTTATTATACTTTTAATGTTCTATTTTTTATTTATTTTGGGAAAATTATTTTCAAAAGTTAAGATTTCTCGCGAAATGCTATTGATGAAGGTAGAATTTGTCAAAAACTAAATTTAATTATAGATGCGGTAAAAAATTTTATCAATAGAATATTACTACATTCTAAATATAAAAAGATTATTTTCATATAACTGAAACTGAATTCGATTATGAAATTACAATATAATTTGAATGACTGAATAAAGTAAAATTCTCTCGAATATTCTGAAGAAAGCAAATAACATATATATTTTAAAACTTTCTAGAAAAAGCTACACAAATTCTAAATTTGTGAATTATCATTTTTAGAATCATATAATATATTGAACATTACATTTAATACAAAGTGTACAAATAGATATAGTTTGATGAATAATTCACTTAATAATTTATTAAAGACAATGAATTTAAATTTTAATAATAATTTTAGTTTATAAGGGAGATTAATGTCATATTAAAAAAAAGATTATTAGAATAGATCATGATTAACAGCTAAAAGAAAATCAATGATTCAAGAAACGGTCATGAGATGTTAGTGGCTTGAATAGAAGAATTTCCCCCGAGTCGCGAGCTGCTCGGCTTAAAGTTTTTTGCCGCAAGCGAACGCGCGCCATCGCGAGTGGGACAAAATTCTCGCCAAGGCCAACGCTATTTCGTATCTTGTCGTACGTACGTCCCGTTCTTTTAGGGTACCTCTAGAGACAAAAAACGTTGTGAGAGTTTGACAAACAAAACCTTATAATAAAAAAATATATAAATTCCCACAAAACAGACCAATTTGACAGCATCACATACTAATATTCCACCAGAAAAAATTAATCAGAAAAAAGCCAAACGCAGTATATTTGCGTGGCCACTTTATTTTTTTTAAAAAAAAATAAATTTCCTCTTTTTTTCCTGGAGTTACCAGCTTCACGAGATATCTCTCCATCAGAGCCCCAAGTTCAACTCATCCGGGGAAGGTGTTTTCTTCTTCAACGATAAAAATCATAACAGCCCTCCTCTATAATTTCATTCGCTTATTCTTTTCTCTTTTCACGTCAATCAAAAGTTTTGTTTTCTGTCTCCAATTTTATTTTCTTGAGAGATTTTGCAAAAAAAGAAAAAAAAATAAAAACAGCCAACAATGGATTGGCAATGGTTGTTTGAATTTCTTGAAGGAATGATCAAGCCTTTGTTGGCAACTGCAGTGGTCGTAATGGCAGTGATGCTTTCTTTCTCACAGAAACTGGGGTTGGAGAAAGAAATGATTTATTCAATAATTAGAGCTTTTTTGCAACTTTCGATTATTGGTTTTGTTCTCCAGTTCATTTTCAATCAGAATAGAAGCATCTGGATTCTTCTAGCTTATTTGTTCATGGTATGCCCTCTCTTTCATCAATATCCTCTTTTCTTGTATTATTGATTTTATTGTTGTTGTTGTTATTATTAAATTTGCTTAGAAAAATGTAAAAAAATTATGGTTTTCTCCACCCGATATGGATTTATCATGATCTAGATAAGGTTGATGAGGTGATATATAGCAATGCTGAATCCTTAATTTTATTTTTTTTATTAGCGGAAAATTAGAAAAATTAATCTTTTTTAATTTCTTTTTTGAGTTAATATTGGATTAATACGTTGTCAATGAGAACAAATTATAAGGTGGTGGGGTTGATTGTTTTTACATTCTTTAATGTTGATGTCATGTTTTGTGCTTCAAGGGGTTTACATAAGTTTTGTGTGTGTGTGTGTGTGTGTGTGTTTTTCTTTTTCTTGAATCATTTTCCTTTTTGTGCTACATGTAGATGAGTATTGATTATTGAAGCCTGTTATTGGTAATTAAAAGAATTTATAGGACGGAATATTAAGGAGCCTTTTGGGCTTATGAAAATACCTTTTTTCAGCATAGAGTGGTTGTATTGTGGTCTTTATTCAACAACGCAATCAATGAATTTTCTTCACGTGTATAGAAATTTGACCAACTCCTCTTATATGGCTTTGTTTCTTAGTTTACATGAGTAACTTTGTGAATCTTTCTTAATCTTTGATTATGTCACCCCAGAGAGGACAAATAATGTTTTCTGGAATTTCAATTCCAGCCTCCTTCGCTTTGAAGTAGTCTTGTTGAAGTCCATAGTATTTGCCAATTTTTTCTTTTTAATATAATCTCAGCCTGAAGACTTTTCACTCTTCGAGGTAGGACAGAGATCTCTCTGTTCTATAGGTTGGTGGATTATTAGTTCTAGTAAGGGAAAAGACTTCTCTGGTAAACAAAATTTTTGTCACAAGCATAAATGTTGTTAATTTTACAGCAAACTGATATATTAACAATTGGATTGCAAAGTTTAAGGTATTGAATATTCTTGTTTTTGGCTTCTTGCAGGTTTCAGTTGCTGGTTATACAGCGGGACAACGTGCCAAACATGTTCCTAGGGGAAAATATATAGCTGGGTGTTCCATTTTGGCTGGAACTTCAGTGACCATGTTCTTGCTTCTTGTCCTAAATGTTTTCCCATTCACTCCTAGGTATATAATCCCGGTAGCAGGCATGATGGTTGGTAACTCAATGACTACTACAGGTGTTACTATGAAGAGACTCCGTGATGATGTTAAAATGCAAGCTAACTTGGTTGGTTTCCTACCTTAGCGCTTGCAATGTATTTCTCGTCATAAAATTTTCTTAAAATTTGATACTTAATGCAGTTTTTAATTTCTTTTTTACCAGGTGGAGACTGCACTAGCTTTAGGTGCCACCCCGCGGCAGGCAACTCTGCAACAAGTGAAAAGGGCTTTGGTCATTGCCCTCTCTCCAGTTTTGGACAACGCCAAAACAGTAGGTCTCATAACACTTCCAGGTGCAATGACGGGTCTTATAATGGGAGGAGCATCGCCTTTGGAAGCGATTCAGCTGCAGATTGTGGTTATGAATATGCTGATAGGTGCATCGACCGTTAGCTGCATTTTGTCTACTTATCTTTCCTGGCCTTCTTTTTTCACCAAAGCTTACCAATTGCAGCCTAAAATCTTAAGAGCAGACTGAGTTTTTCTTGTCTAGTTTCATACTTTCACCAACATTGCATCGAGTGTCATCACAATGATGGATGAAATGGGGCAAAACAAAACCCAACTTTTGTTTTGTATATTCCAACTTTTTTTTGGCTACTATTGTTACTTTTCAGTGATAAATGAAGCACTAAGGTGTGAAAGTGTAGGATTTCCTGCAAAACTGATCCTTGAAATGTGAAATTTTATGTTTAATTTTCTCTCTTATCTATACTTTTGAAGAGCATGCCTAAAATGATGAAAAACGTACTTTGGTTTATTCCTAGATGAACACAGAATCATGTGAATTTTATGCTTATGTGTAAATATTCTGGTTCCATGTTCAGCTATTGGGCAGGCCATGCCAGCCAACCCTTGAGATATATTCCTTCAGGGGGACCAATTTATATACCATGTCAAGTTGGAACCTTTTCACATATCTAAGAAAAGAAATCTTTCTTTTCCACAACTTGCCCAAGCCAAATTCTAAGCAATTTCTAAAGAGGGGTGACCGAGGTTGTACTATTTATGGGCATGATAAAAAATCGAAGTAATTATTAATACAGTTGGTAAAATCGTTCCAAATCAAGTCTTGTAGTAATATTTCATATAATATATTTTATAAAGTGAACTTTTTCTCCCCAAGAACAAAGTAAGAGCATTTGCATCTCTGTTCAAGCATACAAGTATTTTCCTTTATTATTTTTTTTGTTACATTGGGAGTTGAATCCGAAATCATCTTGTTGGGAGAGAGGGTGGTAACCACTAGACCATCCCTCTGTGTACACAAGTATTTTCCTTCGTAGCAAAATTTCTTATGATCATTTAATTATCTTTTCTTCTCTTCCATATGTTGCAATACAAATGGAGGTCTTTTTCAGCAGAAGCCTTTTTTGTTTTTTTCCTCTTTTGTCTTTTTGACGGGAGAGAGAGAGAGAGAGAGAGAGAGAGAGAGTAAAATCCAAAGGTGAAATTAAAAATTCATGTTTCCCTTCCTCGAATGCAAAGACCGATGTAAAACTTTATGTTAGAATAAAAATGTTCCAAGACAAAATTTTGGTCTGAGAGAGACAATCAGGTAACGGTTTTCATAAGCTTTTACAACTACTTCTTGTCATGGACCTCTTGTCAAAACCTTCTCTTATAATATGCATAAATTTTTTATGATAACCATTCAACAAACCCTAAATTTTGCACTAACGGAGAGGTTTGTGTAATTTTGATTTTCAACATGATGTCCAAGTAGATTTTTGCACTAGGGAAATCATGGCCATATATGATAAACTGCATGCAAACTATACATACCAAACAAGCATGTTCCGAAAATGTTTGATGACCATGGGAAAGTAACAAGTTTAAAACTCAAGGCAGAGAGGGAAAAGAAAAAAAGAGATACAAGCATAAATATTTTCTTCCCTTTTGTGATGCTTTCCATAGCAAGAGGATTCAAGAAGGAAAATAACACCATATTTGTTTCCCAAAAAAGAAAAAAGGGAAAGCAATTGGGACCCTTTCAAAAAGGCTTCTTGGGTCTGTATCGGTCTAGCAGGAGAAGTTGCTGTGCTGGTGGGGGACATTAATTTGATGGGGTTGTAATGCCATTTTTCATCAATTCCCTTATGAAAAGACCTTACCAAAAGGGTTTTGATTAATGTAATTTCCAGGTGGATCGTACTCGCAAACAATTACGAGTCCCCCATCGCCACACCTCACTTAGCACATCGCAATTTTGTGCTATCTTTCCAAACAATTTGGGTAGAATGCCCACACATTTGTCCTGGCTGGCACTTATTTGTTTCGGGGTTGTAATAATTATTTTCATCATACCATGCCTTCACTGCCTCGGTTGGGGTAAAATCTTTTCCCATACCCCAAAACAGGTTCTCTCCATAAGGCCCATTAGAATGTACTAATTTGCAAGCACCAGCACCAGCTAATTTACTTCCATACCCTTTTGCAAACTCGGCTAGGGTATTGTCCCATTGATACAGGGTCTCCTTGTTAAGTATCCTAACTTGGTTATGTGCCTCCAGAAATTGCTGCATTTCGGACCCAGCATTAAACCCAGTTTCTGTACCTGGAATATTGACTTTCTTACCATATCCACTGCCCCGGCCACGGCCACAACGGCCACGACTATGGCCACCGGTTTTGCCTGTAATTCTTCCAGCAGAGGCGGTAAATGATAGAAGATGGGCGCATAGGATTACAATTGCAAAAATTTGAGATTTCCCCATTGAATTGTTGTGTTTGGTTTTGGTTTAGCTGGTCTTTAGATAATAGAAGAGAAAGGAGTAGTTTTACTTGATTTAGGGTCGTAGCCTGCAACAAAAATTAGGACTGTTTGGTCTTGCTGCTCGTTAACCAAATAAAGCAGAATTAGCATATGTGACTAATGGAGATGAGCATTCAGGTCGTAAGTTGTTTGAGAACGGCCCTAATAACAACATTCGACTGCTACAATCTTAACAGCACAAAATAAAATAAATAGCTTATTAATTGAATTAGTTGAATTTTTGTTTTTTTGTTTTTTGTTCGAGAAGGAAAGAGTCTATTAGGGAATGATCTAAGATACCCATAACGCAAATTTTAAACACCAAATAATGCAGTATAAAGTATAAAAATAAGTGTGCTGTTGTCCATGATCAAAACTGATGGATAGCAGCTAAAATTGTTTTCGCAGTTTAAGCATGTCAAGCTTTTGTACATGCACAATGACTGTATCTTCCTCCTTTTGTTTTAAGATTTTAATGGTTTCTCTCGATAGGGATCAAGTGAATATTTATAAAGTTCAAGTGATCTTTCCATCATTTTATTTTATTTTTTTGTGGTTAGGGGTCTTTCCATCATAAATACATAAGAACTCATAGGTGTGCCTGGACCTAAACTTAATTGGGAATCATTCTTGATGCGGCAGAATCCAAAATCTTATTATAGCTGTATACTGAGCACAAAGTGAACTATTCTTTCACCTTTTATTAAATAATCCAAAATCCTATAAGTTTATGATCCAATGAGAATTTCACACTCAAACGTGTCAGTGATTAGGGACATATCTCCCCGAAAGATAAACACGATCCGACTCCTTGGTTAATCTCTATCAATAACAATCTAATCAGCTTGGAGCCCTCATGGGCATTTGGTAAGCTCCCTCTTCGTCACCTGATTGATAGCATTGACAGGCGATTAGGTGTCTGGATGACCTATTCTTATCGACTTAAGGCAATGTTTAAATAAGACTTGTATAAAAGATTATTTCCCATTCATCTGAGAAGCATGCTTCTTAGATAAGAAAGGAGATCTTTCAAAATCAAATCGATAAGGAAAAATTCTCCTCAGCTCGTTAAATTTCCTAAGTGATAATGATTTAAATTCTTTAAAAATATTTGACTATAGAATCTCGAGATTTCAGGACATTCTCATAAGGAAACAAGGATTATAACGCCCTAAATGTAGACGACTCATGAGATACCGATTGATAAAGGCATCTAGCATATTATCGTCCAAGTATGCTTTCTCGAAACTATACACTTGACGTAAAATTATACAGGGCTCTCATACTTAGCTCTCTCCTATTTAGTCTGTTTTATCTCTTTTAAAAATCGCTTTTTTGACTTGAGCGTCAGAGTCTTCCCCTTCGAAGCATCCTCCAGCGGTCTTTTGCAGGTTTCACTTTATCTTTTGGAGTATCCATTTGAGTTGAAGAAGTTGGTATCGGTGGACCCGTAACCCACTTCCAACAATACTAAATCAAGGTGCACAAGAACTGATTTAGATTTAAGAGTTTACAAAAATTAAACTAAAGCAATTGATCGGATTAAACTGAACTAAACTAATAGGTTTAGTTTGATTTCAAAATCTTAGAAGTATGATTTGATTTGGTTTAGAAATTTTAAAAATTTTAAATTATATCAAACTGAATTAAACTCATCCACTGATAATACTAATAAGATTTTACTTTCATCTATTGTCTTTTTACATTGTCAAGCGCAATCCACCATCCACCTTCTCTAATACTATTTTATTTTCCCTATCTCTACAATTAGTTGCAGCCAACACATTCCTCTTATAATAATTCAAATTTTAACTTCTCATAACGCTCAAGAAAAAGTTTTGTATATCTTGGAATTATTATAATAATTAAATTTTAGTATTTTTAGAATTTTATTTTTGTTACTTAGGAAAAAATTATTAAATTATTAATTATTAAAAATTTTATGAAAACTATATCATAAAATTTTTCGAATAAAAGAACTCATAAACCAAACCAAATCAAACCGATACAATGTTATATGATTTGAGTTAGTTGGTTCGGTGATGCCATTTATTTGGTTTAGGTTTTTTTTTTTTTTTTTTTTTTAATAACAAGAATCGAATCTTGGTTTACGGGATCGGGGGAAGGGTTGTTGCCACTGATTTGTTTCCTTAGGAACTTATTTGATTTAGTTTTAAATTTTATAAAACTAATCAAATTTAATTTGATTTAAATCTATTCCTGAAATCAATCCTAACCGCAATGTACACCCCTAC
This sequence comes from Dillenia turbinata, assembly GCA_037126225.1. Classification (NCBI taxonomy): domain Eukaryota; kingdom Viridiplantae; phylum Streptophyta; class Magnoliopsida; order Dilleniales; family Dilleniaceae; genus Dillenia; species Dillenia turbinata. Next base: position 27,543,516 of record JBAMMX010000004.1, read on the forward strand.
TTAGATTACATTCAATTCACTAATAAATTGCATTCGTATTGATATTTTCTAAATAAAAAAAAAAAAAACAGAAACCTGGTTTAAAACAACAATTAAAATTAACCAAAAGACAGCCCAATTTTGAAAAATCCAACATTTTAAATAAAAATCCAAGAAGGTCGAGTCCAAAATGAGTGAGTGATTCAGATACCTTCTGGTCAACTATTTTCATCTAAGATTCTTTCTTCTTATTGACTTAATAATTAATTTTTCTATAAAAAGTTCACATAATTTCATAACAAATGTCAATTTAACGATTCAAAATTTTTATCAAATTAATTATTTGTATTGATTTATATTTTTTTAATATCAAAATTTGAATTTGAAATTATCAAATTAAAAAAAAATTATAACTATTAAACTATCTTGAATTTCTGATATGCTACTTTATAGTAAAATAAAAAATCAATTACCAGACGATTACCGATTTATCTGGACTATTCTCACTCTTCTTCGTTGATCGCTTTCTCTTTCTCTTTCTCTTTCTCTTTCTCTTTCTCTTACTCTTAATCCACGGTAATCGGTAAAAAAAATAAAAAAATGAAAAAGAAAAAAAATGAAAAAATGGAGTCGTCGACGTCATTAACTTCGAAAGGGTGCAACCTATGTGTCTTCTTGCGTGTCCAACCCAACCCGCCAATAGCGTTCAACGCAAACAATTATCATTCGACGCATCGTTTCAACTCTCTCGCAAATTTCCCCAACTCAAACTCAAACCCCTGATTTCAGGACCATCTGATCGACCTCTCTCTCTCGATATGTCGGGTCGTTATCTGGGGAGCTTTCGGGTTTCTCCGATTATCTCTCTGTGTTTAATCTTTCTCGGGCTCTTTGCAGGTAAAGTTTTCTTCATTTTTGATTTCGTTCTCCTCAATTAGGGTTTTAGGATTTGCTAAATTTGTATTTTATATGGACATGTTGTTGTTGTTGACCCCAGTTATAAATTCTGTAATTTATTTTCTTAGCACAATTTTTTTGCCCTAGCTTAGGGTGTTTTGTTCCCAATTTGAAATGATCAAGATTGAGTCGATTAATTTTGTGGGCGTTCTTACTTATATGAGATGTTTTCATTGATCCCCTGCTTATCTTTCTTGTTGCACCAAAGTTCAGTGTAATAACTATGGGAATGGAACACGGAGTGCCGGTCTCTTGATGAGGTTATAGAGATGATCATTTTGTGTTAATTAGTCATTTTGGAAATTAGACTTGAGGCTTTTAGCTCAAATTTCCGCATTAATGATTTCAAACTCTTGCCTGTTATAAAAGGTTTAGGGTTTGAGTTTTGTCCTCTCCCTCTGTTGCCAATCCCAAAAAGGGCTATATAAATATGTATGTATATATATATATATATATATATATATATATATATGAGAGAGAGAGAGAGAGAGAGAGAGAGAGAGATTTTGGAGAGCTACCTACCTGTGAACGAGTTTGAAAATTAAACTTAAAAAGGGATTTCCTTTCCAATTCGTTAAATTACCTTTAACCGTGAAGGGAAGACTTGTTAGCTTGAAATTTGAAAAGGAGAGTAAGAGTGCTAGTTTTCTTGCTGTACTGACAAACGAATCCTTTCTGATGCTAAACTTTGGATGGCAACCTGCAAATAAAATTCGATCCATTGCTGTATCTCTGTTGTAATTAAGATGTGAAATCTCATTGTGAAAGCATCATATAACCTTGTTTGATCACTCTTCCTGGCTAAATACTTCCTAAGGTGCATGCGTTTAAAATGTTATAATTTTTATTGTATATTTCCTTGTTTGCTGAATATTCTGACGTTGAACTAAGTGCGTCTCTTTGTTTTCCAATGACTACAGCATATAATGTTATGCTCAGATTTGGTCCAGGTGATTATGGCTTTGTTTATTTAATCCTGACAGACCGGTGAAAATGTTTCTTCTGCAGACTCTACCCTATCAGCAGTTGTTACACTTGAGTCGATAGAAATATACAAGACCCATGAGTGGCTAAAGTCTACACCAACTGTATATTTCAAATGTAAGGCAGAAAATGAGACCATATTGCCAGATGTGGGGAAAGCAAATGTCCTCTACACTTTCAAGGGCGAAGAGTCTTGGCAGGTTTGTCTTGGGTGAATTTGTTGGCAGTGTAATCCTTACTTTGTTTGTAGTTGTTTGTTGTTTTTTGAGTTGAGACATATGAGATTAGGATGAGAATAGGAATTTAAGGTATTAAATATATTGTGTTGATCTTTTAATAGGTACTATGTTTCAGCTAAAGTTGTGACTTGTCAACCCACAAATGGAGTAAGATGGTAACAAGTTATACAAGAGAAAAAGAAGGCTCACCATTAGAAAAGGCTGGCAGATGGCCAAGAATTTATTTTTCATATAGCTTTCCTCATACGATAACTAATAATTGTTTGGGGATTTCATATGGTGTAATGCAAGCCAAAAAATTGTGAGTTGGTGTCTTCCTTTATACAAGCATCTTTGTCTTCAAAATCTTAGTTGCCCTTCTCATGCTTCTGAAGTTCTTATTTGTTATAACTCTTGATTGCATGATTTCTTTTGCTTTTAGGTGGTTAGGATTTAGAATAGACACTTATGAAGTCGACAAGATTGTTCCCCTATCTGTGTCGAACACAATTTAAGCAAAATAGAAACACTGGAATACCAACTGCTTTGCTGTATCCTGGGAGCCTCTTTCTCTCTCTGTTTCCCATACATCTCTACTTGTTAGGTTTATGGGATGTGCTCATCTCTACTTGTTAGGTTTATGGGATCTGCTCTTACTTCCTAGCTGAGCTGCTAAAATTGCTTTGAGTTGTTGTTGGCAATTTGTTTTATGTGGGGATAAATGTGACTACTCTTTCTAGAAAGACTGATGGAAAACCTTGCAATCGAAATGTTTCCAGCCATTAACAGATTTGGCAGACAAAAAGTGCAAGCGATGTGGGATCTATGAGAAAGATACCTTTAAGTCAGATGATACATTTGACGAGTGGGAATTCTGCCCTTCTGATTTTAGTTCTCCTGATGGACGATACACCCATTTTAAGGACAAGGAATTGAATGCTACATTCTTATGTGCTCAGTGTGTACCTGTTGAAAGCAGTAAGTTGTCATAAGGTCTTATATTATAGCTTGTCTCACATTGTTTATACTTGTTTTATGGCTACTTGACATCCCTAATGCTAAGAAACTGGATTTTAAATGATGGGAGGAACTCTAATTTTGTTCCTGCATGTCAGTTGGCTGGAGGAACTCTTATGTTAATGGCAGACTTGAATTGAAGTTTAGACTTGAATTGAAGTTTTCTTTTTTCTACATGCTAATGTTTTTATTTTGTGGAAGACCATGATTCAAGTAAAGAATTTACCAAGTTATTGCTGCATTTTGGGGCTAATCACATCTTTAATGTGTGCAGATACCAATCAAGCCTCTCCACAAGATAAAGGAAAAGGAATGCATATTGTCATAGTGATCGTGATCAGTGCTCTGGTTTCAACCGTATTTGTTGTTGGTTTGATAGCCGGATACAAGTATTGGCTGAAGAAGAAGAGAGAGCATGAGCAGGCGCGTTTTCTAAAACTGTTCGAAGATGGTGATGACATCGAGGACGAATTAGGCCTTGGCAGTCCTATATGATGATGTATAATATATTGTAGAAATGTACAGTTAGGATTTTTAAAGCCTTTTCTGTTTAAACATTTAAGTTTTGGCACACACTTTCTCACTACATTCACACACCTAGGGAGATTGTTGAGGAGGGACCTATTGTATAAACAATGATGCGAACGAATTGATTATGTGCAAGATGAATAAAACATGAAAGAAATAAGATAATACAAGCCGAGGTTAGGTAATTCTTTACAAGGGACCACAAATGCAAACATGTTTCATGGTGCCAAGATTGGGTAATTCTTTACGAGGGAGCACAAATGCAACATGTTTCAAGGTGTATTTGTGCCTTTGTATTTAGTGTGTTTTTTTTTTTTTTTTTTTTTTTGTCCGCTAATAGGGAGGGAAACTTTATCAATTGACTGCCAAATAAATCAAGAATTAAATCAATCAAATGACATATTGCTGTGAGATTTGAGCAATTTTGAAATGGTTAAAATATTAGAATTTTTAAAATATTCTGGGTTACCTGCTGTGTTCATTTGGTATTTGATTTATTTGGGAGCTTTTTTTTTTTTTTTTTAAAAAAAAAAAAAAAAACATTCATTTGGTTTTTGATTTATTTAGTTTTTCTAAACATTATTTTAATCCACCATAATGATTTCAAGTCTCTCAGGTGATTGTTTAAGGCATGGCTTGTGATTCTTTCTCTTACTTTCCGTCCCTATTTGTATTTTCTCTCTCTCTCTCTCCCAAGAATCACCATGATTTTCTGTTTGTAGTAATTTTTCGTCTGAAGAATTATAATGAAAGAACAAGCAATTCATATGGGGACGACTCTTTTGCTATCTTGTTCATTTTCGACTTTTCAACCAGAACAGAAAGGAAACATAATGGAATAGCATAGGAGAGTGAGACTTTCAGAAGTATAACATTCTCTCACTATTTCCGAAAATGTGGCTGCTACATGATCTACTGCACAATCTCGTGAACAATGTAAGTTCCAAAGAGAGAACTGGCCATTCCATCACGGTCTTCTTCGTCAGCTCCTAGTTCCAGTTCCAGTTATAGTCTCTGATCATCTCTTTGATAGAAACATGGCCAATTACCAAAGTTGCTTTCATAAACTTCCGTGTCATCAATACTGTAGTCAATCCTAGTTTTCGTTTCTTGCCAGATATATTCATAGCCGTCTTCCTTCTCCCAATCGCCATCCCCTTGGCTCACCCAAAAATCATAAGTTGGAATTTCTGTAAAGTCTTTATAAGGAATAACGTGTACCATATCCCCATGGTGGTGGGAACCATCCGGCTCTAATCCGTTCCTGTCTTCACTGTCATAGATGCTGTTGCTGCAGCAGAAGAGATCATCCACCCAACTCCTGCCACGAAAATCATAGTCCTGTCGTAATAGGGCTCTATTGATCCATATTCATTTCCAACACTAGCTGTAAACCTGGTCAGCTCTTCCCCATGAGGAGGTGATATGGAATCATAAAACCCTTCTCCGAGAGGAAAGTCGGGGTTCAATATGGGACTTGAATAAAAAATCGAGTCTAGTAATGGCAAAGGTTTCTCGTAGGTGACACTGTATGGTATTTGATCATAAGATATATATTCTGGCTCATTAAAAATAGAAGTCCACGAAGGGCATGGTTGATGAAAATAGGGCTCTAAGTGCTGACTTATTTGCAGAGAGCTGTTGCAAAAGTTGAAGAAGAACGGATGAAATAATCAACATTTATATTTGCTGGAAGAAAACAAAAGTAGTAATGATTCCTACTGATCTGTGTCCCTCAGATTCCGCATGCCTACTTGATGACCTCTTTGGATGGGATCCTCTCTTTAGCAATAGAAAGGCAGCAAAAAATATGGGCATCTTAGGCCAGGAAGGCAGTAAAATATGTTGAGGCATCTTATGTTGTATATTCAAAGCTTTCTCCCCAAATTTGCAGGTAAAATGGTTCCCTTTTATCTTCTGCCGTTCCATTTTGTGATTGGCTGGACTTTCTGCAGCAATCTTATCAATCACATTTTGGGTGATCGGGTCTAATAGAATTCACCTTTTCTCCTCCTCTTATTCATTTGAGAACCCTTCTTCATGATCTTTATCCTGACTAGAAGTTTTGGCTCTGGAGTTCTCATCAGCCAACCACACAGATAGGGAAATCAAAGGACACGGCCCGTTCCTAATCCTAAATCAACAAATCCGAGTGCAAAGAAACAGACTGGGCTGAAGCAAGATTAGGGCTAGAGGATCTCTGTAGCATTGCCATGAACTTGTGTCTTTGCTTGTCTCACAAATGAGCCAGGCATAAAGTGTCTTTGCTTGTCTCTGGAATATTTGTATCAGAAACATCAGTGCATAAGCTGTAGGAAAAAGAATTGCTTAATGGTTTTCTTGCTTTTCTGAAAATTTTATGTCCACACATGCCAAGAATATTTAAAGCAGTTGAAGATGCTAATTACAAGCCCAACTTGGAGCAGGTTCTTGGAATATAGCCATGGACTAATTCAAGAAAGAAAACTACCACTAGAATGACTGTTTTAGTTGAAACCTAAAGTTAAATATGCCAGTGAGAGCATTGTCTCGATATTATAGACATTTATATCGACAAATAAAATATCTTATAAATTTTGGAACATCTAAATCAGTGAAAATAGGATTCATAGTGGGCGAATTCTCATTTTCAAACCTTCCAAGGAGGAAAATGGTTCAGGATCTTTTATCCTTTATTTTGACCCTCTTGTGGAAAGTCCTTCATATTGCTTCTGTTGAATTCCGATAATAACTATGACAGATAACAGTACACCAAAATATACACCTACAAGATATTTTCATGCCAATGCTAGAGATTTATCCATTGCCCAGTCTTTGTAATTTTGACATTTGTTATTTTGACAAGAAACTTAGAGAAAAGTGTGGTAGTTTCTTTGACGCAGTGCTTGGTTTAGAAGAACAGAATGAAAGAAAACGGATTGGAAGGAAGGAGGGATGGGGCTGCCGGAAAATGTTTATTTGGACCATGATGAAAAATGTTATGATGCTGCTTAATCTTAGCTTAATGCAGCAACTTCCCTATATTGCAATAAGGAATATTATAATATATGAAACAAAATTAAATAATGAACATCTAGGACTGGACTCATTATACACAATACTCCAATGTAGACCAAATCAGTAAAAATCCTTCTACGATACCAGTACTTTTAACTAGAAGTGAAAATAAGCCCATGGTTTTAGCATAACTTGCATATAGATTATTCCAACATTCCCATTCTGTAAGTAAACTAGATTCTTGAAGAACAAAAACTTGTTACCTTATGTGCTACAAACTTCACAATCCAGGAGTGTTTTATCCCGGACTTTTGCCGGTTACAACATCATTGAAGTTGTTCAATTCAATTGAATGGACTCCATATGTTGCCTTGATAGTATCCCCGCAGCAACTGCAAATCAAACAATTTGCAAAGAAAAGTTAAAGAGAGCAAAGCAAAGATGTTTCATGACATTTTCTTATTTTTTTGCATCAGCCAGGACAGAGGACTTCTAGACCAAGATAGGACATCTGTATTGGGCAATGGAGTGTGGATGGGCCTGGTTCCATACAATGTCTCAATTGAACCTCTTCTTGTCAATTCCATACAATGTCTCAAATATTCCTGGTTCCACTCGGCAGAAGTATGAATGATCTGCAGAAAAAGACCTGAAGAAATTAGAAGTTAGGGAATATAAACATGAAGTAGAAGATCAGCTAGGCAAGCCCAAAAAGTTCTCGCGGGGATAAATGGAGCATGCTCGTGTGCTTTTCTCAAAGTGCATGCACCCTCCATCTGGACCTATTAAGATTCAATATAGCTTAGGACCATAATGATGATTCAGAACAGCATATTTATTTGATATGCCATTATATAGAATTGCATGAAGCATCCTAAAGCATTGAGGTCAAGTGTAAAAGGGTAGGACATTGAAAACCAAGACCAATGCCTGCATGTTCTGTCCAGAAATTATATAGTGCTCCTATTTATTTTTAATGATGATCCCAGTTCATTTATGACACTGCTCATATCAAGCTGTAGCCTAAAGAATCTAATTATCAATCTAGACATAAGAAATTCATAAAACATCAAGCCGTCAACGCTCTGCGGAACTATTTGCAAAACTGCGTGATAGGACTAGAAGCAACACATGCAATCAACTAGCACAAAAGCGAATCAATGGAAGTGATGTACTCTATGATGCGTAACTTGGTGGGGCGGAGTCTAGAGCAACTAAACCAATATATAACCTTCCATGTGGCCCAATTTTCCAGAATATGAAGGATATCAAATCTCTATTTCCGTGAATAGCAAGTTTAATTGTTGCACCCCATTATTAAAGTATGTAACGATCACAACAGAGATGCTGAAGGTGGTGATAAAGTGGGCAATGCCATTTTAATGTAATTGTTGTAGGAACTGATTTGATAAAATCTATCATCGATATATAAATCAAATAACTCTAGATTTTCATGTCAAATTATTAAGAAAATATAAATAACAGAATATATAAATTAAAGGATAGTATACCCAAATCAATACTTTCCAAATCTCCCTTTAATGATTTTTAACGAGTGTTGATTGTCTCGATTATCTACCTCCAATAATCCTGAATTGGGAATAGCCTTCCAGATCTTTGTGTTGTCCTTAAAAAAATCTCTAACTGATAAGATGTTAGGGATAAAAGAATCACCAGATCCGAGGACCACAATTCATATTTAAAAATAACTGTATTATTTTTTGATAACCATATTTAAACCCATCATCTAGATAGGATTATTCCTTAGGTTTCTGCACGTGGGAATCACACCCTATTAGATACTCTAAAGTCTAATATTAACCAAAACTTTAGTAGATCAATTTTTCATTTTCATATGGACTCATCATGACAGTTTAAATACATAATTATTTTACATATTAATCCAATGTTAGATTAAATGATCTAATAATCTCCCACTTAGACTATTTGTATATATTTATATTTATGTATAATCAAAATGAACTCAATTTTGCTGTCAATACTGAAATGTATTTATAACCAATTCCGTCCATCAATCATATTAATATAGGATCAGAGAGGCCTTTGTCACATTTATCATAACTCGACTCAACAGTGATCACATATGCCAATACAACCGAATGACATAGATCATGATGTGGATGTGTAGTATGAAAATTACATACAATGTGATCTGTAACATATTTATTTTCAATTGGTCCTCCCTAAACCATAATGAGATCAATTGTACTTAATATCAGAGTGTGATCTAAAAACTGAATCTTTATTTCTATGAAACTTAACCTTAAATACCTTAAACTAAAATAACTGAAAATATCTATAGTAGATGAGTATCTAAAATCACAAACTCCCATTGAAACTGAAAATCCTGAAATGATATAACACACATACAAATAATGTGCATATGAATCTTTTGGGTAACAATCCCTTAGTAAACGGATCCGTAATTATAGAGTTTGTGTCAACGTACTCTATAGACAACTGTCCACTCTGAATCATTCCCTTTAGACTGCTAAATTATTGTCACATAATAACTTAAGTGATCTAAGAATACCATCCACTATATGCAGTCCCGTGAAAAAATTTTACAATCATATTTTATAGTTAAATACCTTATAACATGCTAGCCCCATACTATTCTGGCATCCAATAAAATCACTGTCAATATACTGAATGATCTCAATCTGATCTGACCTCCGATAAGTGAGTATGTTTCCTTTTGTTCTCTATCATTACCAAATGATCTATTTGCCTGGTTTTAATGATCTATTATTAAGTACATGCCCAACATTTCCGTAACGTATGCAATACTGAACACGAATTTTTTTAGGCACCGGTTGAAACTAAACTAATCTCCTTTAATTATATGGGTATCTCCTAGTTTATAATCCCGAATGTTATATCTTTTGAGAATCCTGCTCCTATAAAACTTGTGGTATACACAATTTTTAACCAAATTCAACTCAAAACCTAATGAAATGATTACTCGATAAAATTTGTAATACCACGGCATCGATTCTGGAGATAGTAGAATTTGTTCTTTCGAAATGATGATTTTTCAACATTGTTCTCATTTGTTTCTCCCCCCTACAAACTCAACATGCTCAAAGAACCGTACACTTCTCAACTTAAATGTAATCTTATTGGTGGGATCATAACAAAAAACTTATATCCCTTAAATCTTTCAGAATACCCTATAAAATAGCAACCTCCATCGTGATATCCAGTTTTCTTTCATTAAATCGGAAAAACCTAATCTCAACTAGACAACCCCAAACCTAACAATGCTTTAAACTAGGACGTCTCCCTATTCAAAGCTCTTAAGAGGTTTCGGTGGTTGTTTTAATGGGGTCTCTGTTGAGAATATATATGCTGCAATCTTAATTGGGATTTATTCGCAAGAAAATATATGTAACCATATCTAAAAATCGTCTATGAATATGATACATTATCATTGACCATTTCAAGAAATCGAAATGAATAACCCATAGATATCCATATGTATCAATTTTAAGACGTCCAAAACCTTTTGACTTCATATCTCCTTTTGTTGGTTTATTTTCTCTTTATACCTTGTGTACTTAAATGTAAAAATTCACTAAATAAAATAATAGTATCAACAAAATATAGATTATCGGATTCTGATAAAGAATCAGAACAAACCAATTTGAACTCAAGAAACAAACTGACTTTTCATTTCTGAAAGAACAAGTAAAATTCAATTTGTCCAATACAGAAATAGAAATTAAATTTCATCTAAAAGACGGAATCACAAAAGTTTCATTGAGATCCAAATAGAAACCGGTTTTCAATAATAATCTAAACCTTTCTATTATTTCAATTTGAACTTTATTGTCATTGCCCATATAGATATATCTTTCACCATCAATTGGCAATTGATAATTTAGAAAACTTTACAGAGATACACTGATGTGAGTAGTTACAGCGTAATCTGGCTATCAAATGTGTCCTAGTACCGAAATTAAATTAACCTTAAAACAAACCAAACAAAAAATCTTAGCATCATTCTTATCCTGTTTTCTTAACTTTCCTTTCTTATCTTTAATGGCCACTTAACCCTGATACTATTTTGAGATAAAATTTGTTAAAAGTGTAACAATTTCAACCTTTTTATTCTTGACAAACTGTTTCTCAATATTCACAAGGAAAGATAAAGTTGTTGCAATCAACTCAGACATAGTGCCTCTGAATGTTTATGGGATGACCCGCTTTATTATCGTTAGACACATGCGATTCGACCTCTCCTACCTTTTTTTCTCCCTTTTTTCCTCAAATGTATTCTTATCCGTAAGTAGTGGGAAAGAGTCAGTCCTTAACGCAAGGTCTAAATCCATGACTCCAAGAACTCTAACTAAATTCTCTTGCTGTGATTTAAAATTCGAGTCATTCAATTTAAGAGTCAACCTAAATTAGGCATTAGTATCAACAGAAAGAGTATGTAAAACTTAATAGAGAATAATAAACAATTCAAATCATGCTCACAATAATTTAAACCAATTAATTAACAATTCAAATAAAAGTAATCTCATCATAATATATCGGTAACTCCATTAATATTTCATTTTTTGACAAAATAATTAATTTGTAAGTGGTACCCTGATATAGTAATCAAATACTAATAATAAAATAACATACCAAATTGTAAACCTTCCTTTTGGGTTGATTCACAATTTACAGGTAAAACCAAATAATTATCACGTGTTTATCACCGCAGATGCACACATAATTTTGATGAACACTGACCTTCCTTTTGATCGATCAACACTCACATAAGTTGTATATGCATATTCTTTTATATTTCGAAATAAAATAATTTCTATAAGAGAGTTTATTTTGGCGAGATGCTTTTTTAATTAAAATATTTTAAAAAATATATATAACAATTATTTGAATTAAAAATTATATTTTTAATTGAACATGTGTCCAATTTTGACCTAATGGGCTTAAACTTGAGTATTGGTTCTATACTTAGGTCCAATTTTATTATCTGTTTTGGTTCCTTAAACTTAATGACCCATATACTTTAAATTGAATCTAAAATTAGACCCAATTTTATAATCCAAATATATCAAATAATCAAACTTTACTTAATAAACTTAAAATGCACTTAATCCAATAGCTCTTACAAATTGGGTTTGCTAGAAACCCAATTTTATTTCAAAAATTAGGTCTATAAAGATTTGGTCTCAATATTTGAATTGGGCTTGTAATGGGCCAATTCAATTGGCCTAGAGTCAAACATTTAATTAAGCCTAATGGTCCATTGAAATCCATTAAACTCCATTAAAGCCCATTAACCAATTAAAGTCCAATAGCTCAATAGTCCAAATTGACCCAAAACACCCTAACCCCAATCCAAACTAAAATTGACCATTTTAATTAATTTAATTTGTTTTTAATTATTAGATGACTGTTCATCTTCTTCAAGACCGAAACCCTAACCACACCGCCATCCTCCTATCCGTCGACAATCTCTCTCTTTACTGAATCATCATCTCCGTCAATTAAGACCGTCAGAGACTTGCCTTTCGTCAACTGAAGATGGAGAAGAAGAGAGAAATAGGGACGAACCGTCTCTATTCCTTCCCAACGTAACACCTCCGCTGACTAAAACTTAACCGTCTGAGGCAACCGTCAATCTGTAGATTGAAATGAAATCTTTGTCTTCATCATCGATGCCTCCCTTCTTCTGATCAGTGTTTTGTCGATATCGACAATTTTTTGCTGATCGACTGTAACAAGAGAGAGACGAAAGGATACCGAAGATCTGAAACCTTAGAGAGAGATTTAATTCGGATCTCTTGCGGTGTGAGCATGATTTGGGAAAGCATTAAATGCTTGTCCCTTTTTCTTTTTTAAGAAAGTCCAAATTAATGAGAACCTTGAATCCAAATGCGAAAAGTTAAATCCTCTTATACAAATGGAAAACCTGAACAGTAGGAGACAAAAAATTAAAAAAAATAAAAAATAAAACTTTTCTCTCCTTGTGTTTCCAAGATTGACGCCGGGGACAGCTAAAGGGGTCTTCTCCGATCCTTTTTTTTTTTTTTGTTTTTTTGTTTTTTTTTTTTTTTAATTCCGAGACTATAATACAAGCATTAAATGCACGCTTTTTTTTATTTATTTATTTCACATTTAATGTTTAAACTGTGAACCGAAATTAATAAAAACTTATATATATTTTATTCTTAATCATTTAAACATGAAAGTTCTGATACCATTTATAAAAACTGATTTGATAAAATCTATTATTAATATATAAACCAAATAATCCTAAACTTTCATACCAAATTATTAAGAAAATATAAATAATCAAATATAGCAATTGAAGAAAAATATACCTGAATCCATACTTTCCAGATCTCCTTTTAATGATTTCTAAATAGTATTGATTATATCGATTGCTTACATCCAATAATCCTGAATTGAAAACAGTATTCTAGATTTTTATTTTCTCCTTAAAAAATTTTTAACTGATAGGATGTTAGGGATGAAAGAATCACCAGAGTCGGGAATCACAACCCATATTTAAAAATAACTGTTATCTTTTGATAACTCTATTTAAACTCATCATCCAGATAGGATTCTCCTTTTGGTTTCTACATATGTGAGAGCTACACCCCATTAGATAGTTTAGAGTCCAATATAACTTTAATAGATCACTTTTTCTATTTTTATATGATTTTCATCATGATAGTTTAAATATATAATTATTTTATATATTAATCCAACGTTAAATTAAATCATCCAACAATTGTTTCTAATATAGCCGAGAAACACGTTATGTCTAAACTATGTGATTATCCACGAATTAGCAAATCGCTCCAGTAAAAATGGAAAATTTGATACTTTTATACTTCAGGACTTGACATGGAATGTCATGAGGTGAAGCAACAGAAGCCCATATAACAAGCAAAAGACCATGTTTTTTCATTTTTCAGGTCCATTTAAAGTCACATTTTTTATTATGAAATCAGATGATAAGCTCGGATGGGAATGTCGGCGAATACACTGCAAGCAAAGCAAGAGCTATACAAAGATTGAAGAAATGGACCTTTATATTGCGTCATCGAAAATCTCAACTGGGGTTGGGAAGGAAGGACACTTGTCCAATCTACAACAGGCCCCCGCAACCCTTTCATGCACTGCCACTTCTCCTTCCTATCCAATCCTCCGAAGCCACGCCGGATTTGACTTTTTTTTTAATTATTTTTTATATAAACCAGTATCGGTAATCATGTTTAACCCAAGTTCGAGTCAGGTTGAGCCTGACAAATTTCTCTTCTATTTTTTTTCTGCGTACACAAATCAAGGTTTTATTTGAAGGTAGTACCGTACCAGTCCAGACTCGACTTTCATGTTTACTTGTATTCCTGCTTTTCTTATTGTTAGTACCTGTCTTCAGACTTTGCTCCCTCGGAGCAGCAGTTGGAACAGCCATTGTGATTGTTGATTTGACTAGAGCCAATGTGTTAGCCATTTCCTTCCGGGAATGGTCACTTCAACTCGATGACTGCTTGGCGTTCTTGTACGACAGACATGTCGAGAAAAATATTGAAAATAACCAAATCCCATTTTTTTTTTGTGCTTTTTTGGTGAGGAAGGGTTCGTCAAAATATCCGAAATCATTAGCACGCAGAACCATAATCCCATCAAACGTATGTTTTTTTTTTTTTTTTCCCAGAATTATTTTCCGCCATCCACTTGGTGACAAACAGATTAACTTTGTTTTTAATCATATTCGTCATCGACTTAAACTACCAACCATGGTTAGCGTACTATAGCTCACCTGGCACATGCCTGGCTCTCAATTTACACGGCCGAATCTTACATACAGTCATGAGCTGAGCAAGGTTCGGTGCCAGCCACAACCGCAGCCATAGCTAACCTCAAACCCCACAGAGAAGAAACAATCTGTCCAGAGATATCAAGTAACCAATAAAAGCTAAATGGACATATCACCCAGTAGTCTCCTCAAAAGATGGCTTATAAAGAAATAGGCAAATATTATTATTAAATAAAAGTACATCAGTTTTGTGTAATTTATGTATTCGATAATGTTATTGCTCATCTGAACTTGATCCTGAAGTATGTTTTCCCCCTACGGCAATAGTCCGAAAAGATTATAGGGCACAGAAAAACTGAACAGAGAGATAACAAGAAAAGAGTTGTTCCACCGACTGGCCATGACAGCCAGCACTTCCTCATTATTCTAAGGTGATTCGCTGCCTTTGGGAGAGCCACGTTCATAATCTTGGTCGTCCATGGGACTATGATCTTCTCTGGGACTGGGATTGCGGCTGTGACCATTAGCTTCAGGAGGGCTATCACACCCCCTAGCTGCAGGGCTCTCTCTCACGGGGCTAACTGGGCTGCCACTCTTTGCCCTGGGACTTGCACTGTATTCAGATCCACTTCCCTCGGTGTCAACTCGTTTAGCCTTGGGTGAGGAGCTTCTCCTCTCTTCGTCCATGTGATCATCAGGTGTTGAGCTACGCTTACCATCCTTTGGGGGAGGAGAAATATTCTCTGGATCAGAACTCGTATGGTGAGGGGGGCTCTCAGATCTATTCTCGTGGCAGTCTCTGATTGGAGGGAATTGAGACCGACTGGAAAATTCCACACACGCAAATAAGCACCAACATAAGGAAATGATGGATAATAAGATTTACCCATACAAACAAATTGTGAATTCCAGCAGGGCAAGGAGGTTGAGAGACAAATTACCCGTAGCTGCGGCTTCTGCTGTAACTTCGGCCCTGGCTATGGCCACAATAAGGAGAGCGTGACCTTGATGGTGATCTTGAGTAACTTCTCCCACGTCTGAAGCAAAAATATCTAAATATTTAGATTCAGGTCTTAGCACTGACCTTGCCAAATGACAACAAATGGGCAAAGAGAGAGAGGGACAGAATCATGTCATTACAGCCTGAAATACCTGAGCTTCTTGGGACTGTTCTTGCAATTTCTTTCGATGTGGCCTCTTTCACCACAACAGTAGCACCGGTTTTTCCAGTCCCCAGCTTTACAATCTCGAGCCCAGTGGCCATCTATACCACAATTAAAGCAGCGCCCAGAACCAGGAGGAGGACCTCTGCCT
The DNA here is from genome assembly GCA_037126225.1 of Dillenia turbinata. Classification (NCBI taxonomy): domain Eukaryota; kingdom Viridiplantae; phylum Streptophyta; class Magnoliopsida; order Dilleniales; family Dilleniaceae; genus Dillenia; species Dillenia turbinata. Next base: position 27,559,317 of record JBAMMX010000004.1, read on the forward strand.
AGATACTCTCTAGAACCACCTGCACCGCGTGGCCCCTGCATTATACGTGCCAGAAATCACAGTGTAAGTAATCAGTTTTAAAATATTAGTAATCATAAAACACTTGTCAACATGATCTAGAAAACTCAAACAGGACCAATAGGATGACGACATAAAAGTGCAAAAAATGCAATGAACAACACGATTTAATAAAATTTCTACGGCCAAAAACAGGTTAATAACAATATTGATTTGTAAAACTCAAGTTATCATTTCACTAAAATGCATGATGCATACAACTCTTGGTTCATTTCCTCAGCCAGCAGGGAAACTAGTACATTAACATCAAAACCACCTGAGCCTTAACATCGTAAGTGCCTTATGGCAAAAGAATTTCCCAACACTTAAGTTTGAATAAGTGATTCAAAATGAAAATAAAGCGTTTTGTACAACTCTTCATCTTGACTTGTACTAAATGTAGCAAAACGGAAGCCACTAAAGAGTTCCCTTTCTGTGGCCACTATGCCAAAGGCTCAGGCCTTCCAGAGCAACTTTTGACAGCTCTAGACAGCAAAATTCCACTAATTGTTCCTTTTGAGAGGAGAGGTGGAGAGAGGACCATGACTTAGCAAAGTGTTCTTCTATCAAACTTATCCAAGCAAAAAGTAAATGATTAAATAGATAAAATAGAACAAAAAAGCAAGAATTTGCTGGGACACATGGAAAATAAAGCAAGTTCATAATCTCACCCCTTTTGCAAATTCAACAATAATACGACTTCCATCAATGTTGCGACCATCTAAGCTATATCTAGCATCGTCAGCATCACGAGAATCACTAAATTCCTGCCAACAAAGCAAAAGGCAAAACCCATAAAAACACAATATAGTGGCATGACATTGAAAAGTCAGTTTATTGGGGGTAAAAGAAAAAGAAAGCCTGGAACATCATGGAAAACAAAAAACCAATAAGAGAGAAGAAAGAAAGAGAAGTACATACAACAAATGCGTAGTCATGCTTCATGTCCACGTCTCGTATTCTGCGCAAATTGTTGCCATAGACAGTAAGACCATCATTACTTAAGCAAGGGAACGATACTTGCCCCTCATGGACTAAACACCAGTTTGAGTTTGTTGCCATTTCCATAAAAACACGCAATAACATCACAGAAAGAATCGCCAAAGTCTCCTATACACTTGGAAAGAATTCCCACCAATTTCATCAAGGCCACCCATTCACCACAGACCTCCAGGCTAGGCAAAAGCCCAGAAACCTTCAATAAGATCATTCAAATTAAAACACACAACTCTTGGGGTCCAAGTTCCCAGACAAATAGCAAGATAATTAGAACAGGCAAGCTAAGCACCACAGTGAGCCTAGTGGCTAGTGCAGACTTGATGGTCCTATCATTTCACTGAAAAACCAAAGATTGCTATTGAAAAATTTTATGACTTGGGAAGGTAACTGCTATTGACAAAATTCCTTCTGACAACTTTTGATGAATTGACATAAAAAAAAACAAATTTTGCATCATCGGGAAAATTCTCATGACAATTTTTCAAAACAAAGATTTCCCCATCCCAAAAGAGAAAACCAGTAAAACAATTAAGGTCTCAGCCAGGGCAAAAAGGAACCTTATGCATCCAGTTTTTAACATTATGAACTTGGCTGTAAAAGGTCTAACAAGGATGAAGAGTAAGTCTGAAAAAATCATAATCCTATACTGAATCAAAAAATGATTGACCAAAAAAAAAACCCACAAGGAAGATGAACGAGTCTAACATTCAACATAAAAAACATATTTCTGAACCAACGAAATAAAGAGGATGAATTTACTCAGATAAGAAAACTAGGGTGAAAATTCAAGAATAAGAAGGCTAATCCTTTTCCTACCTTCCAAATCTACCAAAGATGGCCTCCAAATCTCTAGATCGTGTCCTGGAAGACAAGAGCCCAACATAAAGACGGGTATTGCCATATCGTTCACTGCCATATCTATCACCGCCGTATCGGTCAACATATCGCCGCATTGTTACACACTGCACTAAGAAAGCCCACTACAACTATTATTTCTTCATAAACACAATACTGTCATATCCAAAACAATAACCTAACATGGAATTTCCACTCAAACAACCCTCCTATTATTATCCAACAATTACTAAAGCGGGTCTAAACCAAATATTACAAAAACTGGATTTCCTAAAATTACAACGTTGTAAAACTACCAATTCACCAGGAAAATAAAAAGAAACCATTAACTATAGCACGCAGATCTGATCTATTCAATCAAGTAAATAATGTAGAGAGATAGGCATTTGAAAAAAAAAAAATCGAAATTTGATTTAGACCTCGAAGATTCCGGGTTGAGTTCAGATCCGAATAAGCACGTCTAATGATTTCTTGCTTTCGGGGCTTTCTGCAATTGAACAATCATTAAGAGAACCAGAAAGAATTCGAAGGGGGAAGAAATCATAGAATTAGGGTTTGAGGGAAAGAAAGAAATCTAACCCTAAACCCAACGAAAAATTCTCAATCAAAAACATGTAGAAAGAGAGAGAGGTACCTTTCCAGAGACAGCAGATGTTGAACACAGAAAAACTCCGAGAAGCTTCAGGTGATGCGACTGCGAAGAATCGAAGGGGAGAGAGAGCGAGCGAGCGATTGGCGAACGAAACACCATTCGAGTGGAAAGAGGTAAAATAGGGCTTAAATAGGAAGGCCGTTTCTGACGGGGCGAAAAGAACCGACTTACGAGAGGCGTTTGGGCTTGGGCCGTTCTACTTCGGCCCGCGAATTATAATTTTTTTTTTCTTTTTTTTAGGTCGAGATTTGAATTTGAAAAAAAATTATAACCATTAAACTGTTCCCTTAAAAACATTTACGTATTATAATAAATATATTTTATTTTTAATATTATATAGGGAGAGTTATTTATAAACTAAGTTTCATAATTATTCAAATTAAATTAATGGTTATCAAATAAAAAAATATATATTATGCTAATGTAATTCAAATTTTGTAAATCAAGCAATTAAGCCGAACCCAATTAATTTCGATTAATCCAAATTTAGGTGATAATTGATTTCTCATGCACACTTATAAAGAACTTTTTGCATTCCCAAGAGAACATTTTAGCTCTCTCGATCTAGTGATTCTGATTTCAAATCGTGATCTAATAAAAAAATAAAAATAAAAAACTTTTTGCCATTTCATTGGTGTTTATAGTTACGAAATTAACAGTTATTGAATTATTAAACCATGAAGAAATAATAGTTTTTGAATTACAATCTTATGCCACTCACCCCATAAAAAATCCAATTGCCCGTTATCAATCTACCATCATTAACCCATGAGTTCAAATATATGCACCACCCTTGTAGCTACAAGAAATCCTATTCTAACAAATATATGATTTAATATTAAACTCTTTTTTTTTTTTTATGAGAATTAGTCTACATGCATTAGAGAACCAAAAAAAAAAAAAAAAAAAAAAAAAATCCCCAACACTTGGCTAATCTCCGTAAATCACATAAATGATTGGACGACATACATTGCCCGAACATGTAATTATTTACCCGATGATATAGCCAAAAATTAGTTAAAAACTCCAAAAATGAAACTATGAATCTCTAGGTTTATCCTTCTTATGCTCATCAAGTTATCTTCTTCTTTTTTTTCTTTAATGATCGGCATGATTGTAATTGATATAAATCTTTGTTTAACTTATTGTTTCTTAAATTAACTCGAAATTTTAATTTTATTTAATAATATTATATAATCAATGAAGAATGAGTTTGACACAATAGTGGAGTCTCTTTATTGTATTCTAGAAGTTAAGGGTTCGAATCAACCTCCTTGCAAAAAAAATAAATAAAGAGAAGGCTGCCTAGTTTTTGCACTAGATACGCACTTTTAATATTATATAATCAATCAAGAAATATTAAATTTGTGTTTGACATACTATTAGTACAAAATCAATTATATTTTCCTATAATTTTATGGTAACTCTAATTTAGACAAAAAATTAATTTATGGAACATAGTTGTGTATAAAAGACAAAGCAATGGACTTTCCTAACATTAGTGAAATGCATGTATGGTTCCACACATGATACATGTAAAAGCTTTGAGTGTGCATTTACATGTAATTTTGCATAACTAATTACATGGCTTACAAGTTAATTATAAAAAATGATCAAGCAACTTTTTTTAACTGTAAAACCAACAGTAAAATCCCAACTCACGAACAAAACAAAAATACCAGTAAAAACAAGTAAAACCCCATCACCATGCAAATTTTGCTTCTTCTGTTCTTGTGTATGTAAACCAATTCGATCTACCTCCTCTTGTTCTTGCTTCCAATCAACAGAGTGAAATAAAAGAGAATCCTGAAGAAAAAGCCCCAAGCAATAGTGATCCACAAGCAATTCCATTTGCTTATATCAGTAATTCCTTCCTTCTTTAGTATATCCAAACCTGTAGTCACACAAGTTGAGCTACTAATATTCATGCCCAAAGTACCACTCAAGCTCTTCAACAACTTGATCTTCAGTTCTGCTGGGACTGCCCCAAGCGGGGTGTTGTCGAAAATTTGAACACCCTTGACAAAGCACTTGGTCGGGTCATCAAACTCATTCTGCAATACCCCTTCAAAAGGGTATTTCACTAGAGAAATGTAGTGAAACCAAAGCCAATAGGCAGGGATTCTATCCCTAGTTATGAAGAAGCCACTGAAGAGCACAAAGTAAGCCAAAATTGCCACAACCACAGTGAAACCCAACATGACATGAGAGACTATTCCAGACAAGAATGTGACAAAAGAATTACCAGCCCAAAATGATGCCAAAATTGCCAAGAAGTAGAAAACAAACCCCCCGAAACCACCTGCAAGACCCACTGCCCAGAATGTAGTTGCAGCGAAAGTGATTGATAAAAAGACTAGCGAAGGCAGAGAGATCAAAGAGTGAGCAAGCACATATGATGAGCGGCGATACGCATTGTAGGCAGTCTCTCTCATGAAAATATACCTTTCCATGAGAAAAACAGGAATGGCTTCAGCACATGTGTAGAACATGGTGGACATGGCGAATGCGAAAAATCCTAATCTCTCTTGAACCCCTTTTGGAGAGTTGTCAAGATGCCAATATATAGTGGCTAGAATTATGCCAGTGACAAGAACTGCCATCAATCTGATCAAAAATAACTCAGGCGTTCGCGTAGAGTTGAGGATTGATCTTTTTGAGATTACAATCATTTCCATCCACATTGGATTTGCATACTTCTGAACGGCGGAGGTTTCATGATGACTAGAACCAGCACCACCAGAGACCAATTTCCCTCTCGAAACGCTAGCGCTCACAGCGTCACTGAGGGAAACCTTGAACCTCAGTTTTTCTTCACCTTTGTCATCATTTTGCACATCATTTCTCGTCCTTCGCCATGACTTGTTAAATTCGACGAGACTCTTAGTTCCTTGGGGAGAACTTTCGAGCTCGCGAATAAGATCAAGCGCAAATTCACTTCGATTTTCGTGCTCGGGAATCGGGTGCCCGAATTCTGAGAAAAAACGTTGGAGGCTTCGAGGCGATCCACTGAAAACAGTCTGTCCATGTGACAGAAAAAGCAACTGATCAAGCAGACTCATTATTCTATAACTTGGCTGGTGAATAGACATAACAACAATGCTACCACTCTGCGCAATTCTCTTTAGAACCTTCACCACCATATATGCGCTTGTTGAGTCTAAACCTGAGGTGGGCTCATCAAGGAAGAGTATAATAGGATCATGGATAATGTCGGTTCCTATTGAAACTCTCCGGCGCTCTCCGCCGGAGACGCCACGGTGACCCTCGTCGCCGATCACCGTCTTTGCCGCACTTCGTAGACCGAGCTGATCAATCAGAGCTTGTACCCTTGCTCGCTTTTTCGCCTTAGAAAGCGAGCGAGGAAGCCTGAATTCCGCGGAGAACATCAGAGTCTCCTCCACCGTGAGCATTGGAAAGAGCAGGTCGTCCTGCATAACATAGGCAGAGATTACTTTCAGGAGTCTGGAATCAAGAACTTCGCCATTTAAGCTGATTGCTCCTTTTAAGCTTTCTTTCGATATTCGATCAGCTAGTGCATCAATGAGTGTTGATTTGCCAGACCCACTTGCTCCAAGCACAGCCAGTATCTCTCCCTCCCGGGCTTCTCCTGAAATTTCATTCAACAAAATTTTCATGTTCCCGGGAGAATTGCTATCCGCCATGTTTTCCGGCGAGGAAAGGGTCCTTGTTCTACGGAAAATAGACGGTTCGGAGAGTTTCCGGCGGATTTTGACACTGTAAGTGAGGTTATGGAAGGAAAGGACAAATGGGTATGATCTGGAATTGGATGAAATTGATGATATGTTAAGGGTTTGGTGTGCTGGTGAGTTCTCTCCGGAATCGGTGAATTCGTCGACCCGTTTGAAGAGTTCGCCGAGGCTTGGAGATATTCCGTGTCTGGGCCTAGGACTGAGGTTTTGGTGCTCCATGTGGTTGTTCGGTCGGAAAATTGGTGGATTGCCGGAAAATGGATTTGCCGATGACGGGGTGACTTCACTGGACACACGAGACATGCGTGTCTATGCGTGCGATTATTTTTTTCTGGGGAGTGGTGAGGAATGTGACTCTCAGTTCTAAAGCTAACGGTTTTATAGGATGAGAGAGAGAGGGGGGGGGGGAGAGAGAGAGAGATTCGAACTTGACAGACGTTTTGGATCAACAGTATCTATAGAACCAATCATTAATCTCTGTTCGGATTTTTCCTCCGAATGATGTCATATTTTAGTTGATTTTTGGCACCATTTGATTTAGGATTAAGACATGTTTTGAAATCTTAGCTTTCCTTAAGCTACTTAAAAAAAAAAAAAAAAAATCCTTAAAGTTGATTTTATTTATACTGATTTCATTTTATATTATTGATAATATTTTTTAATTATATAAATATGTTACAAAAAAATATAAAATTTATGATTATCTACTAAATAAATTAAATTTAACATTATATCAATAACATGTTATATTAAAATTATCATTCAATTTCATTTGAATCTGTTTTTATATTTCAATAATATTTAAGATTTTTCTATCTTCTCAATTTCAAAATATCTTGACCACAATTTGGTCCATAATCCAAAATATAACTATATCTCTATATTGACCGGTGAAATTATTTTAGTAATGAGAAAACTTGTGTATTATAATGCTAAAATTATTGAGTTAAGCATAATATTTTAATTTCATGGATTAAAAAAGTTGATTTCAAACAATATACTATCACTACCCACTCATCATCTCACTCGTATCTGTCTTACCAATCTCTTGACTCATTACCACTTCTGCATATAATGTGAATAGTATAAGACTATTTCTAAATTCTATTTTGGATAGGCTTTTAGGAAAATTTTAAAAATTAAAAAATAATTTTCAAAAAGATGTGTCGCATATTATTGATTCAGCATATACTAACATGTTTCTTCAATAAGGCATTAAGAAGCATAAGCAAAGACTAGTTTTTTTTTTTATTTTTATATTAAATCCATGGAATGAAACTTAGCATGGCATCGTCAAGAAACGGCATTGAGCTGGTCAATGTTTGTTTGGTAGAGAGTTGGTAAATGCAGTTTTCTCAGAGATCATATTTGCAGACATGCAAGCAAGAAGAAAGAGCATTACTGAATAATGATTTTTTTTTTTTTGGGGGGGCAATTTCCAAACTACAAGTTACACATGATGTGCTTGGACTAAAGCTTTTACCAGAAAAATTAACCAAAAATAACCAAAGTTTATTTCAGTAAGGCATATATATGCGTGTCGTGCGACATGTAATCACAATATAATGACCAAACTATATCCATGCAAGAAAAAAGGAAATAATAAATGTTGAGCTAAATCCTCCTAATCTCACCTCCACACGCCTTCATTTCTTCACGCAAAAGGCCTCACATGCCACGTGGCTCATTTTGATTGGCTCGAAATCATCAATACTACATTTGCTTCAAACTTTTAATCAACAATGATAGAGAATTTATTGGATTAGGTGCAGGATGTTCATCAAATATGTTGACCTATAGTAGTGTGCTTCCCTTTCTAGTTTTAAGCTTTGGTTAGAAGTGTTTCTGAAAGCAACAACTTGACTTGGAGGGCTTTTCTGGTTGAAGTGGATAAGACAAAATGCAAAATTTAGGTTCGATATTAAAGTCTTAGTCTTTAATTGTTGTGTTTACAAAAAGGGTTACCTATGAAAGCATACCAAATACCTCAGGATGATGGTACGTTATAAGTAATTTTTCTAGTTAAGGTTCATTCCATAGAAAGAGAAAGACAAGTGCGTTACTCATATGACCCATATACTCAAAAGCCCAACAAGTGCATGCAACATTATTAATTAGCTAGATATCAAAATCCATGCACTCCAAAAGCTCAGTCGTGCTTAAACAAGACTTGGGCAATGCGGACCAGCTTCTCTTGCTGTGATGGGCAATGTCATGAGTTTGTGTGCGCGCGTGAGCAAGCAGGTGTATGCTCCATTGCTTTGCCGCTCCAGGGCAAGTTAATGACAGGTTAATTTCCCCGGTTATACACCCCTCAAGGCAGTATCCTCGCCTTGATAGCCTCTGGTCTCGACCACCGGACATGAGTGACGAAGCACAATTTGGGGAAAGCCGCATGGAGATAGCCCAACACATCAAGTAAGTTTCTTGAACTCATCTCCTAGGTTTCATTGATGAAAGAATCAGATACCAAAGTGGCTACATAATGATAATAGCTTACGAAAACTTAGGAGTGGGAATGGGAGAGTAAGCATGCAATTCTAAGATATTTAAAAAAAAAAAAAAAAAATGAAGCCAACAACAACAAAAAATTATGGATCCATAATTTCCACATTTAATGATTAAAATGGCTTTGGCTAATGTAACTGCCTGATTCCTAGCTAAATGGAATCATGTGTGTGATTGAAAAACGACCATACCATGCTAACACCCAGTAGCAACAAGTTAATCGGGTCTGCTCAGGTCAGATGATCGATAATGGGGTATAAACAAACAAAAGTTGATAAAGATGTTAACATGGAAGGGTCTGATTTTCAGCATCTTCTCACAAACCCCAAAATGAACAATTATATAGAACATATTTGATTGAGGAATAAGGTTACTTATGGTGGGTTTTACTCATAATTGCAGAAACTGAAATAGAGAATGGGAATGTCAGGTAGGCATCATACTAATCACTTCCTGCCGCACCCTGCGCTCAAAGAACTTGCGAGACTTGCTACTTCACCAAAAGGGTTCTTGCACCAAACAATTCGCTAACGTATTGCAACTTGCAGAGCCTAGTCTAGATTTGGGGGGCCATGGTTGCAAGAGAAGTTCATAAGATATTCAAATTTAAAGAAATTACTTCATGAATGTGCTTACTTCATGAATGTGCAATTCATATGTGACTCAAAAGTCCATATTAACATGCAGTTACGGAAGCTAGAGAAAGAAACTCGCTGAATAAATAAATATCAACTGAAAATGAAATAATTTATGTATCATCATTAGATGTATGCAGTCAAAATTCAAGCAAGATGATGATAAAATACAGTTGAAATACTCGAACAGGCGCAATTCAACTCACCCAATAACGTATTTACAAATACGCTTTGCTTGGGCACCACAAGTTCAGCATATGCTGAGTGTGTCACAAATTCCTAAATAGCAGAAGGGGGAAAATTTTAAGTTCTTAATCCAAAATTTTTTAGCAGATTTAAGCCTGACATCTTGAGCAGCTAAATCTACACTTCATGGTCCAACCATCCCAAATCATTGGAATGTCGTAGGGCTAAGGCAGGACCATTTTGCTTTTCCACACGGAGCTTGCTTGCCTTTTGATAAACATGGTGGACCGGTTCCTGTTGTCTCCTAGCTAAATAGCACTGAGCAAAGACTCAACAGCAATTTCTACTCATTCTTCTCATTCTGACTTTGGTTTTGATGTCCACGTACTTGATGATCGCACTCCATTCGTACACCGCCCCACAAACTTCAAAACCTCATCAATCAGAATGACTGGAAAGGCAACAACTATAACCAAAAGCCACTCATTGAAGCTTAAGGGCACAATATTAAAAACTTGGGCGAGGAATGGCACATAGAGGATCAAAAAGTGCAAGCCGAATGAGACAGACATGGCTAAAAGGAGATACGGATTAACCCACGGAGGCATTGACAAGAGACTTCCATCCTCAGATAGGGCATTGAGAGAGTTAAACATCTCAATGGCAACCAAAACCGAGAGCGAGAGGGTGGTGGCTTTCACTTTGCCCCTTTGGAAGTAATCGCAGGGATTATTATCAAAGGAAAAAACCTGAGTCCCTGCTTTGAATGGCGAAACAGTGAAGTTCTCCCAAGAGGAGCAATGGCCCCAGTCAGCAAGTTGAGAGTAAGTGACAAGAGAGTGCCCATCCGCAGCAAGGTCAATTCCCAAGAAAGAACCGTGAGTGTACCAGATGACAAATATGCCAACAGTTGCTATTCCAACATAAGTTCCAATTACCTGTCATTTGTCAGCATATAAGTTTCTTTTACTTGAGGAATATAGAGTGAAACAAAATTGAATTCCAGAAAACCAGATATACGAAATTGGTTCTCAAAAGTAGAGAGACTTAAAGTACCAGATAGCGGAACAAAATCCAAGCAGTGATAAGTGAGTCATCACTTCTACGTGGGGGCTTTTTCATTATGTCCCTGTCTGGCGGATTGAACCCCAATGCAGTTGCAGGGGGTCCATCAGTAACAAGATTGACCCACAGAAGCTGCACAGGGATCAGGCCTTCTGGAATACCAAGAGCTGCTGTGAGAAAGATCGAGGCAACTTCACCAATATTTGATGAGATCATGTACCTGCCATCAGGCCAGAACTGCAAATTAGAAGCTAGAAAAACCAATTACATGAGTTATAATAAATGAGATGGTCATGGTTCAACTTTGTACTCAAGGCAAGGAAGGAAGCCTCCTTGTTTTGATATGAGGAAGTGCTATCTATGGATATTGCATTGTCCTATTCATCACTAAATTGAATTCCATCATTAAGATCACCATGCCAAATACTGTATTTAATACAAGTCAGTTTTGTCTAAAACCAACCAACTTGGGGTCATTTGTATGTTTTAGTGTTGCACAAAACTGTGCATTGAATTTAGAAACAACAAATAATATCTTTAACATATCATTTCCCAAGGGAAAGGAGATACATAAATGTGTGTATGTCTGCAACCAGGATCTCAGAACAAGCGAACTTTTGAGATCAAGAGATAGGGGATTCTAAATCAAACATCTCTGCTGCAGATAACGAAGAAGTACGCTCTTCTTTCCTATTCGTTCTTCTTCACTTGTTCACCACAGAGGCCCAGATTTCAGTTCAAGACTATTTCAAGTCTTTAAGGCCAAGAACACCAATATTGAGCTTCTTATTGTGCAAGTAAGCTAGATTTACATGATAAAAGGCCTTTGAAGAAAGAAAAGAATATCAACCTGATAAAAGCCTTCATATTGCTGTAAATAGATCTGCCTTCAGCAACAGCTGCAACAATAGTACTAAAATTATCATCTGCCAACACCATGTCAGAAGCTTCCTTGGCAACCTGGAAAAGAAATCAAATTATGACAAGTTATGGGTCAACATGAAGAGCAAGTAAAGGATAATCCCAATGTCCGGCAATTTTAAATAAACAGACAGCATAGTGAGGTAGCAGCAAATTTGATAATTGAATGATGGACTTGTTTAATGAGTTCAAATATTAATCTGTAAGATGGACACAAAAAACATATAGTGATGTTTTTTAAGAACATAAAGACTAACTCAGGATTTTTAAAGGCATTTTATTGTATCTTCTGCCATTGATATCATTTTTTCTTAAGGTCCAATGCATTGAAAGCTGCCTGTTGTTTCTCCTGAAACTAAGAATCTTAAAGTTATTGTGTTGACTTCCAAATTTCTTTGTTGGAAATTTCACATAATTTCAAGACTCTTATCCCAAGAATCAATGAACTTTGTAAGACCATGCATGAATAACCATTGTCATTGATGCTAAACAGGCAACACGATCAGGCACTTTTTTCTAGAAAGAGAAACAAAATTTGGAAAATTTTTACCTCTAACTGGTAATGTGATGTAGAAAGTTACAGCTAATCTAAGCATAAGATAAAAGTTATACCTCTGTCCCAGTGATTCCCATTGCTACTCCAATATCTGCTAGCTTCAAGGCAGGGGCATCATTTACGCCATCACCTGTCATGGCAACCACCTCACCATCCTCTTTGAGCAATCGCACTATCTCTTGTTTATGTCTAGGTTCAGCCCTTGAAAAAAGAAGCCCACCACTTTGTCTCAAATGGCTTTTCTTGCCAGGTAATTCCATAAACTCTTTTCCTGTCAAGCTTTTTAAAGTCATGTCCTCATCAGGTCCAAATACCCCAATTTCTTGACATATGGCCTCTGCTGTATTCTTGTTATCTCCTGTAATAACCATAACACGAATTCCAGCTGCTCTGCAGTCCTCGATTGCTTGGGGAACCTCTTCTCTTGGAGGATCCTATTACAGAAAGCACGAATCATCGCCTGATTACTCAAAGAAGAATACACAGTTTTTGCATGCAATTAGGTACCAACTCACCCTTAGTCCCACCAAGCCAACAAAGACTAGATTGCTCTCAATTAAGGAATAATTTGAAGGTTGAAGTAAAAGGTGATGAGCTGGATGATCTTCATCACCTTCATATGTTGCAAACTCAGAAAGCTCATCTTTATATGCAAAACCAAGACAGCGCAATGCTCCACTAGACATTTCATGGAGTGCTTCTAAAATAGCACTCCTAGAATTCTGGTCCAGTTTGACAACAGAACCATCAAGCAACTGAATGGAAGTGCTTCTCTCCAGCAAATTTTCCACAGCACCCTGCCAAAGAGTAGCAATTCAATTTTTAGGATCTTATGGAGCGAAAGCTGAACAACAACAACCCAGTCAAGCATGGTTTTCTATATCCCACAATAGCCATGATACTCATGAAGATGAGAAGAAAAACAATCCATGAGAGGAGTCCACGACGAACAAACCAATACCGAAAATGAAACAAGGAGCATACATGAGCATCTCAAATAATCAGACAAAGGACTTCCACTCAAGTGTGTTTCGTGTAACCCAACCATTATCAATAATGGCCCTAATATGTGGATATTTTTATTTCTATATTCTTGGAATGGAACTCTTCTATCCTAATAAACAAGAATAAATTCATTTCTGTCCAGCAACTACCTCCAGCAGAAAAGATGGTATAACAAGAACAAGAGTAATGCTGCAATACTAGGATTATTACAGGATGGCTCAATAACAGGTGGATACATTACATAGAGGCACACAATTAGACTAAAAGAAAGATGGTCATGCTTCACATGCTTATGATATGAATAACGGTCATATCTCTCCATTATGCAACTTTAATTATCACATTATTAATAACAATGGCATGACATTAACTATTAATTAAAAAGTTTCCAGGGTGATTCCAAGATCAATATCCCTAGTCGTAAGGTTGTTTCTTAGGTGAAGAAACAGCACAAGTGCACTCCCCTCTTAGAACAAAATATTGCTTCAACAAAAACAACTACAAGTAAAACAAAATAAATCAAAGAAGAATTACAGTACATTTTTACAATAAGAAAAGTATATAGTTCTATAAATTAGTATTAAATGTTCTTCAAATTAGTATTAAGATTAATTTTTTGACATTCTCAATGTCAGAAAAAAAAAAAAAAAAAAGGAACCATAAACATGCATAAAATGGTAGACATGTAAAATGGGGAAGGAAAAGGGACTACAGAGAGCAAAACCTATAGCAAAGAGAAAAGGTGGATTTCTGTGGCCCCTGTGGAGTTGTTAGACACGGTGCACATAATCCTTACCTTATCCCTTCACGATATGTATGTGTTGCATGAGTTCCATACTTCATATCAATCAACCATGCCAAACTACCAACTTAACACGGAAAAAATGTGGAAGTATCTTTTTGTCGAGAAAAACAAGAAGATTAGATTCTTTCCGTGTTCAGTGGGTAAGGAAAAATGATGAATCATTTAATGATAACATATAACATTATCCTAGTTAAAAGTATCCTAGATTCTCCAAGCACAATGCTCAAAAATAGCTGATAGCAAAAATTACTCGACGAAACCAATCCAAGATGAGAATTTTATTTGCTGCATAATATTATTAAATATTTCCATGGCTTTCACATATGGGGATTGCATTCCTTCCTTAGACTGATGAAAAGTCAAAACTTAAATGCATTTAATAATTCTTTAGAAATCTTAAATGCAGTAAATATCTTATAAGCAATTTTTAAGTTCTAATGGCATTTTAGGCACCTCTAGACAGATATTCTATATCACAACTGGTAGATGAAATTTCTGATATGATTTGATGAGCTCCATTTGGTGCAAGATGCATACTTACATGCACAATATGCACACAATAAATAGAAGAAAGAAAAAGAGATTCATTCCATAGCTCAATAATCAAGAAATCACAAACTGTGCCATAAGCTTTCAAGATGTGATGAATAATTTATGCTGCCGTAAACATGAGAGTGAGCATGTAGGTACAGCCAGCAGCCAGTTGGGACAGAGAGATAGATAGCAAGAGAGTACCTTCACCAGCAACGATTTCTTTCCTGAATGGGATTTGACAAAAACACCCATAGACTTCCTGTCACGGTCAAATTCCAAGGTCGCAATCCGTTGCTCAATTTCATTCCACTGTTGGCAACATGCTAGAAAAAGTATCAAAATGAATGAAGATTGTGTCAAGTCTCCAACTAAAATGCAAATTGGTGAAAAGGAAATTGGGAAATTTGAACTTACGTAGGACATCACTTGTACATGAAGCATATTGATCAACAGAACCACCAGGAAAGCCCATTTTCTCTACGAGAACCTGAAATGATTTAAGAGACAACTTCAATAAGATATTGTAATTCTTAACCAAGAACATGATGAAAGAACCAGGAGACACCAAGAAACTGGAAAGAAGCTTGGTCAAGATCTCAAGATATACAAGAAGTGAAAAAAGGGACAGGAATAGACATGGAAGAGACTTATATTGTAAAGTACTAGGTGTTTCTGGCACCCAATCAAGCTGATACACAGATCATCTAGGAAAATAAGCATATTATATTTTTAAGCATATTAAACTCATAGAGTGGACTGGCATAAGTTTTAAAATAATCCTTATAATGATCTCTCAACAACATTAAAATGGACACTGAAAAGGCAAACACAAACATCAAAATTACCTTCAAAGCCGCTTCCGTGGGCATTCCGTTGGCGACATACTTATGGTCAGACCTTGCCACCCCAGCATCATTACATATGGCAGCTATCTTTGCAATCATCTGAAGATTTGCATCCATAAGTCCAGTTGGCCAATCATGGATTATTCCGTCAGATGGATTATAAGTGGTGCCATCAACCCTGAAACTTCGAAGAGCCTTTGATGTGGTACCCATGGCCACAAGCTTTGCCACTGCCATTTGGTTAGTAGTGAGGGTACCTGTCTTGTCAGAGCAAATGACAGTCGTACAACCCAGAGTTTCAACACTTGGAAGCTTACGGACAAGGGCGTTCTTCGCTGCCATTTTTCGGGTACCAAGTGCCAAACAGGTTGTAATGACTGCAGGCAAACCTTCTGGAATAGCAGCCACGGCCAGTGCAACTGCAATCTCAAAATAATAAGTGCATTTCTCAAAGGAGAATTTAAAGTTCCTTGGCCATCCATCCACATAATCCCAGGTAAGGAAGTACTTCAAATTGATAAGCCAAACCAGCGCACATATCACCCCAATTATCGATGTCAAAACGTCTCCAAACTCATTCAACTTCTTCTTCAAAGGAGAATCCTCCTCACTCTGTGACGCCTCTTGAATTTGGGAGTGTACCTTTCCAATCTCTGTTGCCATTCCCGTCTGTGTCACAAGGCAAATGCAGCTTCCGTTAACAACAGTGGTCCCTGCAAAAACCATACACCTTTTACCCTGAATATCAGCATCCTCGATAACAGGCTTATTCGTTTTGTTCACTGCTTCACTCTCTCCAGTTAATGACCCCTGTTCCAACCGTAGAGTCGAGCTTATCAGCTCCACAACCCGCATATCAGCAGGTGCCTTATCGCCCACCCTGATCTCTACAATATCCCCAGGAACAAGCTCTTTGGCAGGCAAATTGGGAGTTTTTTTCCCATCACGTACAACTGTGGCCTGCTCTGATTGTATCTCTTTCAGGGATTCCAATGCCTTCTCTGCATTGTTTTCTTGCCAAACTCCAACAATGGCATTAACAATCAAGATCAAGAAAATCACAAGCGGCTCTACAAATGCCGTAATTCCCATCTCACCACCCTCATCCCCATCATACCAAGCAAGCACAAACGAAACCACAGCAGCAACTAGCAAAATCCGAACAAGTGTATCATTAAACTGCTCAAGAACTAAACTCCATATGGACTGTCCTTCATGCTTTTCCAACTCGTTAAATCCATAAGCCTCTCTCTTCCTCTCTACCTCCTCAGAATTCAACCCTAATCTTCTATTAACTTGGTAATGCTTTTCACACTCTTCGATCTCTTTTGCCCAAGCAGGGAATGCTTCACGATTTGATGATTTAGGGCCAAAACTCTCTCTTTTCCCATAATCTTGTCCCCCTTTCCCCATCAAAAAATTCACCATACCACAATCTGCAGCTAAAGTCTAATTATACACAAACCGCAAAAAAGAATTCGGCCTATTGCTACTTCAGAAATCTTAACATTCAAATCTGGGACAAGAGAAAAAGAAAGTGTTCAATTAGAACTTCAATTCAAGAACAAGAACAAAAATAGGATCGAGAGAAGAAGGAATTAGAGACAGAACGCATAAAAAAAAAAAAAAAAGACTACTTGAAACCATAATATTCAAAATTGAGATCAAAACGAAGATCTAAAGAGTGAGAATGAACAAAAATAGGATCGAGAGAAGAAGGAATTAGAGACAGAACGCATAAAAAAAAAAAAAGACTACTTGAAACCATAATATTCAAAATTGAGATCAAAACGAAGATCTAAAGAGTGAGAATAGAAAACGTAGAGAGAGATCGAAATCGAAATTGAATCAATAAACAGCGAAGAAGATACAGAGAAATATTAATAAGAATTCCTGGTTTTCTTGGAACTACCTAGCACCGAAGCCTTCCATATGCTCCCTTCACTTCTCTGTCTCTCTTCCTTTCGCCCTTTCTCTCTGTTGAAAGCATTCAAAATCTTTAATGGCGTAAACGCAAATACCGAAAAACGTGATCTCTCTCTCTCTCTCTCTCTCTATATATATATATATTTTTTCTCTTTCTTCTTTAATTATAACTGACGCAAATTTTTGCTGCTTTACTTTTTTAACGAAGCGAATCAAAGTTTAACAAAGCGGGGGAAGTTTCCTGGTTGCATCCTTTCGCTTCATTCTTTCTAAATCCAAACACTAATCTGGGGGGGAGAGAGAGAGAGAGACAGCGCAGAGAGAGTAGGTTTCAACGGTGACGTAGATACTGAAATTGACAGCTGGCCATAGCTGTCCACTTGGCGTCTTTTTATTG